>OX638132.1:67031550-67631550 GCA_951804985.1 Dryomyza anilis
AAAAGGTTTGGCAATGCGTTAACATGACGAGTAGACAGACAGAGAAATGTGTTGAAAACCACACTGCCGTGGCTGTGTGCAACGCACATTTCTGACACCATCCCATACACAAACCGACCAACAGATCGGACAGACAGATATACACACATAATCATATATTCAAAAACACACTCAGAAACATTTACAGCCGCTGAACATGTAAATCAAAAACACTTGACCAGCCGACACGCGCTCTTGGTTACGGTAGGTGTCTGAATGTTTGACATTTAAAATTGTGTAAAACACCACTCCTTTTTAGATGTTGGTACTGCAGGAATTTTAAATATTGTGACACGTTTTTCAGTAGAATTCATTATGTGAAAATCAGAAATAAACCGATATCAAAAACCAATATAAAAGATTTCAGTGTTATCCCGTTTTTAAAACGATTCGTATAGAAGTATGAAAATCTAATACAAAAACTTATTTTGGATTAAAAATTGTATATAATATTTCGAACGATATTTTGACAATTTCGTACTCGAAAATCGTTTAAACCGATTTCAAATCTCATCTCGACTTTGGAAACTCATGTCGGTCTCAATCTCTAAGACTCTTCCAAATATTATTGGAAGTATTAAGCATTACACCAAAAATCAATGATAGCACTGAACTGCAAATTGAGAATTGTTGGTCTTAATCAAAACAAAAATTATTATTTCTGCTAGATTCCGACATACTGATTCTTGTTGCGTACTCAAAATTTGAGTTGAAGTTGAAAAAAGAATTTTTTTATAAATTATATAATTATAATGTTATACAAAATATTATTTAGAGAGAATGATTAAAATTTTATTATTAAAATTTTACAATCTAGGTTTTTTCATTACAGTTAATTTCAACCCTTTTATTAGTGAAACATATACGGTTGCAACAACACAGCATCGAAGCATGTGATCCAGTTTTTAGTGGAAATATTTGTGTGCAACACTCGTGGATGTTTTTGTACAAGAAGTTTTTTTTTCCAGCTTCATGGTTGCGATTCTTCTTTGCTTTGTTATTTCTTTCGTCAATTACTTGTGTAGTGGTAAATCGATCACAATAACAAACACACAAGTATCGCATTTTTTTATATGAGTTAATTGCATCCCTTTTATTCGTGGAACATATACGGTTGCAACAACACAGCATCGTAGCATGTGATCCAGATTTTAGTGGAACTATTTTTTTTTTTTTTTTCGTGGAGTCGTGGAAAATTTTGTACAAGAAGTTTTTGGTTTCGCTATAAAATTAAAAGCCAAACCATTAATCTTTTAGCATTCAAAATAAATATAGAAATATCCTCCTGGGTCACATAATGCGTGCCTGGTTCAACTGCATTCTCGGAGACCAAATGCAAATGCAAATGTCGGCATGCGGTTAATTATGTTTGTGACGAGAGGTTTTAAAATGTCGCTGCCGTCCAGTAAATATGTGTTTGTGTGCAACACTCATGTAAGCTAATGCGTATTCATGGCCTAAGTGCGAGTGTTAGTGGGTGTCAGAAATATCTGTTTTATACATGTTGACTGTTGGGCGTAGACCTGGGCAACTGCTGTGTTTTTTTTTTTTTGTACAACTTTAACTGTTGCACATGTGGTTTAGAAATGTAAATAAAACAGATAATTTTTTTATGTATATTAAAAGCATAATTGATGTACACAAAACCACTAAATCAACTTCAAACAAACCAATATATTAACCGTAAAATCAACAGAATGACGTTTGTCTATCTATTGGTATTTTAGTCCGGTTTCTGTATTGAAAAAATTAGAAAAAATCTTTAGCAGTAATATATGAATTAAACATGTTTCTATTGATATTTGCAAATATTTCGCGTTTTAAACAATTATTAAATTAAATAAAATGTAATGAAACACTAAATAAAAATATCTTTCAATATTTTTGAATTGGTTAACAAATATTTTTTCAAGTTTTTTTCGAGTTCTTCTATAGACTTCTCTCCAAAACTCTATAGAAGAACTCGAATAAAATATTTTTTTTCGACAAAAATTTAAATTCATTTAAATATTTTTTAATTGGTTTACTGGTTTCATCTTTCGAAAATATTTAGATATGTTTTGATGTTTTTTTTTTTTTTGAACAGTAACAACTCATATGTTTCTCAGGAAACATATTTATATTTGTTGTATTTTGAACATATTTATGATTCGGTTCAAATATTTATTTTGTTTGGATGTAGTAACTATTATGTTTCTATTAGAACATACACCATTTTAAGGGTAAACATCATGACAACACTATTCAAGTCATCAGTGTCATATGCTGTATATGGGAAGAATTGGACAAAGGGCCGTGGCACCTCCCATAAAACCTAATCTTTCAAAACGACATAACTCGGCACATACACAAGCTAAGAAATTCAAACAAACAAACTCAAATACAAAAAAAATATAAACAAAAGCAAACCCACAAAAACAAAAGCAAAAATCAAACACAAAAACCAAAGTAAAAGCACAAAACTTAAGCAATAACTCAAAAACATCAGAAAAATAAAAAAAATATGGGAAAACAAAATTAAAACAAATACCAAGAACAAAAGCAATAACTCAAAAACAACAGAAAAATAAAAAAAAGGATGGAAAAACAAAACATAAATGCAAAAAACGCAAAAATAAAAGCAAAACCACAAAAACACAAAATCAAACACCACTCTAAAATTCACCACATTAAAACTCACCACACTGAAATTCACCAAACTATAACTCACCAAACTAAAATTCACCACACTAAAATTTACCACACTAAAACTCACCACACTTAAACTCACCACACTAAAACTCACCACACTAAAACTCACCACACTAAAAGTCACCACACTCAAATTCACCACATTAAAACTCACCACACTAAAACTCACCACATTGAAACTCACCACACTAAAATTCACCACACTAAAACTAACCACTCTAAAACTTACCACAATAAAATTCACTATACTAGAACTCACCACACTAAAACTCAACACACCAAAATTCACCACACCTAAACTCACCACACCGAATCTCATCACAATAAAACATCCACTGCGAAAAAATGATCTATGCGAAAAGTACCAATATAAATAAAAAAAATATTTTTTATATTGATAAAATTACACCGTATCCTTGCATTCACAAAATCTTTGCACGACTCATGCACGGGTCCAGCTAGTGTTTACATAAAATTCCAAACATACATGTCAATGCCTGCAAAATTATATTTGGGAGAGCCATTTTTTTTTGCAGCGTGTACTCATGAAAAGTTATGGCAAAAACATAAAAATATTTTCGTTTTGGTCAGGATATAAAAGAAAAAGTCCGTATTTAAAATTCAGAACGTAGTCTAAATCAAAAGATATTTTATATACGTAATGAAAATTGATGAATAATCAAAATAACAAAAAAATTTCAAAAAATATTTTTTATTTATTTTTAAAGTAATTCAAACTTTATAATTTCACTTTCCAACATTTTTAAAAATGCAAATGTATTTATTTTACTTAATTAATGTAGTTGTTTTTATATGGAAAATTGTTGCATACATTTAATGAATTTTACTACATTTGTAATTAAAAATAAATACATTAAAGCTTTATTTTTTTAAATAAGATGCGATCAAAATTTAGTATTTATATTACAAATTAGTCGTTAAATAATCAGGATTTTTTTTAAATTTTAATAAATATTAATGTATTAGAAAAATCCTGTTGATTAGAGTAATTTTATAATTTTTATACTGCTTTTTTGTTCCTTTTAATCTTATTACTATAGCTATAGCATTAATCAACAAAACTAGTAAAAATATTCCCATGGCCATTAATTCTATTTAATTCACGATCACTTATTTTGACTGCGTACTTATATTACTTAATGCATTAAGAAAATTTGCTAACGTAATTTGAGGTTATTTTTTGCCACTTTTTCAATTAAAAACGACTTGGGAAAGTTAGGTCACATGGGTAAGTTCGGTCACATGTGGCGGATTTTATAGTCGGTCGGGCCCGACTATGGAATACCCTACACCTTTGGTGGGAATATTAACCCTAAGAATATTATTCATATATCAGAAATTTACGTCTTATATCCCCATAATTTAAAAAAATTTATATAAAGTATAAAAAACTAAAAAAAAAATTGAAAAATATAATTGGGCGGACCACGCCTATATTTAAAATTTTGAAAGGCTAATATTTCATAGAATTGATTTTAATAATTTACGGATCAAATTTCCACTATGAAAACCCGGGAAATAATGAAAAAAAAAAAGTGGGCGGATCACGCCCATTTTTAGACCACATATTTTTAGGTGAATTCTAACAATACTTTTTAAATTTTATAACTATACCTTGAATACTTTTCGAGTTATTAGTTCCGAAAGAGTTATATAAAAGTGACTTGTATGGGAGGTGGGCGTGTCCGTTGACCGATTTGGCTCATTTTCAAACTTAGTTCCTACTTTTGGCTAAAATATATTGAGACGAAATTTCATCGTATTCCGATCAGTATTTCTCAAGTTATTCTGTATTCGGACAGCAAGACAGCAAGACAGCAAGACAGCAAGACGGACAGACAGACAGACAGACAGACAGACAGACGGACATGGCTAAACGGACTCGGGTAGTGATGCTGATCAAGAATATATATACTTTTCCATACCGGACACGCCTCCTAAGGGGCGTTACAATATATGCACAAACTTAATATACCCTGTACTCATAGGTGTAGGGTATAAAAAAGATGAAACAAAAAACTAAAATACAAAAAAAAATATACAAAAACAACTCACCACAATAAAATTCACCACACTAAAAATTCTACTGGGAAAAACTCTACGGGAAATAATTCTACGGGAAATCATTTTACCGTGAAAGAATTCTACCGGGAAGAATTCTACGGGAAAGTGGTTTACGGAGAAAATATAAATAATAAAAATGTTCTTTATATTAATAAAATCACTCCATATCCTTGCAGCATCACGTTTAAACCGCTGAACAGATTTAACTGAAAATTTTCACCAGTATACTATGAAGTCCGGAGGGTGTCATAGGCTATATATGGGAAGAATTGGACAAAAGGCCGTGGCACCTCCCATAAAACCTAATCTTTCAAAACGACATAACTCGGCACATACACAAGCTAAGAATTTAAAAGAAAAAAATATAAACAAAAGCAAAAACACAAAAACAAAAGCATAAATCAAACACAAAAACCAAAGTAAAAGCACAAAACTTAAGCAATAACTCAAAAACAACAGAAAGATAAAAAAAGTATGGGAAAACAAAATTAAAGCAAATACAAAGAACAAAAGGAGAAAAATAAAAAAGGATGGAAAAACAAATTCCACAAAAACCAAAGCATAAAACAAAATCAAAACATAAATGCAAAAAAAATAAAAGCAAAACCACAAAAACAAAAACACAAAATCAAACACAAAAACAAAATCACACTAAAATTTACCACTCTAAAATTCACCACACTAAAACTCACCACACTGAAATTTACCACACTATAACTCACCAAACTAAAATTCACCACACTAAAATTTACCACACTAAAACTCACCACACTAAAAGTCACCACACTAAATTTCACTACACTCAAATTCACCACACTAAAAGTCACCACACTAAATTTCACCACACTCAATGTTTTTTTATATTAATAAAATTACACCATATCCTTGCATTTACAAAATCTTTGCACGAGTCATGCACATGTCCGGCTAGTGTTTACATAAAATTCCAAACATACATGTCAATGCCTGCAAAATTATATTTGGGAGAGCCATTTTTTTTTGCAGCGTGTACTCATGAAAAGTTATGGCAATAAAACAAAAATATTTTCGTTTTAATCAGGAGATAGAAAGAAAAAATCCGTATTTAAAATTTAGAACGTAGTCTAAATCAAAAGATATTTTATATACGTTATGAAAATTGATGAATAAACCAAAATAAGAGAAAAAAAATTAAATAAAAATAATTTTTAATTATTTTTAAAGCAATTCAAAATTTATAATTTCAATTTCCAACATTTTTAAAAATGCAAATGTATTTATTTTACTTAATTAATGTAGTTGTTTTTATATGGAAAATTGTTGCATACATTTAATGAATTTTACTACATTTGTAATTAAAAATAAATACATTAAAGCTTTATTTTTTAAAATAAGATGCGATCAAAATTTAGTATTTATATTACAAATTAGTCGTTAAATAATCAGGATTTTTTTAAAATGTTAATAAATATTAATGTATAAGAAAAATCCTGTTGATTAGAGTAATTTTATAATTTTTATACTGCTTTATTGTTCCTTTTAATCTTATTACTATAGCTATAGCATTAATCAACAAAACTAGTAAAAATATTCCCATGGCCATTAATTCTATATAATTCTCGATCGTTGATTTTGACTGCGTACTTATATTACTTAATGCCTTTAGAAAATTTGCTAACGTAATTTGAGGTTATTTTTGCCACTTTTTCGATTAAAAAATATAACGCCTAACAAAGCTACTTTTTTAAAAAATTTTAAATGCAATATATCTTTTATTTGGTCCAAACTAATTACAATATACAAAAAAAAAAAAATATATATATATATCATTATACGATTTTAAGATTTTGAATATAAAAATTTGAAAATGTTGGCTTTTTTTGATTTTATGGTTCTAATGCTAAAAGGGAAAATGATTTTCAGTTGTGCTGAGTCTAGTCAAACTAATAACAAAAATTATTAATTTTTTCCATCGGTTATAATTTTTAAAATATTCCCAATTAACAAATTTTTCTTAAAAATTTATAAAAGTTCAAAATTTTACTAGTATAGATCCAAATATCTTTGAAACAGATATGAATCTTAGCATTCATTACTATATTAGAATTAGTATTGAGAATTAAAAGAGAAATTGCATTTAATGTTTTTTGAAAAATCGTTTTTCAACAGTACTATCTTTTATAATTCTAAAAAGTGGCCTAAAATTTGAATACAAACTTATTTAAAAGCTATACGTAGAACAGCAACCACCTATTATATAGAACTAAAGTATGATGCTGAATAGTGTTATTTAAGGAAAAATAAAATCGAGTTCAATGTGCTCCACAGCTTTCACTTATTCATGAATATTTCAACAAATGTCACATAATAAAATTTATTTATTAGTACAATCGTCATATAACGCCAAATGCAAACAAATTCGCGTCATGACAAATGGCAAAGATTAATAAAAAGGCACTGAATATACAAAAAAAAAAAAAATAGTAAAATATGAAACTTAAGCAGCCACAAGGCGCACATTTTCAAACATTTTCAAGTATTAAAAACGAACGGATTGACGACAAAACAACAACGAAAACTCAAAATACGTACAATAAAAAGAAAATATCCATAAAGCTTAAGCGAAAGTTGACAGGTCACCAGAAAAGGATGCCCGAAAAAGAGGAACTGTCAGACTATAGGCCGAACATATTTGTCAACACTTTGCACTCAAAAAAGGTATAGGGTACGAAAAAATACGAAAAAAATATAGCACAAAACAACTGCTGGGAATTTAATAAAACTCAATAATTTATCAGTGATTCGTTCGGGACTAAAGTGGACGCCACAGGATCAAACAAGGATTTGTACATTGAATAAATCTATGCTGACAGCTGTAGTAGCCATGTGTGCGATGGTGATTTTTTTTGTTTCAGTTTTATTTGTGTTGGGTATAACGGTGTCAAAGTTAAAGCCATTTATGATAAAAGTTATAAATCTTTTAATTAATTCGGACAGTGCGGCAAATGATGCATGTGACAGTTGAGTTCTTTTTTTTTTTATTTGCATTTTTGGTCCTCAAAAATTGGTATAATTTAATTTATTTAAAAAATGTACACAACAGAAAATAGTATTATTTTTATAGTTGCATTTTCTTTATGCAAAAATAAAATCAAACCCAAAAACAGACATAAAAAAGTAAAAATTCAAAATCAAATACACACCACACAAAAAATTTAAAATTCTATAATAATAACAAAAACAAAAGCCAAAACACAAATTCAAACCCAAAATCAAAAAGAAAGCAAATACAAAGAAAAACGTTGTAACAAAATAATTATAAAAAAAATATATTTTGCAGAAAAAAAAATTGAAGTACTCTGCGCCTACTTTGTCCCTCTACGACGCTCCGTTTAGAGGATATAAAAGATTTAAGAAAATTTATTTTCAAAAATCCGTTAAGATGTTAAATTTTTTTTTTTATTAAATTTACTAGCTGGACTCGTGCACGACTCGTGCAAATTTTTTGTGAATGCATGGATATGGAGAATTTTCATTAATATAAAAAACATTTTTATTATTTATATCAGGGACCCGTGCTTCGTTCTTTATTGGTTTTATTAATTAACCAAAACAAAACGAATTCTCTGCTAAACAACATTTCTCATAGACAATTCTTTCTCTTTTTTCGCTTTACCGTAGAATTCTTCCCAGTAGAATTCTTTTTCGTAGAAATCTTCCCCGTAGAAGTTTTAGTGTGATGAGATTCGGTGTGGTGAATTTTGGTTTGGTGAGTTTTATTGTGATGAGTTTTAGTGTGATGAGTTTGAGTCTAGTGTGGTGAGTTTTAGTGTGATAAGTTTAAGTGTAGTGAATTTTATTGTGGTGAGTTTTAGTGTGTTGAATTTGAGTGTGGTGAGTTTTAGTGTTGTGAATTTGAGTGTGGTGAATTTTAGTATGGTGAGTTTTAATGTGGTGAATTTTAGTGTGGTGAATTTTATTGCGGTGAATTTAAGTGTGGTGAATATAAGTGTGGTGAATTTTAGTGTGGTGAGTTTCAATGTGGTGAATTTTAGTATGGTGAGTTTTAGTGTGGTGAATTTTAGTGTGGTGAGTTTAAGTGTGGTGAATTTTAGTGTGGTGGATTTTAGTGTGGTGATTTTCAATGTGGTGAGTTCTAGTGTGGTGAGTTCTAGTGTGGTGAGTTTTAATGTGGTGAATTTGAGTCCGGTGAATGTTAGTGTGGTGAGTTTTAGTGTGGTGAATTTTAGTGTTTGGTAAATTTTAGTGTGGTGAATTTTAGTGTGGTGAGTTTTAGTGAGGTGAATATTGCAATAAATAACCTACTCTGAAATCAATATAAAGTGCGCCTACTTTGACCCCTCTACGAAGATCCGTTTAGAATATATAAAAGATTTATGAAATTTTATTTTCAAAAATCCTTTTTAAAATTCCCAAAAATTGCGCAGTCTTTGACCCCTTTACGACGATCCGTTTAGAAGATATGAAGGTTTAAAAAAAATCTTCATTTTTTAGTCAAAAGGAAAATATAAAAATAAATATAAAAATAAAAATAAAAATAAAAATAAAAACAAAAACAAAAACAAAAAACACAGAAATAAATAAAAAAAAATTAAAATCAAAGAAATAAATAAACCAAGGCAAAAAAATCAGTAAAATAAAAAAAAAATATAAAAAAATTAAATCAAACTTAAACCCAATTTATAGGAAGAAACACAAAGCAAATACACATGCAGAAACGCGAAATTAAAATAAAGCAAAAACAAATAAAAACTCGAAATCTATTGTAAAAATACACAGGGTAAACAAACAAAAACATAAAATAAACGTTGAAAACAAAACACTATAAAATGCAATCGTAAAAAAGTAAAAAAGAAAAATCAAAACCAATCTAAATCAAGACCAAAACAAAAACAATCAAACATAATCATAACGAGTTGGGAAAGTTAGGTCACATGGGTAAGTTCGGTCACATGGGGCGGATTTTTATAGTCGGTCGGGCCCGACTATGGAATACCCTACACCTTTGGTGGGGATATTAACCCTCAGAATATTATTCATATATCAGAAATTTACGTCTTATATCCCCATTAATTAGAAAAATTATATAAAGTATAAAAAACTAAAAAAAAAAAATTTGAAAAATGTAATTGGGCGGACCACGCCTATATTTAAAATTTTGAAAGGCTAATATTTCATAGATTTGATTTTAATAATTTACGGATCAAATTTCC
This sequence comes from Dryomyza anilis, assembly GCA_951804985.1. Classification (NCBI taxonomy): domain Eukaryota; kingdom Metazoa; phylum Arthropoda; class Insecta; order Diptera; family Dryomyzidae; genus Dryomyza; species Dryomyza anilis. The sequence goes on from OX638132.1 coordinate 67,041,579, forward strand.
ACTATGAAAACCCGGGAAATAATGAAAAAAAAAAGTGGGCGGATCACGCCCATTTGACCACATATTTTTAGGTGAATTCTAACAATACATTTTAAATTTTATAACTATAACTTGAATACTTTTCGAGTTATTAGTTCCGAAAGAGTTATATAAAAGTGACTTGTATGGGAGGTGGGCGTGTCCGTTGACCGATTTGGCTCATTTTCAAACTCAGTTCCTACTTTTGGATAAAATATATTGAGACGAAATTTTATCGCATTCTGATCAGTATTTCTCAAGTTATTCTGTATTCGGACAGCAAGACAGCAAGACGGACAGACAGACAGACGGACATGGCTAAACGGACTCCGGTAGTGATGCTGATCAAGAATATATATACTTTTCCATACCGGACACGCCTCCTAAGGGGCGTTACAATATATGCACAAAGTTAATATACCCTGTACCTCATAGGTGTTGGGTATAAAAACAAAACCAAGAAAACCACAACTCATGTATTTTGTTAGTAATTAGAGCCTAATTGTAAACCATGTAATAATTTATAATTATTTGGAATATAGTTCAAACTTACGATTACATTACTTTTTTACCGTCTGTTCTAATTTTTAAATTATTCAACACAAACCGCGATATTCTTAAAAATCCGCCGCCAACCATTTGATTTATTTTAGTCTGAAAAGAATTTGGGTGGTTGGGATTTGTGTCCAAAACATATTCTTAAAAATATAGAATGGGAATCGACTATTTTGTTGTGTTTTAATTTTACAATTTATTATAAAATTTTGTAATAGAATCATAAATGGTTTTTGATTTAAGAAATATAAATTACCTCAATTTTTGTCTAAGATTTACATGTTTTTTTTATTTTGTTTTTGTTGTTATTGTTATAAATACAATAACAAAATGGATTTGATCTCGGTTAGAATAACAAAATAAAATAAAAAAAACTTTATATTAAGGTAACTGAATTTATTTAATTCAGCAATTTTTAAACCTCTGTATAATAAACCCAAGCCTTTAAGTGACTTTACGCAGGTAGCTGACATACAGACCCTCGATTGAACACTTATTTTATAACCCTTTTCAACTGCGTAACGCATACTTTGCATAAAATGTTTATTCGCCGGATATAATGCAAAAATGTTTGGTTTTATTTCGCATTACGCCACAACAAAAGAAGCGGAAAAGTCAATTGAGGCATCCAACGAGCAAATAAGCCTCAGTTACCTTAAACAAACCGAGATATGTTGGCATGATATGCCTGATACTCTTGTGGTGTGGAGTGGGTGGGTGGTTTCTGGCTGTAGAGTTTATCTACCAACCATGAGTTTCAGGCGAAGCCTATGCTGTCTGTAAGTTATGTGAGTGCGTGTGGCGTGTAACAAATTTGTTCGGCATAACAAAAAAAAAAAAAAACAAAATGCATGAAAAGTAAGATGTTCAACTCATGTTTGTGGGCGTAAGTGAATCGTTCGATAAAGCTCTGCTGCCGTCAAACACAAAAAATACCGCATTTGTGCCCAATTTGCATATCAGTTGAAAATTGTAGGCAAACGGTAACTTTTACTTTTTCTACGAACGCCACTCGAGTTGATATAAATTGCAGATGCAAATCTGACAAAATGTTTGCCTTTGAGTTTGCTGAAACGCTTTGTTGTAGGCAGCTTTATAGCTTTTGTTACAATTAATGTGAATTTGCATAAAGCTTTTGAGGGCGATTTTTATGAAAACTTCTTTTATTTTTATTTAAACTTAATCTTAATATGATTTAAATGTTATTTCAATTTGTATTTAAATTGAGTTTAACTTTGCTTTAGGGTAATTTCAATCTTTGTTCAATCTTAGTTCAATTTCATTTCAATTTAATTTCAATTTCATTTCAATTTCACTTCAATTTAATTTCAATTTCATTTCAATTTCATTTCAATTTCATTTCAATTTCATTTAATTTCATTTCAATTTCATTTCAATTTCATTTCAATTTCATTTCAATTTCATTTCAATTTCATTTCAATTTCATTTCAATTTCATTTCAATTTCATTTCAATTTCATTTCAATTTCATTTCAATTTCAATTTCATTTCAATTTCATTTCAATTTCATTTGAATTTCATTTGAATTTCATTTGAATTTCATTTCAATTTCATTTGAATTTCATTTCAATTACATTTCAATTTCATTTTAATTTCATTTCAATTTCATTTGAATTTCATTTCAATTTCATTTCAATTTCATTTCAATTTCAATTTCAATTTCAATTTCATTTCAATTTCATTTCAATTTAATTTCAGTTTGATTTCAATTTCATTTCAATTTCAATTTCATTTCAATTTCATTTCAATTTCAATTTCACTTCAATTTCATTTCAATTTCATTTAAATTTCATTTCAATTTCATTTCAATTTCATTTCAATTTCATTTCAATTTCATTTCAATTTCATTTCAATTTCATTTCAATTTCATTTCAATTTCATTTCAATTTCATTTCAATTTCATTTCAATTTCATTTCAATTTCATTTCAATTTCATTTCAATTTCATTTCAATTTCATTTCAATTTCATTTCAATTTCATTTCAATTTTATTTCAATTTCATTTCAATCTCATTTCAATTTCATTTCGATTTCATTTCAATTTCATTTCACTTTCATTTTAATTTTATTTTAATTTCATTTCAATTTCATTTCGATTTCATTTCAATTTCATTTCAATTTCATTTCAATTTCATTTTAATTTTATTTCAATTTCATTTCAATTTCATTTCAATTTCATTTCAATTTCATTTCAATTTCATTTCAATTTCATTTCAATTTCATTTCAATTTCATTTCAATTTCATTTCAATTTCATTTCAGTTTCATTTCAATTTCATTTCAATTTCAATTTCATTTCAATTTCATTTCAATTTCAATTTCATTTCAATTTCATTTCAATTTCATTTCATTTCAATTTCATTTCAATTTCATTTCAATTTCATTTCAATTTAATTTCAGTTTGATTTCAATTTCATTTCAATTTCAATTTCATTTCAATTTCATTTCAATTTCAATTTCACTTCAATTTCATTTCAATTTCATTTAAATTTCATTTCAATTTCATTTCAATTTCATTTCAATTTCATTTCAATTTCATTTCAATTTCATTTCAATTTCATTTCAATTTCATTTCAATTTCATTTCAATTTCATTTCAATTTCATTTCAATTTCATTTCAATTTCATTTCAATTTCATTTCAATTTCATTTCAATTTCATTTCAATTTCATTTCAATTTCATTTCAATTTCATTTCAATTTCATTTCAATTTCATTTCAATTTCATTTCAATTTCATTTCAATTTCATTTCAATTTCATTTCAATTTCATTTCAATTTCATTTCAATTTCATTTCAATTTCATTTCAATTTCATTTCAATTTCATTTCAATTTCATTTCAATTTCATTTCAATTTCATTTCAATTTCATTTCAATTTCATTTCAATTTCATTTCAATTTCATTTCAATTTCATTTCAATTTCATTTCAATTTCATTTCAATTTCATTTCAATTTCATTTCAATTTCATTTCAATTTCATTTCAATTTCATTTCAATTTCATTTCAATTTCATTTCAATTTCATTTCAATTTCATTTCAATTTCATTTCAATTTCATTTCAATTTCATTTCAATTTCATTTCAATTTCATTTCAATTTCATTTCAATTTCATTTCAATTTCATTTCAATTTCAATTTCAATTTCATTTTAATTTCAATTTCATTTCAATTTCATTTCAATTTCATTTCAATTTCATTTCAATTTCATTTCAATTTCATTTCAATTACATTTCAATTTCATTTCAATTTCATTTCAATTTCATTTCAATTTCATTTCAATTTCATTTCAATTTCATTTCAATTTCATTTCAATTTCATTTCAATTTCATTTCAATTTCATTTCAATTTCATTTCAATTTCATTTCAATTTCATTTCAATTTCATTTCAATTTCATTTCAATTTCATTTCAATTTCATTTCAATTTCATTTCAATTTCATTTCAATTTCATTTCAATTTCATTTCAATTTCATTTCAATTTCATTTCAATTTCATTTCAATTTCATTTCAATTTCATTTCAATTTCATTTCAATTTCATTTCAATTTAATTTTAATTTCATTTCAATTTCATTTCAATTTCATTTCAATTTCATTTCAATTTCATTTCAATTTCATTTCAATTTCATTTCTATTTCATTTCAATTTCATTTCAATTTCATTTCAATTTCATTTCAATTTCATTTCAATTTCATTTCAATTTCATTTCAATTTCATTTCAATTTCATTTCAATTTCATTTCAATTTCATTTCAATTTCATTTCAATTTCATTTCAATTTCATTTCAATTTCAATTTCATTTCATTTCAATTTCATTTCAATTTCATTTCAATTTCATTTCAATTTCATTTCAATTTCATTTCAATTTCATTTCAATTTCATTTCAATTTCATTTCAATTTCATTTCAATTTCATTTCAATTTCATTTCAATTTCATTTCAATTTCATTTCAATTTCATTTCAATTTCATTTCAATTTCATTTCAATTTCATTTCAATTTCATTTCAATTTCATTTCAATTTCATTTCAATTTCATTTCAATTTCATTTCAATTTCATTTCAATTTCATTTCAATTTCATTTCAATTTCATTTCAATTTCATTTCATTTCAATTTCATTTCAATTTCATTTCAATTTCATTTCAATTTCATTTCAATTTCATTTCAATTTCATTTCAATTTCATTTCAATTTCATTTCAATTTCAATTTCAATTTCATTTCAATTTCATTATAATTTCATTTCAATTTCATTTCAATTTCATTTCAATTTCATTTCAATTTCATTTCAATTTCATTTCAATTTCATTTCAATTTCATTTCAATTTCATTTCAATTTCATTTCAATTTCATTTCAATTTCATTTCAATTTCATTTCAATTTCATTTCAATTTCATTTCAATTTCATTTCAATTTCATTTCAATTTCATTTCAATTTCATTTCAATTTCATTTCAATTTCATTTCAATTTCATTTCAATTTCATTTCAATTTCATTTCAATTTCATTTCAATTTCATTTCAATTTCATTTCAATTTCATTTCAATTTCATTTCAATTTCATTTCAATTTCATTTCAATTTCATTTCAATTTCATTTAAATTTCATTTCAATTTCATTTCAATTTCATTTCAATTTCATTTCAATTTCATTTCAATTTCATTTCAATTTCATTTCAATTTCATTTCAATTTCATTTCAATTTCATTTCAATTTCATTTCAATTTCATTTCAATTTCATTTCAATTTCATTTCAATTTCATTTCAATTTCATTTCAATTTCATTTCAATTTCATTTCAATTTCATTTCAATTTCATTTCAATTTCATTTCAATTTCATTTCAATTTCATTTCAATTTCATTTCAATTTCAATTTCAATTTCATTTCAATTTCATTTCAATTTCATTTCAATTTCATTTCAATTTCATTTCAATTTCATTTCAATTTCATTTCAATTTCATTTCAATTTCATTTCAATTTCATTTCAATTTCATTTCAATTTCAATTTCATTTCAATTTCGTTTCAATTTCATTTCAATTTCTATTCAATTTCATTTCAATTTCATTTCAAATTCATTTCAATTTCATTTCAATTTCATTTCAATTTCATTTCAATTTCATTTCAATTTCATTTCATTTCAATTTCATTTCAATTTCAATTTCATTTCAATTTCATTTCAATTACAATTTCATTTCAATTTCATTTCAATTTTATTTCAATTTCAATTTACACTGCTTAAGACGATTATATAATTCACAGATACTTTTTTTGAAAATTGTAATCTAAATTTTATAAGCTTATCAGCGACTTTGTTTAATAATAAAAATACTGTACTGCGGAAAACTAATTTTCTAAAAAACTTGAAATGCGACTTTTCTAATAATTGTGTAGACTTATTTTAGAATTTAAATAAATGCATTTATTCCCACAGTTTTTTAAAGTTATTTTGGTTTAAACTCCGAAAATTTAAATGTTTTTAGACTATTTTTGAATTATTTTTTCTGCATTTAGAATTTAATAGCAATCAATAAAATTGTTTTCGTTTATGCTAAGAATATTTCAAAGTAACTGCACAAATTTCTAACTTTTTTCTAACTTTTCTACTTATTTTTTAAATATTCCCTGTGTATGTCCTCAAATTTCTATGAAATTTTCTTAATACTCTAATTTATTTATTTTCTTAAAAATAGGACAGTACTCTAAATTTATATATAATTGATATATATTTTATATTCATATGCCATTTTATTCTCGTTTTGTAGTATTTGTTTTCAATTTATATCAAAATCTTTAGCAATTTATATTTTGCATTTATTGTATTCTCCCGTTTCATTTAAATTACGCTATATTTCGCTGTTCGCATTGCCCAAAATAAATCTTTGCATTATTATCTAGCTAAATTTTTTTTTTTTACTATCTCTTCGAAAGAAAAATTATTTTTGATTCGTCATCGTTTTCCTTTCACTTTGTCGCAGCGCACTTCACATAAAAGTGGAATTAATTTTCCGTAACCTGCTTTTGCAATCAGCATCCGCAACATTCTTTGGCATTTACTTCCCCCTCCTTACTTATTTCCTTCCTTCCTACAGCCTTTTGCTACCTTTGGCAACCTTTTTAAATATCCTTCCGTTTTGTGTCTGCTTTATTTTTGAGTTCGTTTTTTTTTTTTTTTGTCAGCATTTGCAACAAAAATTGCGATTATTTGCATAATTTTAGCTCGTTTACCATCATCTATCTCAGTGCTCAGTGGCAGACGTAACTGCTGCACAAAGCCTAAAAGTAGGCAACATGTGAAGTGGTGCTGCCTTTGGAGCTCCTTTGCTGCTTTCTACTTATTTCAAACATTTCACTTTTTTTTCTTTTTCTTTTCTTTAAATTTTTTTTGCGAATATCCTTTGTATCTCTCTGCCGAATCGAAATTGCGCTGCGCTGTTGCTATTTAAATTTAAATATAAACGTGAGTGTTTTAAATGCATTCATATCTTCAGCACAGACCTATTTAGACCTATTTTTGAAAATAACGTTTTTAAATTGACACACACAACAACCAGTCAACCAGCTATTCAGCCATGAGATGCGAATATATTTTTTTTGTGCGCTCATTTAAGCCACTTGAATTGCAAATTGCTTTATTAGGCTGATTGGAAAATAATTTTTGCAAATTGTCCGCACACACACACACACGAAAACGGGCTGCTGGCTAAAATGTTATGGTTTATTATATTAATATTCAACGATGCATAGTCCTTATTTGCAGCACCATCAAATTCGGTGGCCTAATAAAAAATTAATTCAATTAATAAAGTTTGTACAATTTACAAACATTATTAATTGAACAAACTTTGTTAATGTATACGAACTACTTTTTCTTTTTTTTTAGATTTTATTTTAAAGTTTAATTATTTGATTAATTAATAATTTAATTAATTAACTAATTAATTAATAAATTATATCTATTTGATATGATTTGATTAATATATATTATATTTATTTAATTATAATTAATAAAAATTGAATTATTATTTACTTATAATTTAAAAATAATCATTTTCCAGCTCCTTTAATACTTTAATACGTTGTGAATTCATTAATTCAATGCTTCCGCTATGTTTATTATCCCGAATTATCAGGCGTTACCGCTTGTAACCATTCTCAAGTGCGCTGATCCTTTCACTGTAACCTTATCGTCCTCTGTAATCATCATCGCTTTCATGCACTTTAGCACATACAAAGTGCGCAAAAAAGTGCAGCACAGAAAATAAAAAAATATGTTGGTCTACGTCTACAGAGATTTTGCTAAATTCAGACAACGTCCATTAGCACCGGAGCCCTACAAAAATAAGCATTGGAAAAGAACACTTTAAGGTATGAAATGCTAAATTCCTAAACGCAATTCCAGCGATTTATATTGACTATAACATAGGAAATTTGAAAATTTTGTCATTCTTATTTGATGTTCACGTTGTATTAGGAGGTAGGCCTTAATATTGACCAAACATTTGGAACCTGGAAATCAGCATGTCCGGTATAAAAATTATAATAATAATAATAGTTTGGCGCCACAGTCCTACAAGTACTTAGACCGAGCTCTCTCACCACTTGAGCTGTGCATGTTAAATTAGTACTCAAAGGGATGGGACCTACAGTTTAATGCTGAATCCGAATGGCGGAGTGAGAGCTTTTTCATGGGCGATGTTTATACTCGGAGGTAAACACCGAGTCTGCCATTGTCTTCCGTGGGGTAGCGTTGGATAGAAAATTTCTTTTCTATGAAAAGATGTTGTTAGCCCCAAACCAGGTTCGCATTCCAATCATTAAACTATTAAAATATTATTGATCAGCATGATCTCATGTATCAATTTAGTGATGTCCGTCTGTCTATACGTCTTTCATTCTGTCTGTTGAAATCACGACTACAGAAAAACTAGATGAACTAGATCAATGAAACTACTGATTTAGATTACTTATAGATACCGATACAGATATCGTACTGTCACAAATGGTTACCTGTAAACCGACCACCTATGATTAAATATTTCTTACCCGGAAAAAGTTACGAAATGACTAAATTATCTCGACAAACAATTGTCTTGGTAAAGAGTTATCTGGAGAAGAATTGTTTGGAGAAAAATTGCCTAGATGTGGCAATCAGAAATTGCTCTGTTAAAAAACATTAATATTTTTATTTTCATCTACTTTACTTAGAAATTTTATTTGTCAAAACTTCTAAAATTATTTTTCCATTCGTTTAAGTTTATTTAAAAACTAGCTGGACCCGTGCACGACTCGTGCAAAGATTTTGTAAAGAACATTTCTATCATTTATATCTTCTCCGTAAAACGCTTTCCCGTAGAATTCTTCCCGGTAGAATTCTTTCCCGTAGAATTCTTTTCGGTAGAGTTTTTCCGAGTAGAATTTTTAGTGTGGTGAATTTTATTGTGGTGAGTTTTAATGTGGTGTGGTTGCTTTTGTATGCTTTTTTTGTATTTGAGTTTTTGTTTCATCTCTTTAGCTTGTGTATGTACCGAGTTATGTCGTTTTGAAAGTTTAGGTTGTATGGGAGGTGCCACGCCCCTTTGTCCAATCCCACCCATATATAACCTATGACACCCTCCGGACTCCATAGTATCCTGGTGCAAAATTTCAGTTAAATCGGTTCAGCGGTTTAGACGTGATGCTGGAACAAACAGACAGACAGACAGACAGGCAGACAGACAGACAGACAGACAGACAGACAGACAGACAGACCGACAGACTGACAGACAGACAGACGGACCAAGAGTTTTATATATATAGATAAAAACATTATTATTTTTTATATCAGGGGCCCGTGTTTCGCTGTGGAAGTAGTTACCAAATAATAATTCTCCGCCAAAACAACTTTTCTCAAAGAAAATTCAGACAGTAGAATATTTCGCCGTATAATTCTTCCCAGTAGAAATCTTCGCCGTAGAATTCTTCCCCATAGAACACTTTACCGTAGAATTCTTCCCGGTAGAACTCTTCCCGGTAGAATTCTTCCCCGTAGAGTTTTTCCCAGTAGAAGTTTTAGTGTAGTTAGTTTTAATGTGGTGAGTTTTAGTGTGTTGAATTTTTAGTTTAGTGAATTTTTAGTGTGGTGAGTTTTAGTGTGGTGTGTTTTAGTGTGGTAAGTTTTGGTGTGGTGAGTTTTAGTGTGGTGAGTATTAGTGCGGTGAGTTTTAGTGTGGTGAGTTTTAGTGTGGTGAGTTTCGGTTTGGTGAGTTTTTAGTATGGTGAGTTTTAGTGTAGTGAGTTTTAGTGTGTTGAATTTTTAGTGTGGTGAGTTTTAGTGTGGTGAGCTTTATCGTGTTGAGTTTTAGTGTGGCGAATTTTGGTGTGGTGAGTTTTAGTGTGGTGAATTTTGGTGTGGTGAGTTTTAGTGTGGTGAGTTTTAGTATGGTGAATTTTTAGTGTGGTGAGTTTTAGCGTGGTGAGTTTTATTGTGGTGAGTTTTAGTGTCGTGAGTTTTAGTGTGGTGAGTTTTAGTGTGGTTAGTTTTAGTGTGGTGAATTTTAGTTTTTTGTTTCATCTTTTTAGATTGTATATGTGCTGAGTTATGTCGTTTTGAAAGTTTAGGTTGTATGGGAAGTACCACGCCCCTTTGTCCAATCCCGCTATGACACTCTCCGGACTCCTTAGTATCCTGTGGCAAAATTTCAGTTAAATCGGTTCAGCGGTTTAGACGTGATGCTGGAACAAACAGACAGACAGACAGACAGACAGACAGACAGACAGACAGACAGACTGACAGACTGACAGACTGACAGACTGACAGACTGACAGACTGACAGACTGACAGACTGACAGACTGACAGACGGACCAAGAGTTTTATATATATAGATAAAAGCGGTCGTAAAACAAAAACAATTAATTGTTAACACAGTGCACGGCGTTTAAAATCTAAAGGTTTTTTTATATTTTTAAAAATAATAAAAAAAAGCCATTTTTTATACAAAGTGCAGCCTATTTATTTTAATCTGTAAAAACTCTGCAGCCTATACGTAGCAAATTGCTGCACGCAACAACAACTTTGGAAAAATCTTGAGTTGATGCAGTTTTTTCATTCTTTGTCCTGGGTTCTTTCTTCAATGCACTTAATTCTTATTGTTTTCATTGGAAAAGGAAAACTTTGGCGACTTGAAATGTAGAATCTGCAGATAAATATCGCTGATGAAGGGCCTTGGCTGCCTCTGACACAACTGTACGATCTGCCACTCAATACATTTTGCCAATTGTTTGTTGTTTTTTTCATTGGTACAAAACACCCAATTTGTACCAACTGGACCTTGAGCACGTTAAGACAATATCTTAAAAAAATATTGAATTATTTTATAAAAAATTGGTTGAGATCAATCCGCTAAAGTGACAAGAGGAAGACTTGTCTCGAGGAAGAATTGTCACGGAAAGAAGCGTCACGGAAAGAATTCTGAGTTGAATTATCCGGAAAAGAATTCTCTGGGGAAAAATGTCCGTGGTAAAAATATCCGAGGAACACTTTTCTCGAGTATGATTTATTCTGGGAAAGAATTGCCCTGGAAAGAATAGTCCGGGAATAATTTTTCGGCAAAGATTTGTCGGAAAACAATTCTAACGGGAAGTATAGTCTAAGGATCGTTTTCAGAATAACTTCCACTTTAACCGACAGTTTGCGCAAAATTCGTTTTCACAATCTGTTGTTATATCTGTTCCCTAGTAGAAATATTGGTAGGGCCATGGTCATGAAGTGATCATGTCATTATTTGAGGTGATCGGGATATTACGAGGCCCATAATGTCCTTATAACGCAGTGTCCTGATCATGTATTGACCTCAAGTCCATGATCATGTACTGATCGGGCAATTCCCCATTTTAATATTTACCCGACAATTGCCTTGTCTGAGCCCGAGCATAATAGGGTTTCTCTCATTAATCTCGATCATTGCCTTATACTAATTTCTTTATGAGGAACAAATAATGTAGCAATGATCGGGAACATTAGATGTTTAGATAATGTAAACCCTGCTATAGTAAGCATGATAAGGGCATGCAAAGGCAATTATCATATTTTCTCTAATAGGGCATACCCAACGAAAACCCGATCATTTCCCGATGGCGCATCGGGCAAATTTCTACTAGGGCTTGTCATATAAATTTTCTTTAACCGGCAGATACTTTAACCGATAGAACATGTTCCCGTTATATTTATAACCGACAGATTTTGACAATCCATTGAAAAAATTATGCTCCAATTTGTGTATAAAATTTCTCCCGAAATACCAAAATCCAATGTTGCAAAATATCATAAGATAAATGGCAATGTAAATATTTGCATAACGATCTATTGCCATTGCAAATCTGTTGTCGCAAAATATCTCTTAATATAATAAATTTTAGAGGTTGTATGAAAATTTTATATACGCAGTTATTTCGAGCTCAACTAGTTCATTATGAACAGTTATGTCTCGTTCATGGTTCATGGTAAAGAAAAACATGTTGAAATAGAAAAACAATTTTTTATACTATTAGAATTGGCCAATACGATGCATACCATTAATTCAATAATAATTAAACTGTTAATACAATATGTTGTTGTACCATAAATTTTATAATTAACTCTTTTAATTACAATAAGAACGAACTACAAATATTTATTGATACGCATTATTAATTTTATAGTATAGTCGAATTACATTTTCCTAATAATTTATTAAAACTAAAACGGATTTAAGTTAATTTACTGCATAATTTATTATAATTAAACCACAAAATAGAAAATCACTTTTAAAAATGTTATGATACATTTAATGTTCGCTTCCAATTTCAATAACTGATTGTAATAATTGAGTCTGCATTTATTTTTGAATTGCCATAATAGCAGTTCGTTGTATTATTTAGTATCTGTAAAAAATAAAAATGGTTAAATATAATGAATTTATATTAAACATATTGAGTTCTTACAAAGTCGCTTTGAAAAATCTGAATTACAATTTCGACCATTTTGAAAAAACTTGCAGAATGATATACGAAACGAACAGTTGAGCTTATGTTCTTAGGCCACGTTTTTTATTATACGAGGATACTATTAAAACAATAGTATTTATACTATTTAAAATAATGATATTGATATATTTAAATTAATGGTACTGAATTTTTTAAATAATATCTAATTAACTAGAAAACTCTTGAATTAATATGAAAAAACTATTAATACATGTACAATAAAATCAATGGTCGTACCATTAAGTATTTAACGGGACATTTTCTTCTGAGTGTAGGTAATATTTTTATTATAAAAATAAATAAAATTTATTTCTATAATCATGTAGTGTTCCGCCCAATTCGCCTACGACCCATTGGCGCCGATTATCCCTATACATAGACTCCATACATATAGAACGCGCACATTCAACACAGGACATTCGATGCACTTTACAATTATTGCAACCATTAAGAGCGTCGTCGTCGTCGTCGCCTGCTGAACTTGAAGCATGCTTCGAGTAGGTCTCAAAAACTCAAAGCGAATTCGGAGCAAATTTTGTGTGAACATTTGGCACTTATGCAGCACAGGGAGCAGCAGGAAACCTTTAAATGAGTAGTGAGGACGAGCAGCTGATATGGGTTTCAACACTAAAAGGATGCGCCATAAGTAAAGAGCACTCAGGGACGCATTGTTGGCTACATATTATTGAAAGGAGAGGAGGTACAAGAGTGTCAAATTGCACAAAAGAGCTCATATTAAAGTAGCTATTAGTTGAAGTATAAAACAATAAAAAAGACTAGGTAATATTGGATAAATACTGGATAAACATTGAAATTTGCAAAATTACAAAATGTGATCGATATTTTTATTGAAAGCATTTTTTTTTAATTTTACAGGTTTTTTTGAATTCGTTTATTTTATGAATTTTGTGAATTTCAAGAATGTTATGAACTTTATGAATTTCATAAATTTTATGAAATTTAGGAATTTTAGGAATTTATGAATTTTAGGAATTTATGAATTTTATGATTTTTATAATATTTATGAATTTAATGAATTTTATAAATATTATGAATTTATAAATATTATAAATTTTATGAATTTTATAAATATTATGAATTTATAAATATTATAAATTTTATGAATTTTACGACTTCTATGAATTTTATGACTTATACGAATTTTATGCATTTTATGAATATTACGAAATTTTATAAATTTTATGACTTTTATGAATTTTATGAATTTAATGAATTTTATGAATTTAATGAATTTTATGAATTTTATGAATTTTATGAATTTTATGAATTTTATGAATTTTATGAATTTTATGAATTTTATGAATTTTATGAATTTTATGAATTTTATGAATTTTATGAATTTTATGAATTTTATGAATTTAATGAATTTTATGAACTTTATGATTTTTTATGATATTTATGAATTTTATGAATTTTATGATTTTTATGAATTTTATGAATTTTATGAATTTTGTGAATTTTATGAATTTTATGAATTTTATGAATTTTATGAATTTTATGAATTTTATGAATTTTATGAATTTTATGAATTTTATGAATTTTATGAATTTTATGAATTTTATGAATTTTATGAATTTTATGAATTTTATGAATTTTATGAATTTTATGAATTTTATGAATTTTATGAATTTTATGAATTTTATGAATTTTATGAATTTTATGAATTTTATGAATTTTATGAATTTTATGAATTTTATGAATTTTATGAATTTTATGAATTTTATGAATTTTATAAATTTTATGAATTTTATGAATTTTATGAATTTTATGAATTTTATGAATTTTATGAATTTTATGAATTTTATAAATTTTATGAATTTTGTGAATTTTATGAAATTTATGAATTTTATGATTTTTATGAATTTTATGAATTTTATAAATTTTATGAATTTTATGAATTTTATAAATTTTATGAATTTTATGAATTTTACGAATTTTATGAATTTTATGAATTTTATGAATATTATGAAATTTTACGAATTTAATGAATTTTATGATTTTTATGAATTTTATGAATTTTATGAATTTTGTGAATTTTATGAATTTTATGAATTTTATGAATTTTATGAATTTTATGAATTTTATGAATTTTATGAATTTTATGAATTTTATGAATTTTATGAATTTTATGAATTTTATGAATTTTATGAATTTTATGAATTTTATGAATTTTATGAATTTTATGAATTTTATGAATTTTATGAATTTTATGAATTTTATGAATTTTATGAATTTTATGAATTTTATGAATTTTATGAATTTTATGAATTTTATGAATTTTATGAATTTTATGAATTTTATGAATTTTATGAATTTTATGAATTTTATGAATTTTATGAATTTTATGAATTTTATGAATTTTATGAATTTTACGAATTTTATGAATTTTATGAATTTTATGAATTTTATGAATTTTATAAATTTTATGAATTTTGTGAATTTTATGAAATTTATGAATTTTATGATTTTTATGAATTTTATGAATTTTATAAATTTTATGAATTTTATGAATTTTATAAATTTTATGAATTTTATGAATTTTACGAATTTTATGAATTTTATGAATTTTATGAATATTATGAAATTTTACGAATTTAATGAATTTTATGAATTTTATGAATTTTATGAATTTTATGAATTTTATGAATTTTATGAATTTTATGAATTTTATGAATTTTATGAATTTTATAAATTTTGTGAATTTTATGAATTTTATGAATTTTATGAATTTTATGAATTTCATGAATTTTATGAATTTTATGAATTTTATGAATTTTATGAATTTTATGAATTTTATGAATTTTATGAATTTTATGAATTTTATGAATTTTATGAATTTTATGACTTCTATGAATTTTTTGAATTTTATGAATTTTATGAATTTTTGAATTTTATGAATTTTATGAATTTTATGAATTTTATGAATTTTATGAATTTTATGAATTTTATGAATTTTATGAATTTTATGAATTTTATGAATTTTATGAATTTTATGAATTTTATGAATTTTATGAATTTTATGAATTTTATGAATTTTATAAATTTTATGAATTTTATGAATTTTATGAATTTTAAGTTTTTTATGAATTTTATGAATTTTACGAATTTCATGAATTTTATGAATTTTATGAATTTTATAAATTTTATGAATTTTTTGAATTTTGAGAATTTTATGAATTTTATGAATTTTATGAGTCTTATAAATTTTATAAATTTTATAAATTTTATAAATTTTATGAATTTTATGAATTTTATGAGTTTTATGAATTTTATAAATTTTATGAATTTTATGAATTTTATGAATGTTATGAATTTTATGAATTTTATGAATTTTATGAATTTTACGAATTTTATGAATTTTATGAATTTTATGAATTTTATGAATTTTATGAATTTTATGAATTTTACGAATTTTACGAATTTCATGAATTTTACGAATTTTATGAATTTTATAAAATTTACAAATTTTATGTATTTAATATCTAAATATTTATGTATTATTAAAAAAATATATCTCTTCAACTTTGCTGATAGCACGACTCTGGTTGTTACATTTTTATGCTTTGGCATCCGTTTCCGGCGCTTGGGGAAATGCGCTTAAATTCCTCAGAAAGTAAAATTTTGCGGCGCACTAAATTGAGCAAATAATCGATACGTTGGGCCACAGACAACGTGAGTCCCTTTGCAAAAGTGATGTCACAATTCGGGGTGACACATTCTGAAATTTGTTTTTTGAATTGGTTTTCCTTTTCTATAATAATTTTTATAATTTGACAAACAAATTTTCTTCAAGTTAAAATTCTTCTAAATAAAATTTTATATAAATATTTCATATAAGAGATTTTTCACACGTTCGATCTAATTTTGTTCGAATTTTAAACATTTCTTATAATGAAAAACAAGATATTAAATTTCAATATCGGTTTAATTAAAGAAAGATATTTGAAATCAATTAAACAGCAATTCAAAATTATTCGCAGATTCGAGGCAGGACGTTTAATCTAAAATTTTTTAGCAAACATGAAGAAGTTTTTCTATTTTTATAGACCTAAATTACTATAATTTCACTACATTTTAAATCATTTGTTGAATTTGATATACTTTATTTTATAGAAACATTTTAAATTCGCATTCCTTGAGTTGTGTCACTAGTTTGTTATTCGCTCGTTCAACTCGTCTGGCCACCAGGCAAATATGAATTCTCACATTTTGCGTTCCGGTTGCGGATTCATGACTTAAATGTCTTTAAAAAAAAAATATGGAAAAAAAATTCAACACTTCTTTTTGCCTTTTGGGATGATACGTTGCTGAATTTCAAAAATTCTGCTTTAGAGCCGTTGTCTGTGTGTCACACAGACATTTCTGACTATTGCAAAGGCGGCTTTGCGACATGGCAGGCAGACAGACAGACAGCCAGGGTCAATTGTGTCAAGTTGCTGCCTTGCATATAGTAGACGCACATTTTCTGTGTGGGTTTTGCCTTTAAGGATTAGATTTCATTGATTGTAAGGATTGCTAGCATGCGGTTTAACGAATGAATGAACGAACTTACTCACTCACTCAGCACCCAACCAGCTAAACACTTGCTTCATTCTCTCAAAAGAACATTTTTCGGCTTACTACTGGTAACATGGCATGGGTCTCTAGATTATTATGGTACTACTAGTGTACCTAATACATTCGTTAATATGTTTAATCTGCAAAAATCGCGACATCAAAAATAAACATTAATCGGAACATTAATCGGACTTATTTAGGTATCGAAAATCAATGAATATCCTTACTTACAGAATGTCTATATCACTTCGATTTTTATTTAAATGTCCACTTCTTTGTGTAAATTCACATTTTCCTACCAGTTGTTTTAAAACTTTATAACTTTGTGTACGATTTACCATTAACCAATTAATGTAAGATAGCAAAGCACACATAGTCGGACGACGAACGACACTAGCCTAGCGAAGATAAATAAACAAACAGCTTTGTCTATTCAGTGCTTGCGAGTGCTTTTGTTTACAGAAAAAAAAATCATCACTATGATGAATTTATGCATATATATTATGAAGTTTTCTACCAACTACCAGATTCATCATATTGATACCAGCGTTCATTAAATGTCATATTGATTAATGTATTCATTATTTATATATATATATATATATATATATATATATATATGTGCGTATATATCTATGAACTTATTCATACTATCGAACATCAGTGAAAAACGAATGAACGAATGAATTTAAATCGTCATATTAATGAATATGACGAATTTTTCAAAATAATAATTGTAAAATAGTGTCCTTAATAAAATGTTGTTGGAAAAAAATTTTATTAAAAAAAATAATCGGGGAAAAACCAAATTTATATTGAAAAAAATTTTGCCGAAAAAATAATTTTTTTTTTGAAAAAATTTTTTCCTAGTTTTTTATTTATTTGAATAGTGGAAAAATATTTTATTAAAAAAATCGGGAAAAAACCAAATTTATATTGAAAAAAATGTTGGCCAAAAAAAAAATATAAGCAATAACATACAAGTACTACACCCAGAAAAAAATTCCCTCAAATCCCATTAAAATTGGTCAATAGGACAATTATTGATTTAATGGTATACAAAAAATATATCTTTTCATATAAACTCGATGGCAATGACATGGTATTTTCTAGTATTTAATGGTATTTTCCGATTAAAATAATAATTTATCCTATTGACTATTTTTAATAGTAAAAAACTATTATTTATATAGTATTTTTTTCTGGGTGTACTTAAGAACTGAGAAGTACTGCAAAATAAATATTTTGATTAAAAGTTGGTTTGATGAATAGCATTCTTCAATTGAAGTACATATATGTTGTATTTTATGTTTTTCTTCATTAATATGATGAAACGTATTCATCACATACAATTCATCATATTAAAGAACACTTTTTCGACAATTACCAAGCCTTCATCATATTTATGATTGCATTCATTACATTGATGTCGTTAGTCATTAATATTATAAATGGAACTTCAATACAATGAATCATGGTTTGAAGAACCATGAACCAAACATTCATCAATCTGATGTATTGGTTCATTTCGTTTTACCGCTACACCGTTGAAAAAAAACCATTTTCAAAGTTCAGAACAATGTTTGTTGTTCTGGCAACTATTTTTCCCAAAAGCCAGCATGTGAATATTTTTGTTCAACAAGAATTTTTTATTATGGGAACTCCAAACTTATTTAAATGATTAAAAGACATTTATACATGTATTGTACTTTGGAGTTTCTAAATAAAATATAATGAAAATTTTGTTTCTGTGTGTTTAGCATAACATTTTAAAAACCATTTTAAAAACGAAACCGTTTATATCGGTGTTGAAATCAGTTATGTTTTGTTTTTCGTATAACGGCTTCGGTTTTAAAAACTAAACGGTTTGAAATGAATATCAGTCTTGTTGTGGTTTCAATACCTGGTATACATTAAAATTAACCCGCAGTTAAGTGCCGAACATTAATTTTGTGGTAATTAAAAAAAATAAATATCCTTTGGTTAAAAACAAAATTGTTATTTGAACTTTTCAGTAAAAAAAATATTTTAATTATGAGGTAAACAAATAATATGTTTATATTAAAAAAAAGAAACTTACACCCAGAAAAAAATACTGTATAAATAATAGTATTTTACTATTAAAAATTGTCAATAGGATAAATTATTATTTTAATCGGAAAATACCATTAAATACTAGAAAAAATTTTTTTCTGGGTGTAGATGACTAATACTTTTTAATTTGATTTTACTTTAATTTTATCTTAGTAGTGGTAAGTGTAGCGGCTTAAATTAAAAACGTGGAAATTTTGTAAATGTATGGGTGTGTGTATTAGCTAATAAATATTGTCTTTGCTAATGTGTGTGTGTATTTGCTAAACAGCGTAAAAAATTATACACACACACAAAAAAATTTTGTTTTGTTAATCGATTTTCATATTTTTTTCTTCCCAAGAAACAATCAGCATTAAGCAATAATCGAAAAGTAAATATAAAAGAAAATTGTCGCTAAAGCTGACTTTATCGTTAGAGTCGACATTATTTAATTTATTGTTTAGCATGAATGAGTATAAACTTAAATACGAATTCGCGATATTTTCGTTTTGAATTAATCTAAATTAATGTACACGCTAAGAAAAATCGGCTTGCAGGAAACATATTAATGGTGTCATAATGACTGACTTTGATTTGCTGTTACTTATGTATACACAGAAGAGAGATTTGTTGCGCCAACCAACTCTTTTCCCAATCAACTTAATCGGCTCTCTCAACCGCTTAGTCGGTTGTTATTGTAAAAATAAAAAGAGTTGTAGTTTGTACTGCAACCAATTTCCAACTGTTTTAGAACAATTTAGTACAGATTGAGCACCATTAGGAGTGTGCATAGTCTAATATTTCATGTGTATAGACTAATATGGCAGTTCCGCCCGCAAATTTGTAAATCATTAGATTTTTCCGAATGAAGTTAGTTGGTGCAACTAACTTTTTCATTCTTCCAACTTCATGCAAAAAGAGGATTTTTCTGTGTGTATATATTAAAATTTATAAAATTATTTTGGTATTCATTTCATAACTTATGGTTAAAAATATTTATTTTAACGATCTAGAGGTTTTGTTTTGCAGGCAAAATAGATTTTGCCCTGTGTGTAGAGGTTATGTAGATTATTTTTATTTTATTTCAAAATAAAGTATTAAATGTGCACACAGAATAGAGATTTGTTGCGTCAACCAATTCTTTGCCCAAATTATTCGGTTCTCTCAACCGTTTAGTCGGTTGTTATGGTAAAAACTAAAAGAATTGTAGTTTGTACTACAACCAATTACGTACTGTTTTAGATCAATTTAGTACTAAACTAGGCATATCAGCCAAAAAATTTGAAGACAATTCGATTTAACCAAATGAAGTTAGTTGGTACAACTATTGTTCTTCCAGCCTCATGCTAAAACAGGATTTTCTGTGTGTGATATACTTTATTACATATGTAATATTGATTAAGAGTTGATCTGATATCTGATATCCCATTAAAAATAAAAGATAGTAAAATAAAAAATTTAAATTGTATTATTAAAATTTACCTATAAATATGAGTTCTGAAATTGGGTGAGATCCTGGACAAATTTTTAATTTGTATACATAATAATTATTCCTTTTAATTAGGAGAATTTTTTTTGTGACAATTGTATTTGATATTTGTTGGGTGAACTGATATGTGGTTTTGCAACAACTGAATCAGTTGAATGTTGACAGAACTAAATAAATCGGTTGTAAAAAAACCGTTTCCTCAACTGATTCTTTCTCTGGATGTTCAGGTATTTTAAAGATGCTTAATAGAAAATTTATGCAATAACCTTTGTGTTCTTTTTAAAATGATGCCCACAAAGATAACTTTTCGTATATTGTTTTAGTTGGGTATTAGAAAATTTACCTATTAGGAGACATGATAAAAGGTAAAAATACAATGATAGGCTCTCGATCGTGTCGTGCAATTTTTACTAGGACAATTTCTACTAGGGATTGCACCTGAATTTTACGATGCAATCATATAAATCTAATTTGAATAATTTAAACAGAGTTTAAAAAGGTGGCAGCATTACATATACAACACATTCGGTTGTCTCGTTCATGCACAGACAAAAATTGAATTTGCGTCAGTTACGCATTTTTTATCGGCTAAATGCAATTCTTGTATTGCAGATGCCTATTCAGTTGGCCAACGCAGTGGTTTGGATGTGGCTGAAGACAAGTTGTGACATTAAAATATATTCATAATTACATTAATGAAGTTGTGCGTTTAAAAAACTAATTTAAAAATACATATTTGAACATGTGACATCAAAACAAGTGTGAAAAATTGAACATTTTAAATAAAAACATTGCAATTATTATCGTCGTATCTCAGAAATACATTGCAACGCATGCGATACATGGACAAAAATTAGACAAAAAAAAAGAGTGCAACTTGTTTATGTCGCCATCTCATGCTAACGCACTGTCACTGTCAACTGTCAGTTGTGCAATGCATTCACAGTATTCACAATAGCTCAACAAGCTGTCAACTGTCAAACGGTTGCATTGTTATATAGTCATCTCACTCGCGCCAACGCCCATAACTTGATACGCGCCGTTCGTCTTCGTCGGCTGTGAGTTTTGCCAGCGCCTTGGTCTGCCGCCTGTTTGTATTGTGAATCGAGTTGGTCTGCGGCACGGTTGTCGCATCCGTTGTGCGTCTGTCATTTTGTGATTGTGTGTGAAGTTTAAATAATAATGATGTGAAGAAAAATTAATAAAAAAGAAATACAAATTATTAAATGAAAATATTTAAATTTTCGACAAATCTTTTGCTATAATTTGTGGCTAAAGTTTGGAATGAATTTTGTGTAGAGCGCATAAAATTCTTACGGCTGAAAAATTTTTGATTGCAGACGTGAAAAGTAATTTTTTTTTTGTGCTCTGCTTCGGTTTGTTTGCAGTGTTCGTGTGTGTGTTGAGTGTATTCTGTTCTGCCTGCGTCGTTTGTACGTCGTTCAACGGCCGACGGCTGCGTTGGGCTATGCATTGCGTATCCTTGCGTGAACGAGATGGCAGCATGCGTGGCGTGAGCAGTTCATGTATTGAAAAAAGTCAATGTAAAAAAAAATATACAAAATTTTGTTGTCATTAAATAATTTAAATAGAAAATAATAAAAAGTTACACAAAAATATAAAAAATATTATACAAGTGTTTAGTTAAAAAATTAACAACATATAAAAAAAATTAAATAAATTCTTTAAAAATTAATTCGTATTGAAATTAAAATTAATATAAATAAAAAAATAAAACATTCTGCACAATTTAAGGGTGTTTAGACTAACAGGCAGTGGGTGTTTGCGTGAATTATTTTTGCACAGTGTCAGCAACCACCCTGCAGCATCAACAACAACAACACAACTCGCTTTACCAACTCAAGGATATCATATGATTGCAAAAACAATAATAACAGCAACAACAACACAATTGCAGCAGCAGTCGTCGACGTAAAATTTGCAACTCAGCAGCATAAAAATAAAAAAAGGATTTTACAGCAAAATGGTGCGTAAAATATTTTTTGAAATATTTTTTTTTAGAAAATCAAATTTCATTGCTTATATTTTTTTATTACATATTTTTTCATAATTTTTTGTTTAATATTTATTTCCAAAATATGTTTATTGTGTTCTAAACACGAAACCATAATTCAAAATATGAATTAAAACCCAAACAATGAAGGATTTCGATTTCGGATTTCTCCAACTTTTCGGTTTAGAAATT
The DNA here is from genome assembly GCA_951804985.1 of Dryomyza anilis. Lineage (NCBI taxonomy): Eukaryota > Metazoa > Arthropoda > Insecta > Diptera > Dryomyzidae > Dryomyza > Dryomyza anilis. The sequence goes on from OX638132.1 coordinate 67,064,508, forward strand.
CTGTTTTGTAATAAATCAATTTATAAATAGCGATTCCAAGTTACGTTTACGATTTCAATTTTTGTATTAATATCACTTTTAATTTTCATTTTTCATATCAATTTTTGGTCGCTGATACTCGCGACCAACCAAAAATAGGAAACCGGCTTAGGCCAAAAGTTCTAAAACGTCGTAAAATTCATTATTTTCGGAACGACTTAACCGTTTTTTTTAAATTAAAAAGTATTACATCGTGCGACAGTTCTTTACACACTAGCGTGAAACTGGGATTATTCTGAGAATTTGTGAGAAAACAGTTTTTTTTAGATCAATTCTTTTGCGGTTTTTATTTGCATTTGAAATGCAAGTGCATATCATAAATTTCATAATTAAAAAATATATTATTTTTCGTGGCTCATTTGAATAAACGTTGATGCATCTTCTAGCTAAGATCTCTCTAAGTATGAATCTGAAAATGGTTTTTCAATATCAATTCATTTACAGATTTTATTCCAATTTGAAATGCTACTATGAGATTTTTAAAAATCAATTCAAACTTATTAAATTTCATATGCAAATGAAAACCGCAAACGAAGTGATCTAAAAAACTCAGAATTATCCCTTCCCTAGTAAAAATTTTGGTAGGGCCATGGTCATGAAGTGATCATGTCATTATTTGAGATGATCGGGATATGACGAGGCCCATAATGTCCTTGTAACGCAGTGTCCTGATCATGTATTGACCTCAGGCCATGATCATGTACTGATCGGGCAATTCCCCATTTTAATATTTACCCGACAATTGCCTTGCCTGAGCCCGAGCATAATAGGGTTTCTCTCATTAATCTCGATCATTGCCTGATACTAATTTCGTTATGAGGAACAAATAATGTAGCTATGATCGGGAACATTGACTGTTCAGATAATGTAAACCCTGCTATGGTAAGCATGATAAGGGCATGCAAAGGCAATGATCATATTTACTCTAATAGGGCTTACCCAACGAAAACCCGATCATTTCCCGATGGCGCATCGGGCAAATTTCTACTAGGGTTGTTTCACGCACATGTCGAATTTTTCCAGTGTGCAAATTTTTTCGATTTTTGTTATGTATAGAATTCTTAAGAGAACTTAAGTTTTGAAATTGAAGATTCTATCTTTAATGTTTGTTAAGATAAAAACCAAGAGAATCATTCAAAAAATGTCACAAATTCCAAAATTAACCAATATTTAAAATTATTTTATTTTTGAAAAGCTTACAATAAGATGTGCTCATTTGAGAATAACAAAAAAAAATATTTCAAATTTTCATGTTACTGAAGAAGAAAGAATATTACGGAGAAATCTAAATATATTCTGAAGTGAGCATATTTTCTTTAAATCTTAATGTAAGCTTAATTCATTTTTAAAATCAGATCAGATTTGGATTTTTGATATTTAAAATAAAAAAATTAAGAAAAATTGACAACTTTACTAATTTATAACTCAATAACCATTAATGATACAATCTTTAATTTCAAAACCTAAGTTCTCTTAAGAATTCTCTATACAATACTTTTTAATATTTTAAAATCAGTTGCCTTAGAGCTATTTGACATGTGATTCTGTATTCAGGATTCTGATTTGGAAACTTTAATGATTTGGTTTTTTAATGCAAAACGTGACTATAAACTATAAATGGTGTCAAATATGTAATTTTCATATTTTAGAAATTTATTATTTTTATCAGTAGTTACTGGTAAAACTACTGATAAATATCATAATTTTTTAAAATGTGAAAATTGCAATATATTTGACACCAATTATAGAATACGAATCTAATGCTAACTCATTTATTCAATTTACTATTATTTGCCTTCTAAACTGTTTTATTTATTATCAAAAACCCTTCTTTTATTAATTCTCAAAAATATTGAATTTGCTTGAAGAATAAATAAATTTCTTATTTATTTGCAAAAAATAAATCACTAATTATTTTTAAAATAGTAGAAATAATTAAAGGGTCATAACGGCAACAGATCACTGATTTTTACCATGTCTACCTAACAAAGTAAATTTGTACTAACTAATATTACTACGAATTTTTACTTTATACGAAAAAACACATTTAATAATTGTCATTGATTGAAATAACATTCGGTAGCAATATTTCTTATTAAATAAAACCTAATTATTGAAATATATTAAGTGCTTCTGTTAGTTTTTCTATTACCATGAAGATATATTAAAAGAAAAATATTTAATTTTCATAAAATCCATATTTAAAATAGAAATTAATTATTCTTTGTTTAATTTGACACCATCTAATTAAAATTAAGTTGCAACAAAATGTTTATATATAAATAATTTCATACATTTCTAATTACTTACTACGTTTATTTTCCCATCGCATGCTGTGCTACCAGCGGCCCTTTGCGAAATCGTAATTTTAGCAAATTTTCTACGCTGCTGTCTCTAATTTCTTTCTCCCTAAATACATGTTTACGATATGCAATTCCATGTTCCTGTCCATGCTCCCTTCGAAATATACCACAGCATTTGCGAAAGTGCTTAACCGTGATTTACAATGGTTAATGTGGGGTTATAGCTAAATTTAGTTTTTCTGTATATTTTAATATTTTTAATGAATTTTTATTGTATGTGAATTTTAAAAAAAATCAATATTAGTGGATTAAATTTTAGTGAAAATTTGATTTTTAGTGAAAATTTGAATTTTTAGTCAATAATTGAATTTTTAGTGAACAACTTAAAACAATTTAAAAACAACAATTTAAAAAAAAAAAATGAATTTTTAGTGAATAAATTTCATTTTTAGTGAAAAAAAATTAATTTTGAGTGAAAATTGATATATTAGTGAAAATTTTAATTTTAAGTGAAAAATTTAATTTTTAGGAAAAAATAATTTTTAGTGGAAATTGAATTTTTATGAAAATTCATTTTTTCACTAAAATAGTGAAAAAATAAATTTTTAGTAAAAAATTTAATTTTTAGTTAACAATTTAATTAATAGAGAAAAATTGAATTTTAAGTGAATTATTGAATTTCAGTAGAAATTGAATTCTTAGTGAAAATTTGAATTTTTAGTGAAAAATAAAATTTTTAGTATTTTTAGTATTTTTAATGAAAATATGAATTTTTAGTGAAAAATTGAATTTTTAGTGAAAAAATGAATTTTTAGTGAAAAATTGAATTTTTAGTGAAAAAATGAATTTTTAGTGAAAAATTGAATTTTTAGTGAAAAATTGAATTTTTAGTGAAAAATTGAATTTTTAGTGAAAAATTGAATTTTTAGTGAAAAATTGAATTTTTGTGAAAAGTTGAATTCTTAGTGTAAATTTAAATTTTTAGAGACAAATTAAATTTTTAGTGAAAATAGTATTTTTAGTGAAAAATTTAATTTATAGTGAAAAATATAATTTTTAGTGAAAAATTTAATTTTTAGTTAAATAGTATTTTTAATGAAAATTTTAATTTTGAATAAAAAATTGAATTTTTAGTCAATAATTGAATTTTTAGTGAACATTTTAAAAACAACAATTTAACAAAAAAAAAAAAAAATTAGTGAAAATTTTAATTTTAAGTGAAAAATTTAATTTTTAGTGAAAAATTTAATTTTTAGTGAAAAATTTAATTTTTAGTGAAAAATTTAATTTTTAGTGAAAAATTGAATTTTTAGTGAAAAATTGTATTTTTAGTGAAAAATTGAATTTTTAGTGAAAAATTTAATTTTCAGTGAAAAATTTAATTTTTAGTGAAAATTTTAATTTTTAGTGAAAAATTTAATTTTTAGTGAAAATTTTAATTTTTAGTGAAAAATTTAATTTTAAGTCAAAAATTTAATTAATAGTGAAAAATTGAATTAATAGTGAAAAATTTAATTTTTAGTGAATTATTAAATTTCAGTGGAAATTGAATTCTTAGTGAAAAATTAAATTTTTAGTGAAAAATTGAATTTTTATGAAAAATTGAATTCTTATTGAAAAATTAAATTTTTATTGAAAATAGTATTTTTTACTGAAAATAGTATTTTTTAGTGAAAAATAAAATTTTTAGTGAAAAATTGAATTTTTAGTGAAAATATTAATTTTTAGTGAAATATTGAATTTTTAGTAATTTAAATATTAAATTTTTAGTGAATAATTGAATTTTTAGTGAAAAATGAATTTTTTTAGTGAAAATTTTAATTTTGAGTTAAAATAGTATTTTTATTGAAACTTTTAATTTTGAATAAAAAATTGACTTTTTAGTGAGTAATTTAATTTTTAGCTGAAGATTGAATTTTAAGTTCAAATTTGAATTTTTAGTTAAAAAATGAGCAAGGTATATTTAAAATACAAAATTCTTAAACTCAAAATTTCTATGATTCGTCACTTAGCTTTAACTTCACACGTAAAACTCTTTTTTTTTTGCAATGCTGCTCCAAACGAAAGCCAGACAGCCGGCGCTAGCCTAAAACCAGACGACACAAGCACAGCACACGGAGCCACCATTGGATAGACAGGCAAACAATTGGAGGGACAAACGAACTGGCAGCCAGACTACAAGACAGACAGACTGAAAGACCGACAGAACGACGTAAAACTTTATGCGAAAAAATATAACTATTCATATATTTACATTTACAGCGGGTAGTACTTGTATTCATACTCATTGTTTAATGTAAAGAAATAATAATAATAAAAATAAATAAATTGTTAAAAAATATTTAAATACTGCAAGGCTCAGTCTCGACGCGACGTTAACACAGACGACGTGCATTGTAAAATCCATAACATTGAGGTATGCGAAAGTAACAATGCAAAAACTGAAAATATAAAAAAATAAATAAAATATGATAAAATGAAAAACCATAGAAAAGCATTTCAGTAAAAATATTTGTATTGACAATAATGATTTGTTGAGAATAAAAATAATATAACTATTATAAAATGGAACTACCATACCGACTATTTTTTATTATTTCAATAAAATAATTAATATTTTTTGATATCAAATTTAACATATTTTAAAACAGAATTTTCTGAAAAAAAAAATATATTTTTTTTAAATAAAAATAATATTTTTAAAACTAATTTAATCATCGACAGAAAAAACATGATCACCGTGATCTGACAGTATCATTTAATAGTTGAAATTATTATTGTTGGAATCATGTTTTTATAATTCTACCTATTGCAGGATTGTTGCAATCATGTTTATGAATATTTTAAACATATTTACAGAATCGACGCTAAGTCGATAAGTCTAAATTTAAAATTTAAAAACAAATGTCGAAAACAAACATGTTGAAAATAAAACTGTTGGAAAAAAACATGTCGAAAACTAAAAATTTGATATAGCGAAATCAATTTTTGGCAAAAAAAAAAATGTAGAAAATATCGAAATAAAACTGTAACGTAACAAAGTAACAAGAAAACAAGTAATATAATAAAATACAGATAAATATATAAAAAAAAATAACAAATTCGTAATATAGACACCACAATTCTGAGTCACGGAAATCAGCATCTCCGCTACGAATTCAGATTTTTAGCTACTCTCCATGCGGAGAGTTTTAAATATGATACCATCTTGAAATTTAGCTCGAACACTAATAAATAAAAAAATTGATATTTTTTTAAATTCCTTTTTTAAAAGAACCTGTAAGTTCAAGCATTTTTCGACCATTCTCCATATTTCCATATTAAGAAGACTTACATTTTCCAAAAGATTGATTTAAAAGTTTTAAAACGAGACCTCAACGGAGTTTCTAGCCATACAAAAGTGATCTTTCACATTTTTTTTAACTTTGTACTGTATCTCTGGAAAAAGTGGTATCTCTGGAAATAGTGGTCGGAAAAATATAAAACCAGTTGGGAAGGTTAGATCACATGGCAAATTTTAAAGTTGGTGTTATTATTATAGTTAGGATTATCAAAATTATAGTCGGTCTGAGCCGACTATAAATGACCTACACATATGTGTGGTTACCAGTCAAAGAGGTATATAGGTCACAAGGGTATACGAATCCTGAAAATAACTACAAACTTTCAATCCCTGAAGAATTTCCATTCATTTGACACCCATATTTAAAAATGGGTAGGTGTACCGAATTTCGATTTTTTTTTTTGTAACCACAAGTCGTTTCGCAGGAAAACATTATTTTCATATATTTTAGCATCAGTCAATATATATTTGACCAAAAAAAGTTTACCTAAGCACGTATACAGTAATATTGATCTGTGCATATTCATTTTATATGAGGTATTTGAACATAAGTGGTCGGTTCTCAGGTCACAATAGACCAATTTTCGTTTTCATGTAGCTTAGATATATAAGTAATCTAAATCTAAAGTTTCATTGTTCTATCTCTTCTACTTTTTCTGTAATCGTGATTTCAACAGACAGATTTCAACAGAGGGACAGACAGACAGGCAAACGAACAGACAGACGGACAGACAGACAGACAGAGGTATGTCTGTCTGTCAGGAGGTCATGCTGATCAAGAATATATATACTTTTCCATACCGGAGATGCTTCCTTCTGGGTGTTACAAACGGCGTACCAAACTGAATATACCCTTTCACTCTTAGTGTAGGGTATAAAAATGGTGAATTCATATCTCGATGCTCTCTATCAGTTGCCAAAATTTCATTGAAATCGCAGAGGGTGAGTTTCAGCCCTTACTCTAATTAGTGTGGAATAGCTCAAATACGATTTAAATTTTTTGATATTTCGGCATTTTAATTTTCGAAGAATAAATGTTTGTGTATTTATAGTTTCAAAGATTTTTCGACATTTTCTAGCATTCACATATTTTTCAATATTTTTTAGATTCGACCAAATATTGTTTCGGCATTCTAAGTCTTTTAGTATTTCGACATTTTTAGGTTTCGACAATTTTTTTCAGCATTTCGTACTTATCTCGTTTCAATCATGTTTCCAGAACTCATTGAATGATTACTCAAATCATGTTATAATAAGTGATTTTGTTGCAGAAATCCTTCTTCCTAGTAAGCCATTCGTTTCGATATCTTTACGATATCAATGCGATATGGAACCGGTTTTTGCAACGAGCGTTAAATAAGACCTTGGATATCGAAGAAAAAAATAACCAAAGTTCGAGATTGCTTTTGGAAAATATTGCAATATCGATTGTAGGGTAAATATTAAAATGGGGAATTGCCCGATCAGTACATGATCATGGCCTGAGGTCAATACATGATCAGGACACTGCGTAACAAGGACATTATGGGCCTCGTCATATTCCGATCATCTCAAATAATGACATGATCACTTCATGACCATGGCCGTACCAAAATGTCTACTAGGGATTGTCCTTAATGTACGAGAAATTTTAAAAATTAAAAACGATCGAGATCGAGAATACTTCGAGACAATATTATTTACTGATAAAATTTCATTTCTCACTAAAACAAAACCTTGTTATAAAATATTTATCAGATCACTAAATATTCAATTGTCACGGAAATAGTATTTATATTTTAAAAGTAAAATTGATTCACACTTAAAATTCTATATTTCACCTAAATTAGGCTTTATATTAAGAACTCAAAATTTATTTCATAGTAAATTTAAAATTTATTGAAATTTAAATGAAATGAAATAAAATAAAATTATTTCCTATTTTCCTATTTCCTAAAATGTTTTCTATTTCGATTCTTATCATATTCAAGAGATCTGATATTCATAAAACCAATCAAATTACTTTATTTATAAAACTACTCAAAGCCAAAAAAAAAAGAAATTACTTTTGTGAAAACTATGTGAAATTTTTCATTCCGTATGACTTACCCTCAGCAGCTCCATATCGAAAAATAAATCAAGATGCGCTTCAAACAACCACAAGTTATTCCCCAGACATAATACGCGTACTGCGGTGTCTCAATATCATATTTGTGTTGGAGTTTTTAATGAAATGGCAAAAAATATGCATAGTAATAACTGCTGCCAGAATGTTTCAGATTTCAGGAAACAAACGAAAAACCAGAAACTCAGCACATAGTTTTAATATGAAGTGCCTAGAATATGAGGAACCTAGCATAATAGAAAAATCTCTTTTTTTTTATTTTCTTAGTTTTATTTCTTGTTTGTCTGTTGGCTCAAACAATTCATTCAACAAAAAATATATCTTGTTTGCGTCTGCTGATGCTTTTTCGTTCCTTATTTTCACTTTATGGAATTTTTTTATATACATTTTTTTTATTTTGCTACAGTCACACAGAGTTTTACGAGTTGATATCAACCAACATTTCTGCAAATTCCGAGAATTTCAAGTGAATCAGCGACAAACAGTCGTAGTATTTGCTGGATTTTCACTTATTATACCCATTCGTAGTTATTGTTGGTAACTAAAGTTACTGAACGATATAATTTTTTCCAGAGGTTTATTACTTTTTTTTTGTTTTTGTTTTTTCCACTTCCACTTATTTTTGCATCATTTTCAAAAGTTAGTTCTCGCTCTGTTTTGCGACATAATGTGGCATGAAAACCAGACAGTTAGACAGATCTACAAACTGACAGTAGCAATAACATCATCAACAGAAAAAAAATTTTGAAAAAAAAAAACAATTGAACCTAGTCATTATCACAATGAACATCATCATTGTTAAAAGCAGCATAATCGTTCGTTAGCCTTTGCAAAAGTCTGACATTCAGTCATTATTAATGAATTCATATTTGCAAATATTTTGTTTTGTTTGTTTGGAGCACTGCATTAACTACACTACTCAACACGATATTTCATATGAGTATCACATACATTATTTATAAATAATTCATTTTTAAGAATGTTGTAATCCTTATTTGATAATTTTTTTTGATACTCTCTAGCATAAAATATTATGAAACATAACATATTTCTAACGCAGTCGCGTAATTTTGAACCAGCGACCTTTTGGATTGCTGTCCCTAGCACTAATCATCTCAGCCAACGACTCTTATTGATTTTAAGTTAAATTTAATGAAGGCGTGCTAATTTAGTTTATTTTCTATTACTTAACGTTTTTATGAAATTTTGTAATCCTAATTTAATTTCTTTTTAGTCACTTTTTAGAATATAAAATTATGGAATTTAAAATATTTCTCTTATATGATTTTCACAGTCGCGTATTTTCGAACCCGCAACCACTTAACTAGCTGTCCAAGCACTACCTTCTGAGCCAACGACGTTTATTATAAGTATATTTTAATTAAGAATCTGTCATATTCAGTTATAAAATGCTTTTCTAACAATAAATTTTGTTTTTTCAAAATATTTTTGTTTTAAATATTTTTGTCTTTCACTCAATTTGTCTCCTGTTTCAAAACTTTTAGTAGTTTCGTAATTTTGCCGCTTGTCTTCAAGTGTTCTTGTGCCCGAGTTAAATTCATCGAAAGTACTTTAATTAAAATTCATAACATAGCTAAAACTTGATGTTGTGTTTACTTTGGAAACTTGTTTAAACGAACGGTAAACAAAATTTCAATGAAATACATAATATTTTTCAATTAAAGCGTCTTGTAGAAGAGTTCGTGCAGAGTTTTATGTGACAAATTTAAAATTTGGATAAAATTTAGATTAGTTTGAATTTTTCCTTTTTGTTTACTACTTAAAAATAAAATGAAGTTCTTGTCATATATTACCATTGTACAAGTAATACTAACCAAATACATAAATATTATAAATAAAAAAGTGTAAATTTTATAAAGTTGGAACGTCATTTAGAATGCAGCCAGAATTTACACTATACCGGACACATTATTGTAGCAATATCGGTCGTCAAATAAGACCTTCTGGGTACCCACTCTGCCATTTGTTTCGATTATTTTTTTTTTTTTACAAATTAACCAACGCTCAGGGGATGCCCCCTATTCATGCAATGCACAGTGTTGATCGTAAGAAGGGATGATAGGTTAAATGGAGGGGGGAAAGATGGAGTAGTGTCGGTGAATGTTTGTTTTGAATTTGCTAATATCAAAAATGTCGGGAAAAACAGACGCAGGGAGATTGTTCCACAAACGTATCGTGCGACTGAAGAACGAATTCTCTCGGTAATGCGTGGTTATATTGAGAGCCGAGTGAACTATGAAGGGGTGGGCTTGGTTCGATGCCCGAGTAGAACGAGAGGCCACACGTCCTGGTGGAATCAGGCCATGTATTTCCCTCGAACACTTACCATTTTAATACCTATTGAACAGGCTTACACACCATACGGTCCTTCGGTGCTCAAGTGAACCAATAGAGGATGAAATATTCTCATCCCCTATTAAATATATTGCACGTTGTTGGATTCGATCCAGGAACTCCAAAGAAGATTTTAAAGCCCTGCCCATATGTGCGAATTGTATTCCATCTTAGGCCGAATATAGGTGGTGTAGACAGTGCGCAAGTCAGCAGGAGTAAAGTATGTCTTACACCGTTTTAAAAAACCGAGGCACTTGGTCGCCTCTTTCGACAAGTCAAATATGTGATCATTCCAAGGGAGATCACATTGAATTGATATTCCCAGAACGTCAGGAGCAGCTGACTCTGCAATATGCACAGCACCCATATTAAGGGGAGGTAGGGTTGAATCCATTCTTTTGTGAGATAACAGACAACATTGGGTCTTGCGTACATTAAAATCAACTCTATTTGAAAGACCCCACTCGGAGATTGTTTTAAGGTCATTATTGAGTGTGTCATTCATAGTGCGTCTTTTACTCTCAATCTCCAAAGAGGTTGGGCGCTTTTTGAAAGAGTATGAATGACAAATGTTGCTATCATCTGCAAAGGAATGGATAGGGTTCTGGGTCAATGACAGAAGGTCATTGATAAATACCAGAAATAGGGACGGGGATAGGACGGAACCCTGCGGAACTCCAGAATTGATGAAATGTTGTTCCGAAAGAACACCATCCATCGCAACTCGTATTGAACGACCCTGGAGAAAATTCGATATCCATCGAGTAAAAGATTCATCGACACCATATGCAATTAGTTTTGAAACGAGGGCTTTATGCCACACTCGATCAAAAGCCTTGGAGATATCAAGAGCTCTCCCCGAAAAGGTGAACACAATTATTCCACTTTTCGGAGAGGACCGCCATCATGTCATCTGTGGATCTGGTCCTACGGAAACCGTATTGTCGGTCACTGAGCAATTCGTTGTGCTCAAGATAGTTCACAAAGTGGATGTTAATTACGCTCTCCATTACCTTGGATTTTTAACACTCATTCATTAATTTAATGTCAAATGTTTGCATAATATGCAATTTGTCATACAAATTGCTTACCACATCTAACAAGTTATTACCACACTTTCGCTGCATGTGGTCCTTATAACTAGGTCATCATCATCATCATTATGCGGTCTAAATTCATTCCTTATGGTTTTAGCTAATTCTCTGTAACATAAACATACTCGTGATTCATAATATTAACCATACTAACTAAGAATATTAAATGAAATCATTCAACTTATTTCACAATGCCCTTTGATGATGGCACAGACAACTCGTACCACAAACTTTACGAAAAACAAATTATTTTCATATCATTACTTTGATTTGGTTTATTTGACTCAATTTGATTTTTTTTTTCTATTTTATACATAAACCGACCAAATCTAAACTTCACTCTCCCTTTTCCACTTATTCTGTTCCACTCGCCACTCTTCATTTGTCAGACATGCTCGTTGTAAACAAATTTCTTTGCATAAATCTCCATACTTCGTTTTTGAAGATAAATTTCAATTTGATATTTTACGCGGTCACTGGCTTCTTCAGTTTTTACAGTGTGTGTGGTGCTGCCACTCAGCTCGGTTTTCCGTTATTATTGTTGTTTTTGTTGATATTATTGGTGTTGATGTTATTTTTAGATCTTGCGTCGCCTGCCCTCCCGCCAATATGTTGAAGCGGCGATTTTTGGCTGCACTTTTTGGAAGAATTTGTTGACTTAACGAGCGCCATGGCGTCGAGTGGCAGAAATCTGTGGCCTGTCGCCAGTTTTATTAATGCTAAGAAATCTCGAAAAATTACTGGTTATATTTATGACTCGTAAACTCGGTTACGATTGAATAATTTGTTTATATTCATATGTTTTATATTGAAAATTTTTATATTTTTTTTTTAAATATTTGATTTGCATTTTTAAATTATTAATAAAGTTTATACAATAAACTTTTTATAATTTTTTTTATATACTTTTTATACTTTTTATACTTTTTATACTTTTTATACTTTTTATACTTTTTATACTTTTTATACTTTTTATACTTTTTATACTTTTTATACTTTTTATACTTTTTATACTTTTTATACTTTTTATACTTTTTATACTTTTTATACTTTTTATACTTTTTATACTTTTTATACTTTTTATACTTTTTATACTTTTTATACTTTTTATACTTTTTATACTTTTTATACTTTTTATACTTTTTATACTTTTTATACTTTTTATACTTTTTATACTTTTTATACTTTTTATGCTTTTTATACTTTTTATACTTTATATACTTTTTATACTTTTTATACTTTTTATACTTTTTATACTTTTATACTTTTTATACTTTTTATACTTTTTATACTTTTTATACTTTTTATACTTTTTATACTTTTTATACTTTTTATACTTTTTATACTTTTTATACTTTTTATACTTTTTATACTTTTTATACTTTTTATACTTTTTATACTTTTTATACTTTTTATACTTTTTATACTTTTTATACTTTTTATACTTTTTATACTTTTTATACTTTTTATACATTTATACTTTTTATACTTTTTATACTTTTTATACTTTTTATACTTTTTATACTTTTTATACTTTTTATACTTTTTATACTTTTTATACTTTTTATACTTTTTATACTTTTTATACTTTTTATACTTTTTATACTTTTTATACTTTTTATACTTTTTATACTTTTTATACTTTTTATACTTTTTATACTTTTTATACTTTTTATACTTTTTATACTTTTTATACTTTTTATACTTTTTATACTTTTTATACTTTTTATACTTTTTATACTTTTTATACTTTTTATACTTTTTATACTTTTTATACTTTTTATACTTTTTATACATTTATACTTTTTATACTTTTTATACTTTTTATACTTTTTATATTTTTTATACTTTTTATACTTTTTATACTTTTTATACTTTTTATACTTTTTATACTTTTTATACTTTTTATACTTTTTATACTTTTTATACTTTTTATACTTTTTATACTTTTTATACTTTTTATACTTTTTATACTTTTTTATACTTTTTTATACTTTTTATACGTTTTTATACGTTTTTATACGTTTTTATACGTTTTTATACTTTTTATACTTTTTATACTTTTTATACTTTTTATACTTTTTATACTTTTTATACTTTTTATACTTTTTATACTTTTTATACTTTTTATTCATTTTATACTTTTTGTACTTTTTATACTTTTTTTACTTTTTATACTTTTTATACTTTTTATACTTTTTATACTTTTTGTACTCTTTTCATACTTTTTTTTTCTATCTTTTTATACTTTTTTTAACTCTTTTAGTTTTTATACTTTGTGTAATATATGTTGTTTATTTATTTTAGTTTTTATTTTCTTTATTTTATTTTCTCCATTTTTATCATCTTCCTAATTTTATTAGTCCTTCCAATTTCCTCCTCTAAAAATACCATCCTTTTATTACGATGTCAACAACGAAAATTTGTTTTCTTTGTGCCGAAACCGAAGATTGTTCCAAAAGTCAACTGCAATTTGGCAGCATGTCACGTTCCAGCCGCACTCGACGACAAACAACCACCGAACAGCTGACGATAGACATATTTTTGCCTCTACCAGAACCAATAAAATGTCGAGCTGCTGTCGAACCTACAGCAAGTTGTGTCGAAGTTACTAAGGCTGCACTAGACTTCTAACGAAATTGCTAATAACAGCGACAACAGTTTGGAAAAAAAAGGAAAATGTGTCAGAGTCACTTTGACGCTACGCAATAAAACTTTTCGGTACAACAGTGACAGCCTGTTTTTCGATTGTATGTTGTAGGAAGCAACGCGTTTGCGTATGCAACTTTGATATTTTCCGTAAAAAAAAAATAAAAATTTCAACTTTGACAATTTCTGCAACAAAATAGCACTTTTTTCATTCATCCAAATTCCATCTTTTAAAAGTGCAGCCAGCAAAACAAATTTTGTCTACTATTAAAAATACTTTCTAGAGTAGAACTCTTATGAAATTAAAACTTTTGTTGAACAAAACCTTTGCATTTATATTAGGCACAACTAGGGATTGTAAAAGACACCAATGCACGTTTCATTTTTAAAACCGAAACCATTATTCTAAAACCATAATCGAAACCATTATTCTAAATGATATTCCATACCTAAAAAGTTTCAGTTTTATAGCGGTTATAAAACAGTTATTAAAAACTATGAAAAACAGAAGAAAAAATATGAATTTTGGTAAAAGAAAATGTGTATAATGTATATTTTTATTTTAAGTTTTCTTAAAATGATTACCTATTCAAATTTTAACTAACTCTTGTTATACTTTAGACGAAATGTTATGTTAAAGGGGTACTAATTTTGTTATACCCCAAAGAAGGAAAAATATGCGTCACCGCCAAAAACGATACATATTCGTCTGTCGGACTATCTGAATCACGATTATAAGGAATCCAGGCCAACTAGTTTAATGAAACTCAAAATTAAATTTACCTGTACACCTGTACTGTACTGTGAGGTATTGAAAATGGACATGATCTGACATGTCCAATTTTGTAAATATACCCCATATAGTATATAATTCTGCGAGAGCATTTCGAAAGTTCGGAAGTTTTTTCTGAATCGGCTTCGTTATAAAACTTAAAACTGAAATCAAAATTATTTGAGTTTCAATACTTGGTTACAAGCCCTTCAATTGTATTTCTTTAAAATTTTATTTTTTTATATTTTTACATTTCTTTTGAACTTTTTTTCCATTTACTTCCTTCTGTTAGTTACATCCTTCCTTTTATTTTTTTAACCTGAGAAGGTGTGGCAACCGCTGTTATCAGTCTGTAACATGCAGCTACAAAACACCTTTCTTTATTTTTATTATTATATTTTCAGTTTGATTTGCAATTTTCTTGATTTAGTTCTTGTCATGTTCATTCGTCGCATGTGTTGCCCTCCGACGACCCTTAATGCTGCTTGTCACAGTTGGGCAACTGAAGGTAATGGCAAAGATATTGTTGTGCTCTTTCTTATCTGTGTCTCACAATCACAGGCGAACGACATGAAAACATTAACTATGCGTCGTTATGAAAATTGCAAACAAGCGCACAGAGAACCGGCCATTCAGTTTGTCCGTCTGGCCAACATCTCTCGCACATCGTTGCATTTGATCTGATAATAATGATGTTCAAATTGCTGTACAAAGAGTTGCCAACTAAATATATTAAAGCAAAAATATTTAAAAATCAACGATTGCTTTCTGAACGATGGTATTCCGAACGATTGATTTCCAAACGATTGATTTTCGAACAATTGTTTTTCGAAAGAATTCAAATCGTTTATGTCAATGCAAGTATTTTTAATTCAATGGAAACATCATTTTTTTGTATTGAGAAAACATAAATGGGCCATTCCGCTCCAAATCGACCAGCGCACATTGGGCAGAGTGTATGGAAAAGGCGCACATCGATGTTTTTTGTATGTAACTTTTGAACTAAAAAAGATTTTGAAAAAAGAAAAATTGTTTTGAAAACTGGACACTTCAGGGAATATATATATATTTTAGTTTTAAACTTGTTCCATGAGTACCCTACATGTAATTGAAAGGTAGATTTGACTGATTTATTGATATGAAAAAATTATATAAAAAAAATAGAAATTCCTAGTTTTTCAACAAAATATCATTAAATTATATTAATTTTTATAATTCTCTTATTCCTGGCATAATCAATTACATTTTGTTCATTAATTAAGGAATTATTGAACAAAATGTGAAATACGCCTAAAATTCTCACTATAAAAAACCTGGAAATAATGTAAAAAAAAAATCACGCCCATTTTTGGAAGAAATATTTTTAGGAAAATTCTAACAATACGTTTTAAATTTTGTAATTATATTTTCGGTACTTTTCGAGTTATAGGTTCCTAAAGTGTTATATACAAGCATCTTGTATGGGAGGTGGGCGTGTCCGTTGAACGATTTGGCTCATTTCCGTACTCAAAACCATTTTTTTGGTAAAACATACTGAAACAAAATTTCATCAGATTCCGACTAGTATTTCTCAAGTTACCGTGTAACAGATATACAGACAGATAGGCAGACAGACTGACATGGCTAAACGGACTCGGCTCATTATGCTGATCAAGAATATTTATACTTTTCCATAAAGGCACGTATCCTATGCAGCGTTACCATATCTGCATAAACTTAATATACCCTGTACCTCATAGTTGTACGGTATAATTAAAAGTATAAATTTGTCTATTTTTTTAAAAAGACGCTTTTTCAAATCGGTTTTTTTATCTCTCCGGGGCATTCCGGGCCCAAGTTTTTATACCAGCATATGGTTAAATATCTGTAGTTATTGATTCTGGTGTGTTTTGCATTAGCCACGCTTAGCCACACAAGTTGCATCCTATTTACAAAAAAGTTTTTTTTCGAAATATTTCAAAATTTGCTACTTTTGTCTTCGAATGTCGAACTTAAAAATTTAAATTTTTAGTAATTTTTTAAAATGAATAAAAAATATGTGATTTGAGCTATAATATGTGAAAATTTCAATGTAATAACTTAAAAAGAAGTAATTTAAATTAAATTTAAAAAAAAAGTATTCAAAAAAATATTAAAATTAACAAAAAATATCAAAAAAGAGCCCACTTTGGACTGATAGCCTGTTGAAAATAATACAAATAAAACAATTAATTTAATTGTTTTCTATTCACTAGGATGTCATTTTATGATTGAACAAAAAAAAGTTCAAATTGATGAAATTTTTGTTTCGGCCCGAATGCGCGCTTCGAACCACTGTGCAGCGGTTGGGATTCACCTTCTTCGATTTCAATGAAATTTGGGCAAATTATAAAGAGTATCAAGATATATATTGACCAATTTTTTTTTATTTTTTCGGCCTCTACTTCCAGAGATACAAAGTTACAAAAATGGGCCAAAAATCACGTTTCAATGGTTGTTCATATTTTAATATCTCTTAGGGCCGTTTTCACAACATCTAGTTAAATATTAACATCCAATATTAACTTCCAATAACAATCATTTGTTATATCTGTTTGTCTTTTAAATTTTTTTAACCGGCAGATACTTCAACCGATAGAACATATTTCCGTAAAAATTTATAACCGACAGATTTTGACAATCCATTGAAAAAATTATGCTGCAATTTGTACCTAAAATTGTTCCCAAAATAACAAAATGCAATGTTACAAAATATCATAAGGTAAATGGCAGTAGAAGTATTAGCAAAACGGTATTTTACCATTGCAAATCTGTCGTCGCAATATCCAAATATGACGACACAATGAAAACGGCCCTTAAAATAGAAATTCTAGAAACTACGTTGATGGCACGTTTTAAAGCTAATATAACAAGCTTTTAGACCAATTATGTTTTAACTTCTATACTTGAACATGTGGCCGTGGTTATACCGTTTAAAAAAAAAATATTCAATACATATCTGGGTACCCTTTATCATTGCCTAAATTTAATTGAAATCGAAAAGGTAAAATCACAAATTGTACATTTTTTGGTCGATTTGGTGTGAAATGGCCCATATATCAAATTATTTATATGAAAATCGATCGGCATACGATACAAAGCTTGAACTTGAGAATGATTAAAGATTCTTTGGCAAATGTTTAACTTTTAAAGATCACTAATATTTTATTTGTCATGACAAAACTAATAAATTTAATACTCTCAATGTCATTTTTCATTGAATAATTTTATTTTATTTTTTTTCATAGATATTTTTTGCAGGTTTTTTTTTTAATAATTATTCGTTTTTTTTGATTTATTGAAACAAAAAGTTTGTTTTACTTTTATTCAGAACGTGTTATTTTTAAAAAGTTTTAATTTTTATTTATTTTTATTTTATATGGGAAAGCATTTTTATTTGAATCAACTTGACCTTCTGAGTCAAGGAACTGTTCTTCAAATAAAAAAAAAGAACTAATGGTCACCATTATAATAGACCAATCATTTGGTGCTGAACCTATTGCTGAGCAAATTAAAATGAACCTTGGCAACCCTAAAAACCACTCCCTCGCACTGACCTGTCGGTACTCCATTCGTGTCGCCTTTGTCCTGTCCCCTCTACTTAACACCTTCGCTTGTTTATCTTGCGTCTTGTTAGCCATAACGGTAACAAGAACCACTACAATAACAACAACAACAAAAACGCCGCATGGCATGCGAACAAAAGGAAGCAGAAAGTAGCGAAAACTTGTCGAAGTGAAAAAAAGAAGATGGCGTCAATATAATTTTTCGTTATTCCCGCATATTCGTTACTTTTCTAGGTTTTCTGTGCAACGGTGTTGTAGAGTGGAGACAGGGAGGTTGCATGACGTCGTTTGCGGGTTAATGTTTTGACAGTTGTTGTAGTTTTGTTGTTGTTGTTGTACAACAGCATGTTATTGTTGGCTACGACTTATTGCTGCAGCGGCAACGGCGACGGCTCTATTTGCGTTGCTGCTACCTGCATTTTGCGTTGACAAATTCGCAAAATGTTGCAGGCTAAAGTGGCAGCTCGTTACAGGTACCTCTAAGTATTTCGTGATGTGGTTGTTGTTGCTGCTGCGATCATATTTTATTGTCACTGCGGTGTTGTTGTTGTTGTTGTTTTTGCAAATAAGCCTTGACTATTGTTAGGTTTTCGCATGAAGTGCCTTCATAAAGTGCTTACGGCACTCTTAAGCACCACTCGCCGAGTGGCACCTTCTACGAGGTACAATTTTGAGGTTAAGCGGCAGGCCGAGCGTCTATTTTAATCACCATGCCAAGTAAATATAGCAAATACAAATTGGGTTTTTAAAAATTTGTTTTACTTATTTTATATTTCTATAGCTTTTTATTGCACGTACAAAAATATCCTTTTGCAAGGATATTACGCAGATTTGCGTTAATTTATGTTATAGCTGTTATAAATAAATCATATTAGGGCTCCGAAGCAAAATTTTCTTCTCTGCTGTTTCGGATCCTTAATCCGGATACTTCTCTGTTGATTCGGATCCTTAAACAAAAAATTAAATTTAGTTCAGTTTGTGTTTCAAGAAATTTCAGTAACAATATAAGTCCCATACTCAAAAAAAAAATACCATAAAATAATAGTTTTTACTATTGAAATTAGTCAATAAAATATTTATTCAATCTGTAAATCCCATTAAGTACTACAAATTAGGATTTTATGTGATTTTTTCTGAGTGCACAAACAAAAAAAAACCCATTTTTTATATTTATTTATAAATGTGATTCAGGTTCCCATGTATGGTTTGATTTTGTAATTTTTTCCTTCAGCATATTTAATTGAAATTGGCTGGTTTCTATTTTAAGTTAAGAAAATATTAAATGAATTTGAGATTTTGAAATTTCATATTAAATCAGATTTTTCCATTTGAAATTTTACTAATTGTGAATTTAAATTGAAATTGAGCAAATTACAATTGATATTTAGATTTTTCATTTGAAATTATGAAAATATCAAATCAATTTGAGATTTTCCATTTAAAATTGGCAAATTTCCAAATTAAATTGAGATTTTTATACCCTATATAAAGAGTGAAGGGATATATTCAGTTTAGTATGCCATTTTAAACACGCAGAAGTAGATGAAACCTACGCTATCTGATACAGAAAATGCACCCAGAAAAAATACTATATAAATAATAGTTTTTTACTATTAAAAATAGTCAATGGGATAAATTATTATTTTAATCGGAAAATACCATTAAATGCTAGAATGCTAAATGACATTGCCATTGAGTTTATATGAAAAAATTTATTTTTGTATACTATTAAAACAATAATTGTCCTATTGACCAATTTTAATGGGATTTGAGGGAATTTTTTTCTGGGTGTGGTTCGATTGTGATCCGTGAACCGATCACATATTAACAAACAATCTTTCCGCTATTCCCAATTTTATTCGTTTTCAATTTCCAAAGGGAAATCTGAAGTCTTTTTATTACATAATTTCAAATGTTTTTCATTTATAACTTTCTCAGTTCTAAATGCAAAAATCTCAATTTCATTTCGAAAAATCTCAATTTCAATTCTAAAATACCAATTTCATCTAATAATCACTCAATTTCAAATTCAAAATCTCAATGTTATTTGAAATTTTGTCAAATTCAAATGGAAAATCTTAATTTCATCAGGAATTTTAGTTTAAAATGGTGTACAAAAAAAAAGTAAAAAAAAACCGGTTCATATTCCAGTTCAAATTCAACCCCATTCTCAATAGTTTTATTTTTATATAAAGAACATTAGAAGGTAGCCTCTTTATATTATTTGGTGCGTGTCAGCAAAACATAAATTCTGATACATTCGTGTTATAGAAACCATTTGGCTTTTACAGCTTCCCCCACCAACGTTTTAACTTATAAATAACTTACACTTTGACTTCGGTTCATGCGTCTTTTATATTTTCATTTTTTTTACAGTTATTCAATTAATTATAATTTTAAACCGCGCGCCAAGTACTTAAAAACCGTTGAGCGAGCACCTAACATTATTTGTACCCTTTGGTACTTTATTTTGCGTTCACTTAACTATCGCAAAGTAGCTGAGTAATTGATGAAAATTGTTGTGAAATCTGAATATAATTTTAACCTTAACTTATTGAGAGCTTTGTGCGGTTTATTAAGTGGCAACGCTTTGGTATGCGAAAGATATATATGTTGCATAGCAAGTCTATAATTTGTCTGTCTACAGCATTTATTGTTATTTCTTATATATAGCTTTGTGTAATAAACTTTGACTTATTAAATTATGTTATTTCTTGTGGCACACTTGATTAGTTTTAATTAATGCAAAAGAGTGAGTCAAAGGTTCGGTATTAAAATTATGAGTGTAAATTGAGTGTGGCGCCACATAGTTAATTATGTTGTGTTGCATTTTTTAAATTTTCTATGGGAAATTAATAAACTTATTTAGAGTGTGCTCTAAAATCATAAACGTATTTTTACACAGGTTCTAATAATTTATATCTATATTTTTTTCAATATTTTAGACTATAATACAGAAGGCCAAAGATATAAATATAAAACAAAATGATCATTAGTAATAAAAAAAAACTGAAACGACGCAATTAGGTCCAGGTGACTAAAAAGTGTCAAATCCCAATCAGACAAACGATGCCCAAAACCTAAATTTATGCTAACTTTAAAAAGTTAACGATATCTGAATGTTGTCGTAAAAGTGATCAAAAAGGTAACGGAAAGACTTACGTATGTCCGCCTCTTTGTTGACTTTTAGCACTCGAAAAGATAACTAAAAAGTTGTGTTTAAGTCAACTATTGAAAGGCATCATCAGAAAGTTGTCCATTAGACAGCCGATAATATAGCTTAAATACAGCTTTTTGTTAACCCTTTTAATTACCAATAATAATATAATAGTTTGGCGCTACAGTCCTATAAGAACTTCGGCCGAGCTCTCTCACCATTTTGAGCTGTGCGTGTTATATTTGTACTCAAAGTGGTGGGACCTACAGTTTATTGCCGAATCCGAACGGCGCGTGAGAGCTTTTCATAGGCAATGTTTTACTCTCGTAGGTTTGCCATTTACTGACGAGAGGTAGCGCGGTATAGAAAAATGTTTCTATGAAAAGATGTTGTTAGCCCCAGTCCAGGCTTGAACCGGGGACCTTTCGGCTCGCAGTCCAACGCACTAACCACTGAGCTACCGCGGCTACAATTACCAATACATGTGTAAAATATGACAACAAATTATTATAAATGTATTAGGTTGTCATTCGATTATTTACTTTTCAAAAAATTAATGGAAATAATCAAATGACAAACTAATACATATGAAATATATATAAAAATAGACAATAATAATGAAAAACCAAAAGCTATGTTTTAAATTTAAATGCATTTTTATTTGAAATTATTTTAGCTGCACTATTTGTTACTGCCACAGTCACGTCCTGAGACAACTCATCACGCATTTTACTCGTCGCGGGTAATATTTTTACTATCAATCGGACATTTTCGTCCACACAAAATACACGGAGCACAAAAAACGCTAACAGCAAACGGTATGACGCAGCAAAAAACAACTAATGCCAACTTTGGTATTATCCCGATTTGTTTACTCTAAAAAGTTACCTTTCTGATATATCTATACGATGCTTAATAGATAACTTTTGTAAGAACCTTTAAGTCACCTGAAAAACGGTGGTCGCAAAGATAACATTTCGTATTTTGTTCTAGTTGGGATAACCCTAGTAAAATTTTGGTAGGGCCATGGTCATGAAGTGATCATGTCATTATTTGAGATGATCGGGATATGACGAGGCCCATAATGTCCTTGTAACGCAGTGTCCTGATCATGTATTGACATCAGGCCATGATCATGTACTGATCGGGCTATTCCCCATTTTAATATTTACCCGACAATTTCCTTGTCTGAGCCCGAGCATAATAGGGTTTCTCTCATTAATCTCGATCATTGCCTGATGCTAATTTCGTTATGAGGAACAAATAATGTAGCTATGATCGGGAACATTGACTGTTTAGATAATGTAAACCCTGCTATGGTAAGCATGATAAGGGCATGCAAAGGCAATGATCATATTTTCTCTAATAGGGCTTACCCAACGAAAACCCGATCATTTCCCGATGACGCATCGGGCAAATTTCTACTAGGGAAGTGACACCCTAGTGACTATATTAAAAACTATACAAAATTAAAAATTTTAAATATTTTGAAAATATCGCATGAAAAAAAGTTTTAGATTTTGTTTTATTTAACATATTTTGCGGTCATATCATGTACCGAATACTTTAAATCAAAATAGAATCAAAATTGACATGGATTTTAATATAGTCTACACATTTCCGTCATGAAACGTTGCAATAAAAAGCAACAACAAATTTTATATCTTCTTGTTCACCATTTTTGCTGACGCACATAACGCACTAACGCACGCATCCAAAAAAGAAAAGAAATTGTCAAAACAAGTGGCAGCACTCGCTGCTCGGTGTTGCGTACTATGACGCCATCACTCACTCGCTCACTCACTCGCTCTGTCAGTGTTGCAATTTCAGTGTAGGGAGCTGCATACATAAAACACGCCTACGCATTTTCCACCGACAAAAACACAAGAGACACCAAAAATCCCCCAACGTGCATCTTTTAAATTGAATTTATGTCAAGTTCTGTTGTTTTGTGTCGGTTTTGTTATTGTTTCGCAGGCATCTCTTGCAGCGTTTTCAAAAATGTCAAAACTGACAGATGCAGACAAAATCTACTTTTACAGAAACATTGTGAGAAAATACTTTATGTATCAATTTAGCAGCAGCTTCGTTATTCTTTTGATATTTATTTTGTTACAGCGCATGTTGTTCCTCAACAAAGTTATCTTAATTGTCGCAATTTCAGTTTTTTCATTTGTCTGCCCGCCCAATGATGAACTTTGTACATAGTCGTCGTTCGCATAGCTAGTTACTCAGTGTTTTTCATTGTTTTGTCATTAAGTTTTTGAAGTGCATCAATAAATAAAATGCATGTCACAAAAAAAAATAGTTGGATTCATAAAAAGTGCACAATGTTGCCATGTGCATGATGTTAGTGTCGTTGCCAACATTGAACTTAATTAAAATTTTAATGCCCATCCAACGAAGAGTGAATAATGGAACGCATGTGGTCATTGCATTGTCATAAAATGAATAAATATGTTTCGAAACCGGCTGTATTTAGAGAGACTTCTTTGAACATGATGCGGTTTTCAAACTCTTCGTCAGATTCTTTAATACGTTATAAGAAATGTATTTTGCAAGCAACAGTTGTTATTGTCAAAAAAACTAATAAAAAAATATAATTTCGAGATCGACAGATTTCAATTTTAATATTGCTTTGAAAAATGTGAGATTTAAACCATACGAAATGTAACTAGACTATATATTAAATCTTTCTTAAATATGTATAATGGAAACAGTTCTCATCGAAAGAGACTATTTCAGATATTACCCAGTATGCCATTCGTCTCGATATCGTAAGAAAATCATTACGAGTCAGTGCGGGATTATTTTCTCCACTCCAAAAAAACCCATCCGGTTTTTTTGGAATATTAGTTTTTTAGAAAAACATTCTTGGACTTTTTGGATTTTATTGATTTTTGTACATTTTTGGAATTGTAACTTAGGAAACTAGGTATTTGAAGCTGTAGACAGTAGACATGATATAAAGAAGACATACAAGACAGATTTGATCAGCCACTTAGGCTGTTTCATTTTCTCGCTCATATGATTAATTTAGTATATGGAAGAAAACGGCTTCCAGATCCAAGACGGTAAAATTTGTTCCACAAAACATGTTTTTTTTTAACCAAAGGTTATACAGCAGTTCTATGCAGCAAAAGTGTGGGAAAGAATTACTTTAAAAACCGATAAATCCTAATGAAATGATGTTATTTATAAAAAAGTCAAAAAAAAACTCCAAAAAAAATACAACAAAAAATTAAATAAAAACCAAAAAAAAAAAATCGGGTGGTGTGTATTTTTTTTAAGTCAAGATTTTTTCCAGCCCTGATGCGAGTAGATGGAGAATTAAAACGATATCGGACACATTCTTGTAACGATATCGATTAACTTAAGTTTTGAAATCTTTAATGATTATGAAGATTAAAATCAGTAATGTTGAAATTTTTTTCATGAACATTTTTTGAAAAATTTTAAAAATCCAAAAGTTATCCAATTTTTAAAATTATTTTGTTTTTGAAAAGCTTACATTGAGATCTAAAGAAATTAGTTTTGATTAGTTTTAAAGCTATAGACTGGAACATGAGTTTTTTTTTAATTTTTGAATACTTTACATATTTATACATAGATTGTAATTTTTTAATGAATCTCTCGACAATTTTTAAATTTTTTAAATCGGTTGAATGGTTTCGAAAATACTGAATTTCACCCGATTGTGCATACTGTGCGTGGTAAAGGGTTTTTCAAATGGGACGCTACAAAAGTAGAGCGACAGGGACAGCAAACGACACCATATTTCTTGCCGCTCTTTTGATATTTCTCCTCAGTAAGGTTTGCCATTTCATGATGGAAAGATATACGAGCCAACAACGAGTCGAAATTATTAAAATTTACTACCGAAATTCAGTGTCAGTGGCCTCAACGTTAAGAGCTCTACGTCCAATTTATGGTCGTCATAATCGACCTAGCAGATCAACAATTGAGCGTCTAGTGGAAAAATTTGAATCCACAGGCACAGTACAAAATTTTTCCGTGCCAGTGAGATAAAGAAGTGAGACAAAGAAGTGCCCAGAAGCGTCGTATGTTCCTGAATTGGGCTGAGCAACAACTTAAAAATGATTCGGATTTTCATCGAAAAATCATCTTCAGCGATGAGGATCATTTCTGGCCACACGTACTCCATGCGTCATCAAAATTACGGTTTGGTGTGGTTTATGGGCCGGCGGCGTCATTGGGCCGTACTTCATCCGTGATGATCAAGACCAGCACGTTACTGTGAATGGGAATCGCTACTGTTCAATGATAACCGAATATTTTTGGCCCCAATTGGATGATATGGACTTGGATGGCATGTGGTTCCAACAGGACGGCGCCACAAGCCACACAGCGAATGCCACAATCAATTTATTGGAAACCAAGTTTGGAGAACGTGTTATCTCACGAAATGGTCCAGTCGATTGGCCGCCTCGGTCGTGCGATTTGACGCCGTTAGACTATTTCCTGTGGGGCTACGTCAAGTCTATGGTCTATGCCAACAAGCCAGCGACGATTGATGAACTTCGTACGAATATCGAATATTTATGCTTGAAAACCGTCGAAAATTGGGTTCAGCGTCTGCAAGCGTGCCCGTGGTGGCCATGCAAAATAAATCGAGTTCCATACATAATGGCATCGAACGCACTTTTACAGGAATAAAGAATTTCATAGATATCCAAAATCGTTTTTGTTTTATTTAAAAACCGCTTGTAGCGCTCTTATTGAAAAACCCTTTAGGTAGATATTGAAGTGTTCTATCGGAGATTTCTCGATAAGAGACATTTTTCGAAATCGATATTATTGTGATAAAGTTTAAATGTCGTATCTTGGCGATGAATTTGAATGTACGAGAAATCGATAAGAATCCATAAACCAAAAAGATCGAACTTTTTTATCGAAGTTATTCGCAAAATCTTCGAGGCATGCATGATCTCCGAGACATGGAAGACTACGTATGTACTACCCGTTCATTTTATTAGTTTAATTATGGTTTATTCGATTTTTTTATTTTAAAACTTCTCATACAGTACAATTTTATGACTGGTCGAGTAATAGTTGAAGACCTAAATAATAACTGCGTCGCATGACTGGTTTTAAGATTTGGCCCAAGGTTGAAACCCAAATTGAAATGTAGACATGGTAAAAAAATAAAAATCATTTTTTTTTTGCTTTCTTTCTACCTATTACCTATTCCTTTCCTGTTCATCTTATATGATTTTTAATTCATTTCATATAAATTTCATAAATTAATTGTAGAAAAAATGTGTCTATGTCTTATGCCCGTTGGGATACCATATTGAAAAATAAATATCGCAATATTTTTCGAATCAATCTCAAATTTAGATTTCTTTTTGAGACTCTGACAGAACGCATCAAAATCTATTTTCGAATTAACGAATTTCCACTCGGACGTATGTCGTATTTTATTTTAGGAGTAGTGTTGGTTAGTACTTAAGAATCAGTTATTTTTAAATATTTCCCATGTTTATATTGTAATAAATATATATTTCAGTCACAAAAAAAAAATCTTTCGTAAATATTGATGTAATATTATTTTAAAAGTGGTCTTATCACAGCTCAAAATCAACCGATCAGACACATTTTCAATAACATATATTGCAGATATAAAAGTATTAAAAGTTCGGAGTTTCGTTGCTTTTGCGTTTCTTATTACTTTGAAATCATGATTTTAACTGACAGACGGACATTGCATATCCATTTATTATTTTATTATTAGTGTAGGTTATAAAAATACAGTTTGCAACAAAAAAAAAATATTATTAAATAAAATTCTATATATTTGATATTATAAATATATATTTGATATTGCAAATGTAAAATTTACTCAAATGATATTAAAAACAACTCCACCCGCATGCTGACGACTATGACTGACTTGGGAACAGCTGACTGATTGTCATGAAAACAACTGCCACACCCTGCAAATAACATCATACAATTTTGCTGTTTTTTTAATCCTCTCGACGAAAATCTTCTTGACGTTGTATTAAAAAGTTTTTTCTTTAACAGCTTTAGCGCTTGAGTATTATTTAATTTCTTAAGTTTGCAACTTGTGAAAATAAAAATGAAGTAATATAAGAAAAATAATAGGGACAAAATATAATGTAAATATTTTGCTTAATTTTACGATGGTTTACTGTGCTGAAAGACTGACTGAAAATACACTAAGAAAACAAATTCATAGTAATTAGAAAATTTAATTTGAAATAGCATTGAGGAAAGTTGTTCTTGTATAAAGTTATCATTTTGAGAATCATATTAAGAAAATAGTTTTCTTATAATTCGTAACGTTTTCTTCTATTTCAGAAATACTTTTCTTAAAAGAGCTAAAATTAGATTTGTTGTTATTTCAAGTAAATTTTCCTTAATATTAGGAAACGCTGATCCGAGTGTACAACTGTCTGATTGTCTGTCTTTCTGTTCTTCTCCCTGTCTTTCTCGCTATCTGTCTTTCTATCTGCTTTTCTGTGTCAGTTCTTATGTCAGTCTTTTCATCAAACCACGTCTTTCCTTATATTTCTTCGGTCTGTCTTTGTCAGTTTTAAAACAAGTCATTTCCACTTTAAGACTATTTGCAAAACTTGAAATTACACCGCTAATGCGTGCGTGACACAACTGAAAAGTTGGAGAACTTCATTAGGCCACCAGCCACCAGAGTGTGCTTGAGTTCAGTTCGTTCAGAATATACTTTATATTTTTTATTTATGAATTTTTTTGCACTTTTCTTTATTTTGTGCCGTGCAAAATCTTAAGCGCATCAGAAAAAGCGACCAAAGCAGACAAACCTTACGTCTGCTTATGGAGTACATAAGAAAGAAACTGTAGAATGAAAGATTATATCATAATAAAGCGTAATACTTGATGCGGCCATTGACCATGAAACCGCGTTGTAATGAATGACGGGCGGATCTTGTCTCTTCTGACTGTCGCACCTACGAATATGAGGTGCGGAGTTGATGGAAGTTTAAATTAATATTGGCAGACAACGGCAGACAGTGCAGATAAGAAGCCGTTTTTAAAGCCCACAGTAAGATAGGCAACAACGGTTAAGTTGCCCTGCATAATGCCACTTTGAAATGTTATATTTCACGAAGCATTTATATTAAATTTATAAAATTATTAAGAACTTACTAATTAGTTGGTAATTTCATGGATTTCGAAATAATTTAAAATTAACTACTCATAAAATAAATAAAAATAGTTTTTTTGAAATATAAATAACACAACCAAAAAAAATTTACGCCATTTTAGTATGATTTGCCGATGAAATTCTAATGAAGACCTCATACTCTGTTTTTTGATATTCTCTAAAGTTTTAGAGTTCTTGTGTTTTTCTATTAATATTGGACTAGAATTGCAATACGATTTATAAGTTTTTAAACTTATTACTTCTCACCCTTTCGCTGCCGATAATTCACCGTCTTGGATCTGGAAGCCGTTTTCTTTCATATACTGAATTAGTCCTATGGACGTGTAAATGAAACGGCCTAAGTGCCTGATCTAATCTATTTTGAATGTCTTCTTTATAACAGGACACATCTTCAGAACCTAAAAGATTTCATCAATGTCTACCACATTAAAAATTATCTTTGAAATAAATTCATAGATTCGAAGACTACATCCAGCTATTTATATCATTAAATTATTTGGATCTACATAAAGGCCTATGTTGGATAATATAATATCTGAATCATTTCATGCACAACTTCTCCAGAAATTTCATCCAGCATAGGTCCTAATGATTGTTTTCAATTTGAGAGTTTATATCGAATTTTTGAATTTTCAAAAATTAAATCATACTCTGAAAACCACAAATATATTTCCTACGTTATAATTCGAAAAATGCACAAAAATCAAAAAAACGAGTTGGGAAAGTTAGGTCACATGGGTAAGTTCGGTCACATGGGGCGAATTTTTATAGTCGTTCGGGCCCGACTATGGAATACCCTACACCTTTGGTGGGGATATAAACCCTCAGAATATTATTCATATAAAGTATAAAAAACTAAAAAAAATAAATTTGAAAATTGTAATTGGGCGGACCACGCCTATATTTAAAATTTTGAAAGGCTAATATTTCATAGATTTGATTTTAATCATTTACGGATCAAATTTCCACTATGAAAACCCGGGAAATAATGAAAAAAAAAAGTGGGCGGATCACGCCCATTTTTGGACCACATATTTTTAGGTGAATTCTAACAATACTTTTTAAATTTTATAACTATACCTTGAATACTTTTCGAGTTATTAGTTCCGAAAGAGTTATATAAAAGTGACTTGTATGGGAGGTGGGCGTGTCCGTTGACCGATTTGGCTCATTTTCAAACTCAGTTCCTACTTTTGGATAAAATATATTGAGACGAAATTTCATCGCATTCTGATTAGTATTTCTCAAGTTATTCTGTATTCGGACAGCAAGACAGCAAGACGGACAGACAGACAGACAGACAGACAGACAGACGGACATGGCTAAACGGACTCGGGTAGTGATGCTGATCAAGAATATATATACTTTTCCATACCGGACACGCCTCCTAAGGGGCGTTACAATATATGCACAAAGATAATATACCCTGTATCTCATAGGTGTAGGGTATTAAAAATACCAAAAAAAGTCCAAAAATCATGGATTTTGTGAATAAAGTGGTTATATAATCCAGCATAAAGTAACCCAATCTAAACTTTTTACACATTTTAGTTTTCTAACTTATTTCCTTTGTATTCCTTTGAGAAAATTTATTCTAATAATTTGAAATATAAAAATTGAAATTCGGATGGATCTGGCCAAAGTTATGATCAGTCAAACATAAAAAATATGAATTTTAAGACAATTTTATATATGCAAAATATATATCGTTTTTATAATTCAATAAAACTATGTATTTTATATTAAACTAGATATATATTTCTATAGTCCCTTATACTTGTTTTTTCAAATCACTCTTTAAGTTCTGAGATTAAAATCAAATTCACAAATTTGATTCTAATAGTGGGATATAGTTTAATGTTGAATCCCAATGAAGATGAAAAGTATGATGTAGTAAGAAGTGTTTTCAGTGCAATAGTTATTCTCGGAGGTTTGTCGTATTGAAAAAATATTTATCTACTCTTGATGTTGAGAGTGGAAGGGTTTGAATACGAGAACATTTGGGCCGCAGTACTGCGCACAAATTGCAGATCCAACGACGCTACCAGAACTCAAATACTATTCAATCATTAAACACTCTCTACACTCAGAAAAAACATATCATAAAATTAATAGTTTTTACTATTAAAATTGGTCAATAGGATATTTGTCCGATAAACTATTAACTCAATCGGTGAATCCTATTAAATACTACAAAATAATATAAAATTTATTTGATTTTGCATGAAAATATTTATTATTTGTTTACTATTAAATCAATAACTGTCCTATTGACAAATTTTAATGGGATTTTAGGAGTTTTTTTTTGAGCGTATTTAAGTCTTTAATTTAAGTCTTAACAAGTTTTGTCTAGAATTATTTTAAGCACATTTTATTAATATGTATTATAAGAACTGAGTCGAATAAAATTGTCCGTTACATATGTGCTATTGCAAAATTCAAATTAAAAAATTTGATCATAGTAGCTCTGAATTAAATGGCAGAAAATAATTTGTGTCAGTTATAGTCAATACAAAATTTATTTAACGCGAAAATGACTAACGAAGTGGAAGTGCGAGAAAATATAATTAAAATTTTTCAAAAACAACCTAGTTGGTCTTTTAAAAAAATTGCCAAGGAGGTAGGGGCTAACCCTAAGACCATTTTTTGCGTTATCAACCGCTTTAAGGAAGCTTTCTTCTGGTAAAAAAAGGCCCACATGATCGTGAAAAGTAGAAGAAGGTTGTGAATATTTTAAAGAAAGATCCAAGCATATCCGGAAGGAAATTGGCGAGAAAGGCGAATTGCTCAGAATCTTTCGTGCGCAGGACTAAGAAAGAAGCTGGGCTGAAGACGTACAAGGTCCAAAAAGTTCCGGATAGAAATGCCGTCAAGAATGAAACCGCAAAACAACGAGCTAAAAAGCTGAACCAAGATTTTTTTTTTAAAATTCGATTGCTGCATAATGGACGACGAAACTTATGTTTTAGCGGACTTTTCTCAGCTACCTGGGCAGGAATTTTATACAGCAGATTCTCGAGGAAATGTCGCTGAAAAATTCAAATAAAAAAAAATGACAAAATTCCCAAAGAAATTCCTTGTTTGGCAGGCAATTTGCAGTTGTGGAAAAAGGAGCAGCTCATTCGTGACATCGGGTACAATTAATAGCGAAATATATGTGAAGGAATGCTTGCAAAAGAGATTGCTTCCATTTTTACGCCAACATGAAGTGTCCACATTTTTTTGGCCTGACCTCGCCTCATGTCACTACAGCAAAACGGCCTTAGAGTGGATCCAACAAAATGCAGTGATTTTGGTGCCTAGAGAAGCCAATCCACCAAACTGTTCAGAACTCAGGCCGATTGAGAGATACAGGGCTTTAGTAAAAAGGGAGGTGAAGACAACAAAAAAAGTGGCCAAAGACCTTAAAGACTTTAAAAGAAAGTAGCAGCTGTGAGGGTGTCGAACACTACCCTTACAACATTGTAGGAAGGGGTTCCGGAAAAATTAAAACTTTTTATTAAAAAATATTAATTTCTGTTTTTTTCTATAAAAATTCTATATTCTATAAAAATTCGATTACTAGATTTCTAGATTTTTTCATTTTTGTAGCGGACAATTTTATTCGACGCAGTCCTTATATTAAACATAACCATTTGGGAAGGTTAGATCACATGGGAAATTTTAAAGTAGGTGTAATTATGATAGTTCGGATTATCAAAATTATAGTCGGTCTAAGCCGACTATAAATACCCTACACATATGTGTGGTTACCATTCAAAGTGATATATAGGTCACCAGGGTATACGAATCCTGAAAATAACAACAAACATTCAATCGCTGAAGAATTTCCATTCATTTGATACCCATATTTACAAATGGGTAGGTGTACCGAATTTCGATTTTTTTTTGTGAACCACAAGTCTTTTCGCCGGAAAACATTATTATCATGTATTTGAGCGTGACATCAATATATATTTGACCAAAAAAGTTTACGTAAGCACGTATACGTAAGAATTGATCATTTTATGTACATTTTATATGAGGTATTTGAACATAAGTGGTCGGATCATAGGTCACAATGGACCGATCTCGCCAATTTTTTCGCACATACAGCGTAGGTATATTTGTAATCTAAGTTATAAGTTTCATTTATCTAGCTCTTCAATTTTAAAAGTAGTAGGGATTTCAACAGACAGACAGACAGACATACAGACGGACAGACAGACGGACAGACGGACAGACGGACATCGCTAAATCGACTCAGGAGGTCATGCTGATCAAGAATATATATACTTTTCCATACCGGAGATGCTTCCTTTTGGGTGTTACAAACGGCGTACCAAACTGAATATACCCTTTCACTCTTAGTGTAGGGTATGAAAAGCATGCAGTTTATTGGGGTGATGATCAGGTCTCTTTCGACTCAATTACAATGTCGTCTTATGATTAATGAACTTTTAATCATCGATTTTTCATCATCAAACGAGAATATACATTAAATATGTGCATTTTACATCAATCTATTATCAGTCAACAGTTTTAGGTGGTATTTTGTAAAATCTTTTATTTATTGCACTCTTTAAAACAGATAGTTAATATTTAGGCAATAAATCCGTCAAACTTTTCATAGTTTCAATTTTGCATTGCTTTAGGTTTTCAAATTAGAATTTACTAAAAAGTGGCAAATACGTCTTCAACTAAAATTCACATTTTTCAATTAATTTCGAATAAGTATTTATTTACAATTTATTTCTTTTTTTGTGTAGTTGACAGTTAAATTTACTGTAAGTGATAAATAAAACATTTCTTAACTTATAACTTATTTAAGTTTTTATTCGTATTTGTCACAAGTATACCTTAATTCATTTATCATACGCTTTATATTTGACTTCAATTAAAATATCATAATAACTGTAAAATAAAATGCTTTATTATAATATTTTTATTATTATTAAGTACTACTAGTTTTACCAATTCCACATTTCATTCATAATTAAGTTGTTTTTTTACATTTCCAGCATTTACGTTTAAGTCCGATATTCGTTGTGTTGAGTTGAATAAACTTAGTTTGCTGCATAAACATTACAATAAATTTATAAATAATAACAACAGCAGCTAAACAACTTTAAAAAACTATAACAACTCAACAACAACTAACAAATAATAATAACAAAAACAGCTACCAACAACATAGCTATAACAATAAGAACTTGTTATGCTGGGACCAGTTTCGAAAATACAAAAAGAAAAACTTTTAATTGCATTTTTTGTACATTTTTTTTTCTCAATTTATGCGCTATTAGGATAGGAGTTAATAAATTAAATGTAATAAAAGTTTTTGCATTTTCATTATATTCATTAAATTTCGATAAACACTAAACAAAGTTATACTTTTGCTTTCGAATAGGATTTTTTTTTCTTATACCCCAGTAGAAATTTACTGCTCATGTAACTGGTCAAATAATAACCTGGAAAAAATTCAATGCTAAGCCCTACAAAAATATAAATATTATGTGATAAAATACATTTAATCGGTGGAAAATGTAAATCAATATTAATAAAATTTATGAATTATTCATATAAAAAATGAATATTCGTTTCAATATCGTTATGCGATTAGTTGGAAAAACACACGATATCATTCTCGTAGCGGTATCGAGCATCATTTACATAAAAGGTAGATATCGTTACGTTCTGTCGGAATTTTCTCGTTACGAGAAATTGTTCGAAATAGAAACGATATCCAAAGGATATCGCAGAATTTGAATGTATTAGAAAGTTTAAAAATTAAAATCGATAACGCAACAAGACAAACTTTTTTTTTAATCGAAGTTATTCGAGAAAACTTTGTGTCATTATTTTAAAGTTTATCCAGTCTGCCATTCAATTCAATATCGCGTCGAGACTGTTTTGAGTTGTCAAGGATTCATTTGATCTATATTACGAGTTCGTATTTATATTATATTATAATTAATTTCTCAGATGTACGCAGATATCAGATGTACACGAAGGGAAATAAAATTCTAAAACTCGAGAAGAATTCGGTTAGAAAGAAAAATAGTAGAATTTGACTAATATCAATAAAATACTAATAAAATTCAAGAATTTGTCATCTGGATATCAAGAAAGCAAATTACTTAGTTGTCAAAAAAGTAAACAAACTTTATGTATTCTTCGCAAAAAGAACACGTGTTCATGTATTGTTGTGGTTTTCATCGATATTGCTCTGTCTGTATGCTATAGTCCCTCATACTTGTTTTTTCAAATCACTCTTTAAGTTCTGAGATTTAAATCAAATTCACAAATTCGATTCTAATGGTGGGATATAGTTTAATGATGAATCCCAATGAAGGTGAGAAGTATGATGTAGTAAGAAGTGTTTTCGGTGCAATAGTTATTCTCGGAGGTTTGTCGTATTGAAAAAATATTTATCTACTCTTGATGTTGAGAGTCGAAGGGTTTGAATACGAGAACTTTTGGGCCGCAGTACCGTGCACAAATTGCAGATTCAACGACACTACTAGAACTCAAATACTATTCAATAATTAAACATTGTTTTGCGAGGTCGCCATCTGTTTTTTAGTCTGGCTTTCTGTCTGTTGAAAGTAACTAAGCCAAATTTTTCTAGATATTCAGACATTAAGTTCTTAGGTATCAACAAAGTAACTAAGTACAATTTGTCTGGATTGCAAATTTTTACCTTCTTAGGTATCAAAAAACGGCATGATATACAATGTTTGCATGTGTGTTTTCACGAATAGAACAACAAAGCACAGCCAGACAAGCAAGCGTCTGTGTATCTATGAATGTTAAAGATATAAATAGAAAAAACGAATTTTCCTACGAATATTGGTATGGTTTCAGTTCGTAAACATAAATTTGGGTTCAATTTTGTATAAATACCAAGTTGATTTCATTCCATTGTTATCTAAATACACTATACAATGCTTATGGGTAACGTGCGGAAGGTTTATACATAACCAATAGAAGAGGAGAAAGTGTATAAGGTAAGTAAAAGGTTTCAGAATAATATACAGAGATTAAATTAAATAATAATAATAAAAATAAAATAAACAATTCAATTACATTAAGTATTCAAAGAAAAATGCTTATATGTAATAAAGTTCTAAATAAACAATAAATTAACTCAACTATATTTTTTTTATTTTATGTTAGCTTCGAAAGAGACAGACACACGATCAAACAGATGGGGCTGACAGACGGACAAAGTTAAACTAAACATAATAGCGACAAAGCAAGATCGAAAAAACAACAACTATACGAAGACGTGTTCATTAAATTTTGGGACGAAAACAACAACAACATTTTTGATACCTAAGAAATTAATAACTGAATTCAAGACTTATTCTACTTAGTTACTTGTTTGATACCTAAGAAATTAATAACTGAATCCAAGAATAATTCTACTTAGTTACTTTTTTGACAACTAAGAAAATGCATTTCTTGAAATTAAGAACTTTTCGATTTAGCTGTATATCACTCCGTATACTTCTTGATTCCTTCTGGATTTTAAAACTTGTTTCCCTCCGTGTACGCAGATAAGTTTATTCGAAAAGAGAAAAAAAAAACAATTTTTGATTGATATCGCATCGAATATCGAGATTGATTCGAAATAAATGCGATTTCGATGAGATAAATATTGAAATATATTATCTTTTCATTAAATTTTATTGTACGAAAAATTTAAAAAAATACTTAGTAGTGAAAAAGCAACGATATCGAACTTTTTTATAGCAGTTAGTTCGAGAAACTTTGATCAGCGAAGAGCTCCGCGATATGGCAAACTGGGTATCATCATTTATATTATTATCATTTATAAGACTGAGATACAATTAACATCATTACTATTATTTAAATTTCTATTTTAATTACAGACCAATGAATTTGTTTTTTCGTGTTCTGAAATTCGGATTTTCAATACATCAAAAATCGAATTCTATTAGCATTTAAGCCGTTTTTCATTATAATATATTTGAATTTCGATCGAAAGTAAATTTTAGTTTAAAGAGAATTTCTATGTACACTCAGAAAAATTAGTCAATATTGTAAATTATTATTTTAATAGGTAAATACCATTACATATTACTAAATACTATTAAATTGTTTAAAAATATGTTTTATATATATAAATATATATATATATATATCGACGCGTCTTACAAAAACTAACACATTTTATATTTTTGTATGAGAATTTTCATACCAAAATTAGAAATGTGTTAGTTTTCGTAAGAAGCGGCGTTTTTTATTATATTTCTGTGAACTGTGTTTTTTATAGTGTTAAATGTGATATATTATATGTACATCGAACTGTGGAAAAATAACTTTATGATTTTTACAATGCGTTTAATGTATAAAAAGAATAGTGTATGAAAAAAAGTAGAGTTTAAAAAATATGGTATAAAATTCCTTTAATAAATGAAATTCCCATTTAGCGCTACTGCTTAAAAACGCATAATATAACCATTAGTTAAATAGTCCTTTGATGCTTAAATCCCTTCGTTTTTAAATTATTTTTTTCACATTTATGTTTATTCATCGCTTTTCATTTGTATTCAAATTGCAAAACACGCTGCATAACATGTCCAATTATAAAAACTTAAATACCATGTTGTAGTTAATGGGATGCATCCCTAAAACAATATCTCCAACTAACCTAATTTCTCATTTAATAATTTCTATGCCACAGACGTACGGTTTGAATGGTGGCATTAGCCAACATTTTGTGTGTGGTCTTGGTGGTGAATCCCTTTTTTTCTTTTGTAAATCTGGTCACTCCAAGTTGAATATTTAAATTTGTTCACATGCCTCGCATTGAAATGCTGCAAATTCGTGTGTAGTAGATGCGTGTGTAGGATGCGTTCTGGCGGTAGGGTCTTGTATGGGTCCTTTTGAAATAGAGCTGAGGAAATTCTTTGAAAACTAGAATCAAATGTTGTCAGACATAAGAGAAGGAAAAAAAGGAGAAACATGCTGATGGCATGGTTTTTATTTCGTCCAGATTTCATTCATGATGTTTTCTTAATTTTCGTTTTTAAAAATAAAAGCAATTATTTTAAAAAATAAGCTTCAAATTAATTTCTCTTTTTTATTTTGTATTAAAATTGAAACAGCTTTCTTTGAGTTTTGTAAGAAATTTTAAATTCTAATGATTTCAAATTATTTAAAATTTTTCTTTGCTTTTAAATAAATACAAAATTAAAAACTATTTCAGAATGAAAAAATCCTAAATAAATTCGATCCAAAGCAAAAGCCGTACCCGATTACTTTCCATACTAAGAGAAAGGCGGATTGCTCAGAATCTTTCGTGAGCAGGACTAAGAAAGAAGCTGGGCTGAAGACGTACAAGGTCCAAAAAGTTCCGGATAGAAATGCCGTCAAGAATGAAACCGCAAAACAACGAGCTAAAAAGCTGAACCAAGATTTTTTTAAAAAATTCGATTGCTGCATAATGGACGACGAAACTTGTGTTTTAGCGGACTTTTCTCAGCTACCTGGGCAGGAATTTTATACAGCCGATTCTCGAAGAAATGTCGCTGAAAAATTCAAATCAAAAACAATGACAAAATTCCCAAAGAAATTCTTTGTTTGGCAGGCAATTTGCAGTTGTGGAAAAAGGAGCAGCTCATTCGTGACATCGGGTACAAATAATAGCGAAATATATGTGAAGGAATGCTTGCAAAAGAGATTGCTTCCATTTTTACGCCAACATGAAGTGTCCACATTTTTTTGGCCTGACCTCGCTTCATGTCACTACAGTAAAACGGCCTTAGAGTGGATCCAACAAAATGCAGTGATTTTGGTGCCTAGAGAAGCCAATCCACCAAACTGTCCAGAACTCAGGCCGATTGAGAGATACTGGGCTTTAGTAAAAAGGGAGATGAAGACAACAAAAAAAGTGGCCAAAGACTTTAAAAAAAAGTGGTCTTCAGCAGCTTTGAGGATGTCGGACACTACCATTACAACATTAATGGAAGGGGTTCCGGAAAAATTTAAACTTTTTATTAAAAAATATTAATTTCTGGTTTTTTATA
Source organism: Dryomyza anilis (assembly GCA_951804985.1). NCBI lineage: Eukaryota > Metazoa > Arthropoda > Insecta > Diptera > Dryomyzidae > Dryomyza > Dryomyza anilis. The sequence continues at coordinate 67,103,134 of OX638132.1, forward strand.
TTTTTTTTAAATCTAAAAATTATTTACAAAATAAAATATTTTATTCTATAAAAATTCGATTACTAGATTTCTAGATTTTTTCATTTTTGTAGCGGACAATTTTATTCGACAGTCCTTACTCTAAATTAAACATATATATGCTTGTGGCAAATATCATTGATATATTTCACAACATATGTAAATCATATAGTTTATTTTGGGATAAGTTATATGTAAATAAAACATAATTTTGGCGACTAAACTAAAATATAATCACATTAATTAAGTAATATAGATTATTACAGCAAGTATATAATTGTTTTAGATATAAACGTTATAAAACCTGCATGCAGGCAAATAAGTCATAAATTATCCGACTTTATTTGGCTGTTACTTCTAAATCAAAATGTTTTAAGTTATTTTGGTAATCATTCTATTAATTATGGTTAAATATTATTACAAACATATTTATTTTTAAACTCTATAAATACAAAACATATTGTAGCAAATATAATTATGTTGCCTGTGAAATGGTTTTTTTCCCAGTGTGTGCAAAAGTAGATAAATTTAGATGTTCATGCCTTATTTTTCGGTTATTACATTTCAGTTACCAAGCTACTATCATAGATACATTTCTTGTTTATTCAACGTTATTCAAATGATTTGAGTTAAATGTTTTTTTTGTTATAATAGAAAAAGTTTTCCAACGAAAGAAAATATAGATATGAATGAACAACAAATACAATGTAAGTGATAGAGTTCAAATGAATACATGTCAAGAAAGTCAAAGTATGAACGTTTGAAAAATATGGAACTATTCCAAAATGTTGACTTTATGAACCGAAAAAAATCATAATTTGAATACAAAAATTTTTGTGTAAAATATACTCGAAATAATAGCTGCAAACTAAAAATACTTTTGGAAAATATTTTCAATGAAATATTCAAAATATCTATATATATATAAATATTTATATATATATATATATATATATATATATATATATATATATATATATATATATATATATATATATATATATAAAACTCATTTTCCGTTTGTTTGTTTGTTGTTATGCAAACGTACACCAGCGAACGGATTTTCTTAAAATTTGGAATATATGTCCTACAGACCCAGGAAAAGGTCACTACATAGTTTTCGTTGACCACGCCCACTTTTACGTCCATTTTTATTCCTGGTGTATAATTCATATTCATAGCAAAACCACTGAATGTATTTTTCTGACAATTTGCACTACTATGCTTTAGAGTCCATGGAGTATCCTAAACCATATATAAATTAGATTAGAGTGACACCTCCCATAGAACCCAAAAATTCAGTACGCTGTAACTAAAATATATTAGATGATAAATATACTAGATATAATCGCCATAAACTACAAATACTTCAGAAATATATTTTAACTAGCTGGACCCGTGCACGACTCGTGCCAAGATTTTGTGAATTCATAGATATAAAGCGATTTTATTAATATAAAAAAACATTAATATTATTTTTTATTTCAGGGGCCCGTGATTCGCTGTGGAAGTTTTTATTGGTTTTATAAATGTAGTAACCAAATAATAATTCTCCGCCAAAACAACTTTTCTCAAAGACAATTCAGACAGTAGAATATTTCGCCGTAGAATTCTTCCCAGTAGAAATCTTCGCCGTAAAATTCTTCCCCATAGAACGCTTTACCGTAGAATTCTTCCCGGTAAAACTCTTCCCGGTAGAATTCTTCCCCGTAGAGTTTTCCCAGTAGAAGTTTTAGTGTAGTTAGTTTTAATGTGGTGAATTTTGGTGTGGTGAGTTTTACTATGGTGAATTTTTCGTTTGGTGAGTTTTAGCGTGGTGAGTTTTATTGTGGTGAGTTTTAGTGTGGTGAGTTTTAGTGTGGTGAGTTTTAGTGTGGTGAGTTTTAGTGTGGAGAGTTTTAGTGTGGTGAGTTTTAGTGTGGTGAATTCTAGTTTTTTGTTTCATCTTTTTAGATTGTGTATGTGCTGAGTTATGTCGTTTTGAAAGTTTAGGTTGTATGGGAGGTACCACGCCCCTTTGTCCAATCCCGCCCATATATAGCCTATTACACCCTCCGGACTCCATAGTATCTTGGTGGTTCAGTTAAATCGGTTCAGCGGTTTAGACGTGATGCTGGAACAAACAGACAGACAGACCGACAGACTGACAGACGGACCAAGAGTTTTATATATATAGATACACATATTCCAAATATAATTTATAATTGTGATCAACATGCGAAATTATTTTTCTTAACTAAGAAATGCTTGTGAAAATACTTGTGCCAAACAGTTTTCAAATATTTTGAAATACCATAAATATTCGTGGGAACTATAAAATACTTGAGAAATAGTTTGTATTTAACATTTTAATAAAAACAAATATAATATTTAAGAATAGTTTAAAAATCAAACTAATAAATGTTTTTATCTAAACATAATAATGTTTATAGCACTTTTAAGTAACTGATCTAGTCAGGAAGTATTATTTCGAATTATTTCATATTTTCTAAATAATTTATATAGCATAAATAGCAATATTATTTAAATGTATACATTTTTGAACAAATTGAAACATATATATATTAATATTAATCTCTCGTTTCAGATCTTCACATGATGCCAAGCACTTATTTATGGCTACGAAGTGAGTATAAAACAAAAACCAATTTTTAAGCTGCTTTTCAAATTTTAAACATTATTATTATCAAAACTTTGATTGCATATTACACTAAAGTACTTTTGAATCAAAAGGGTATATCTGCCACAAACATATTTGTTTAGTTTTCATATGTTTGACATTTATAATACAATTTTCTATACACTATGACTGCTTTGTCGCTCAAAAATACTACAGATTCAATAAATATACAATATTCGACCATAACTAAAGCAAATATTAGCATAAACACCCAAAAAAATAAAAATAATGCAGAGTGTTTATTATCTGTAATTTAATTTGATCCTCTTGCGGGTCGTTGGTTATTGTATGTATTTCTGTTATTTTACATATATTTACTTTTATAGTTTTATTTGATTTTTCATTTCATTTGTCTTATTTTATTTTATTTTTTCATTATATTATTGCCATATTTCTGAAGAATCAAGCATCATAAAAACACTCGTCCGTCGTTACATTCAATTCGCATTTGAGCTGATTTCACTGCAAAACGCATTTGCAAATAGTTTTCTGTTCTATTTCTGTATTCTTTTTATTTTATTTTATTTTTATATCCATATAACCGAGGATGTCTGATTATAGATGTAAAGGGCTGGATGCTTTTCAATTGACTTTTGACAGTCTGTAGTATGTGTTGACTTGTAAACAGATGCATTTCCATTAAGAGAGCTCTACAGATAAGAAAGTGGTGACTTACAGCTTATGATAAAAGTATTAAGGAAATCATTGAGATAAAATATGTGTGGGTATTATTTTCAATTCATACTTTTCTTTCTTGTGCAAAGTTATCAGTTAAATATTATTTGTGCGTTTCCTAATTAAATTATTAAAATTTAACATAGAAAATAAATCAAAGAAAATAGTACTATTTAGGGTTATTTTAAAAATGAAAGGTTTATTCTCCGGTTACGAAGAATTATGCCACAACAATTTCTCCCTAAACTACCCCGACAATTTTTTACAATCCTGCCTCAAGAATATCTTTCCAGAATTCTTCTCCTATTTAATTCTTTCCTGTGTCTTCTTTGAGACGGTTACTTATTAAAAACAAATTTTTTCACTGCCAGTCTGCCATATCTAGGAGTCCTTCGATGACTCGCAACTTTCTCGAACTAACTTCGTTATCGATAAAAAAAGTTCGATCTCGTAACTTTATCGATTCTAAATTTAAAAAGTTCTCCTACATAGAAATTTAATAACAAGATACGATATTTAAACATTTATCACATTGATATCGCAATATTTTTCGAAAGAATCTTTTTTTTTTTTTGTTTTAACCCTAGTAGAAATTTGCCCGATGCGCCATCGGGAAATGATCGGGTTTTCGTTGGGTAAGCCCTATTAGAGAAAATATGATCATTGCCTTTGCATGCCCTTATCAAGCTTACCATAGCAGGGTTTACATTATCTAAACAGTCAATGTTCCCGATCATAGCTACATTATTTGTACCTCATAACGAAATTAGCATCAGGCAATGATCGAGATTAATGAGAGAAACCCTATTATGCTCGGTCTCAGACAAAGCAATTGTCGGGTAAATATTAAAATGGGGAATTGCCCGATCAGTACATGATCATGGCCTGAGGTCAATACATGATCAGGACACTGCGTTACAAGAAAATTATGGGCCTCGTCATATCCCGATCATCTCAAATAATGACATGATCACTTCATGACCATGACCCTACCAAAATTTCTACTAGGGAAAGTATACTTTTTCCATATAATTTATTTCTTGAAACTGAATTATTTTACTCACAAAAGAACTAAAAACCATTTACAACCCGTTAAAATCACAACCGATAACTCGATGGCTTATTTCAAATATGACATTTAATTTCACAAATCTTCTTTGTCTTGCAGAAGCATGGAATATTTAATATTTAATAATAAATATATTTTTTTTTTCAAAACGAAATGTGATTTTTAACAAATTAAACCCCCAATATTGCACTTGAACGATATGAATTATTTTGTATAGCTATACATTTATAATGAAAAAAAAATCAATAAAATGATGAATCACGAATTTTGACAAAAAAATCAATAGATTTTCGATTAATAGCTATAAAACTTACGGTAATTTATAAACATATTTCGTAAATTTACGACAGGCAGTTTTGAATTCCTTTTCTTAATAAAAAAAAAATGGTGTTTTGCATAAATTTCAACAGCTAGATTTGACTAGAATAATATAAATACGTCTTTAAAGCTATTTGTTATTGAAAAAACATATTTCAAAAAATCGTGAACAATAAGGGTATTCATTTCACATCGTATCGCCTGCGTAAATGCGTATTTCGTAAAAATTGTACACTATAAATTTTATAATTTTTACGACGTAAGCAGTAGATACGAAGTGAAATGAACAATCTTAATATATTTATTTTTAAATGTGCCGTAAAAATTCATTTCGTAAATTTACAACAACTTTTTTTCATAATGATCTTTTTACAACGAATATTTGCATTCGGTTTACTAATTTTTTCCAAGTATTTTGTGCATTTCAGTTTAGATAACAAACGTTTTCTTATTAAATTTACTGAATTTACTGAATAATTGTGTATAAAAATTTTATTACAAAATGTTTTTACAAAAGTCAACAAGATATAGCAAATGTTGGTTGCACTAAAAATAAATCTTATCGTAAAACACAGGAAGACGCTGCACAGCAACAAGTAGAAATTATAATACAAATAAAACAATTTAAAACAGAAACAACAAAAGAATGCCTCAAATGATGATAAATGGAAAAATTACGCAGCGTTATAAATGATTTCAATTGATATTACTTACAGCAAAGCTATCAAAACAAATTGTTTTTGTGTAAATAAATATAAAAGCAGAACAATTCATTTAAAAATAGCAATACACTTGAGAGAAATGTAAATTTTAAAATTATTATTCTTAATAATTGTGATTAATATTTTGGCTTCTATATATTCAAGACACAATTAATTAAGCTACAACTCACTCTCAAGATCATCATACGCAATTCCGACATAAAAACAGCTACAAACGCTATTCCATTACCACCACATGTACCTAATTCCGACACCTGTTTTTTTTCCCAGTTGTTTATTTTTTAATCATATTCAAATTAATCCAAATTATTTGTTTTATCTATAATTTGTTTATACTATAAATATGTAAAACTTAAAAAATTACACAAAAATAGTTCAATTTAAACTTGAAAAGTGCAAATATACAAGGTCATAATTTCCGGCACTTTGCAATTTGCAGTTTTTAAAGTAAATATTCGTATTTAAAACAAATAACACATATATACAGTCATTAAAAAAGAAAACTAAAACACACCATTATAATGTAATTTAAATATTTAAAATTACATTGTAAGTGAATGACTCTATTAATATAAATACGAACATTGTGTGTACTAAAGGCCTTCATCTATCAATTGTTAGATGCTCAGTTTAATGATAGCGGCAGCTGTGTAAAGATTTTAATTGTTAAATATGTGTTTAATTTACAATTTCGTGTATATGTAAACAATGATTTTTTTCAGAAAAAAAGAATAAATAAAACGAAAAAAAGTAAACTAAAAATAATATAGTGGTTGTGGTATAAATTGTGGCTGCTTTATATATAAATATATTGTAAACATTTTTATATGAATTTCCAAAAGGCTAAAATAAGAAAAGCCATTAAAGGTCATTGAACGAATAATTGTAAAATTGTAATTTAAATGTATTAAAATGTATGAAAGAGATGAAATATCAAAAATGGATATTAGGAAAAAATTCAAAAAACAAAATGAGCATTTTCACAAAAACGTCACCACTTCGTTCGTGCTCAAAATGCTCAAATCTATGAAATTGATTTGGAATCTGAACTATGTGAATCTTAATATCTGAAAATAAAATTTTATTCCGTTAACGGTAACGTATCCAAATATACTCATAAATTTATATTACTATACTACTTTTAAATATAACAATTTTTCATTTACTTTTTGTAATCAAATTAAGTAATTTCAAAGACATAAGATACAAAATATTATTTTCTGGTTTTTCAGACAACATTAATTAAAATTTCTAAAGCTTAAAAGAAAGTACTGCAATTAAAATAGAGTAAAATTTAGGTTTTTTTTTATGGGTGTCCCATTGTCACGTTTTTTTTTTTTGAATTTATACTAAGATCCACAGCACTCAGACAGACTATATCCATTGTACTGTGAAATCTATTCCCTACAATTTTGTGGTTAATATCACCACGAGCGCCATGCCCAAGCCGGGATTCGAACTCGAGACCTTCAGAATGCAAGTCCAGCGCGCTACCTCTGGACTGCTGAGGCCTATTGTCACGTACGAAACCAAATAGATTTATTTATTATCATATTAAACTAACAACATTTTTCAAAGAATGTAATCCTCTGTTTCTAAAGCAGAAATCTTCGGAATTTTCATAAATGTATAAATCGATTTTCTAGTAATTCAAGAACATTTTTAACAGCTAATTGAAACCTATCACGTCCAGAATTTTGAGTACCAAAAATGTAAAAAATATCAAAAAATTATGTTTTTCACAAAAATTAAAAAATGTAAAAAACATCTTTAAATTCGATACACCTCTTTTTATTTCGTAATAATGAATATTAATTCTGTCAGATATAAAATTCTTTCTGTGAGTTATAACGAATTATTCCGTGAGTTATTACGAAATAACTATAAACTTTAGGATCAAAGTGTAAATATACTAAAATAAAGTAAATTATCTCAGCTCTAATTTAAAAAATAATTTGTATGCAAAAAAAATATTTTTAGAGAAATAAATAACAAATTGTCCCGTCCGGAATTTTTTTTTTGTGATTTATTATGAATTGTAAATTTACAAACAAAGCACATTACCTTTGCTATTTTTTTAAATAATTCAAAAAATAATTTATATGCAAAATAAGGCTTTCCACATGAACCTCCACATACACTTTCGTTTTTGTCCCATCGGGATCGACCACTATTTAATTTATATCTTTAAAACTACAATATAGAATTCTCTATATTTTTGCAGATGTTTAGTCTTATTTAAATACTAATTCAATTAAATTCATTTTTTTCCTTCGAGATATTAATGTTTTAAATGACCGAATGTCCCGTTCGGAACCCCACGAAATGCCCATAACTTCAGATCTGGAAGAAGTTTAATTAGCAATGCGTATTATAAGGGACTATATTTGATAAAACATCATTAATTATATATGAAAAAATATTGAAATAAAACAAATTCTTATTATATTTTTAATGTACAACGGCAATAGGTCTTTCAATTGTAAAATTTGGCTTTTGAACTAGTTACAAAAATTTTGACTGACACCTTTCATTCTGTAAGTTCATATTTGGCATCTGAAAATAATCACTATTATCCGATAAATAGAAATAACTCTCTATAAAAATTCTCTATAATCCCTATGGTTAATTTTTCAGTTGGTACATTTTTTGTAAGTGATAATGATAAATCGAAGACTTCTGAAAAATTTAGTTGGTAATAATGTAAGAAGGCGGTAGCAGTTTAAAGTGGTCTATAAGTGCCAAATAGCCGCGGTAGCTCAGTGGTTAGTGCGCTAGATTGCGAGCCGAAAGGTCCCCGGTTCAAGCCTGGACTGGGGCCAACAACATCTTTTCATAGAAACATTTTTCTATACCGCGCTACCTCTCGGCAGTAAATGGCAAACCTACGAGAGTAAAACATTGCCTATGAAAAGCTCCCACCCGCCGTTCGGATTCGGCAATAAACTGTAGGTCCCACCACGTTGAGTACAAATATAACACGCACAGCTCAAAATGGTGAGAGAGCTCGGCCGAAGTTCTATACAGGACTGTAGCGCCAAACTATTATTATTATTAGAAGTGCCAAATTTTACAGATACTAAAAATAACTAAAAATTGTAATCGTACAAGAGTTTCACAAGAGTTTAGGGTACTGACTATACCCTACACCTATGAGGTACAGGGTATATTAACTTTGTGCATATATTGTAACGCACCTTACGAGTCGTGTCCGGTATGGAAGAGTATATATATTCTTGATCAGCATCACTAAACGAGTCCGTTTAGCCATTTCCGTCTGTCTGTCTGTCTGTCCGTCTTGCTGTCCGAATACAGAAAAACTTGAGAAATACTTATCAGAATGCAATGAAATTTCGTCTCAATATATTTTAGCCAAAAGAAGGAACTGAGTTTGAAAATGAACCATATCGGTCAACGGACACGCCCACCTTCCATACAAGTCACTTTTATATAACTCTTTAGGAACTAATAACTCGAAAAGTATTCAAGGTATAGTTATAAAATTTAAAACGTATTATTAGAATTCACCTAAAAATATGTGGTCCAAAAATGGGCGTGATCCGCCCACCTTTTTTTTTCATTATTTCCCGGGTTTTCATAACGAAAATTTGAACCGTAAATTATTAAAATCAAATCTATGAAATAATATCCTTACAAAATTTTTGAATAAAGGCGTGGTCTGCCCATTTACATTTTTCTAATTTTTAGTATTAGTTTTTTATACTTTTATATCAATTTTTTTAAATTATGGGGATATAAGATGTGAATTTCTGATATGTGAATAATATTCTGAGGGTGGCGAGGTTCAGTATAATTAAAAACTTTAAAATTAAAATATACAATTAAATATCCCACCAATGGTGTAGGGTATTCCATAGTCGGGCCCGACCGACTATAAAAGTCCGCCCCATGTGTCCGAACTTACCCATGTGACCTAACTTTCCCAACTCGTTTTTAATATTATTTATAGTTGTACCACATATACTTGAAAGAGGTTGGCAAAGAAAAGTTTAGTTCGGTCGGTAAGTTGAAAGTCGTTTTATTTTTAAACCCGAATCAGTAACTTAAACCTTTATTTAAAATCAGAATAAACGGTTCTATAATATCGTGGATAAATAAAAAGAGTTTTTTATAATACATTTTTCGATCAGTATTTTAAATCCTAACAAAAACGTTATACAAAATCTTAACCGAAATCGTTATTTAGAGCCGGTATACCAAAACCGCTTCGATATAAAACTGAAAATCGAAACCATTACTAAAACTAAAACGAAAGAAAAAATCAAAATCGAAACCGCTATACGTTTGGATTTCAAATCTACATTGTTCATTAAAAAACTGATATTTGAAGGTATAAATTGAACAGGATATATATGAAAAATTATATAATTTATGACTTTTTTGGTACTGCTAATAACAAATTGTTATTAATGATCAGCAACTTTGAATAGCCCTTATAGTTCAATGTCTGGTGTGGTTTCATTTTAAAAATATTTGTATTCATTTCTGGCAACAATACCACCTCCTCCGCCTCTAAAATCAGCACATATTTTTGTTTTTTTATTTCTTATATGTTGCACTAGTTGAAATCACATAACGACTATGAATAGAAAAAATCGAAAGATGTTGATATTTGCTTGTTTTTGAACGCCAAAAACCACACAAAACACAGCAATTGAAACGCAAAACCATTAATTAATCTTGACGCTAATAAACGGATTTTTTACGTAAGTGTGGCAACATGGGTTCATGCTTTAATTGCGGCTCGATAACCGCATATAAATTACCAACTAATGCATTTACAAATTAATTTGCTGTATGAGTTATATATAGCAAGCGCTACATTAAACTCACATGATTTCTATCTTAATTTCGTTAAAAATTTCAATTTAAAAAAACTGTGTATTTTGGTTAACGTTAAGTGGTACTCAACTGTTAATTAATTTAATCAATTTGTTTAAATATAACACACTTTTTGAGCATTTTATTGAATGAATATGTGTTTGTCTCTAATTGGCGATAAGAGTGCGTTGATCCGATGTCTAGTTAATGCGTAATTTCAATATAGTATAAAGCGATATGACTAAAGTGCTGAACAAAATAATACAAAATTTAAAAAAAAACTTACTTAATTTCACAAAATAAATTCAATACTTTAACGAATTGTTAAATATTGCTATATCAAATTATGCTACTTTTCGAATAAAGATTTTTTTTATAATATTCGAGTTTTGATTTTATGAAAACATAGAGAGAAACTTAAAAAAATAGGAGATTCTACTTTTAAAACAAACTTAGTGCAACTATGATCTATAAGATCTTCAATATCTCAAAAATATCGTTTAAAACATTGTTGGTTGGTTGAAGCCTGGGGTAAAGTGGGACACGTATTGATTTTCTTCCAAAAAAAGTACATTTGAATAATATTTTAAACTCCATTTATATTTATATTTATACGCATTTTAATTGATTTTTGAGCGATTTATCAAAACAGCTCAATTTCAGACTTGTTGAAAAATGTTAGGGTAAAGTGGGAAACTTCAAAATTTTTACCAAAATACTATTCTAGTCTTTCTTTTTCAGGTTTTGTTATTTTTATAACAAAGTCAAATAAATGAGGAAAAAAAACATTACAATTGGTAATTAAAAATAATGATAATGCAAAAAAATAAGAAGAAAAAAATTTTAATTCATAAACATCTCAATAGTTATTTAAGAAAATACAAAAATAATGGTGAATTTAGTCTTAGTCAGAATATTCTCAGTGTTAATGGACACAAGTGTAGTTGCTGGTTAGGTGAAGTCAAAATGTTGCTTTTCATTGGTTTGTAACCACGATTGAATTTCTTCTTGGCTAATCCAATTAAATAATTCACATAACACAATATTTTCACTAAAATTACAAGAAACACGTCTCAAATTACGTTTCCCACTTTACCCCAGAAAGTGTTTCCCACTTTTTCTCGATAGCGCCATTTGATCATTGCATAGCACTAATTAAGCAATGTTAAATTATTTGCAAAACTCGTGTGTATATACAAAACATCATCATTTTAAACATTAAAAACGATAAAAATTCAAACTTTTTGAGAGCAAACAGAAGCACTCTAAAAAATTTCAAAAAATGTTTGTGCATTTGTTCTCGAAATCCAATAAAAAGGTATTCATTTGATTAAAACGATGGATGAAAAAGTTAATGCCATATTAGGCGACAATTCTTTTTATTTTTATAAGTGAAAAATTACAATTTCCCGCATTACTTCATGTCCCACTTTACCCAAGTTCCTCTACAAATTTTAGGGTCTAAATTCATATAATCTGAAATCACAGAATAATTTTTTATTAGTACCTATCTTCGAATTGCTGTATAAATTACCTAGTGAATGAGTAATGTTTGATTTTTGAAATTTTTGATCATAGTGTTTACTTGTAAATATTTTTTTGTATATTGAAATATTAATGTACTACTTGAATATATGAAATGACTACAACATATTAAATTTTAAATAGTCATATTCAACATGAAGGAACCTTTCCAATGAACTATAATTGGTTTGTCAAAGCTTAGAATCTTGGTCATAGTGGTCACTTAAAGAGGCTCATTTTGTGGTACTGTATAGTATAAAATTAAAGTAAAATTAGTTTAATCTAAAATCCCAGAATAATACGATATTAGTATCATTGAAGCTGAACAAAATTACAACCAATTAAACTACCCAACACGATTTTTTCCATGGACATCCCAAACATCTATTTTACATAGGGCTTATCTTAAAATTGAGAGCCGACATAAAAAAAACAGTAATTGTCATCGTATGATTGAACCGGCCTCAGCAGTCCAGAGGTAGCGCGCTGGACTTGCATTCTGAAGGTCTCGGGTTCGAATCCCGGCTTGAGCATGGGCGCTCGTGGTAATTTTAACCACAAAATTGTAGGGAATAGATTTCACAGTACAATGGATATAGTCTGTCTGAATGCTGTGGATCTTAGTAGATATTCCAAAAAAAAAAAATTATTGGACTATGTACCACATAACCAAAAATCATTTACTTATTTTTCACTATTTCCAAAATGCTAAAAAATCGCTTAAAAATAGTCTAAACAAATATTTTTCAAGTTTAGATTAAAAAAATCTTTAAAACCTATCGGAATAATATTATTTGTCTGTATACTGTAATTAGTCTAAAATGTTGTACTCATTCAATTGAGTAGGTAGTAAATATTATTGATTCATGTATTCCCAGAATCTTGGTCACAGTGATCATATGAAAATATAACTATTTATATATATTGTTACCTATTTCTGTTCAAATTGTTGTGGTTTTCGGCTTTGCTGAATTCGTTATCTATAAAACAGATTGGAAAAAAGAATAAATACATTTTCCCTACATAGAGCTAAATTTTTGTTTTGTATTAAAGAAAAATTAAAAATATTTTAAAAATTTTGAAATAGTCTGACACATTTTTATACCATACACAAAGAGTGAAAAGGTATATTCAGTTTGGTACGCCGTTTGTAACACCCAGAAGAAAGCATCTCCGGTATGGAAAGTATATATATTCTTGACCAGCATAACCTTCTCAGTTGATCTAGCGATGTCCGTCTGTCCCTCTGTCTGTCTGTTGAAATCACGATTACAGCAAAATTAGATAAAACTTCTAATTTTGATTACCTATACATCTAGGCTGTATCAGTAAGAAAATTGGCTTGATCGGACCTTTGTGAACTGCAAACCGACCACTTATGTTCAAATACCTCATATAAAATTTACATCTACAAAGGAATTTTACTGTGTACTGTATTAAGTGAACTTTCTTGGTCAAATATATATCAAGTATTTAAAAATAATGCTTTCACGCGAACCGACTTGTGGTTACTTAAAAAAAATCGAAATTCGGTATACCTACCCATTTGTACATATGGGTATCAAATGAAAGGTAATTCTTCAGCGATTGCAAGTTTTGAGTTATTTTTAGGATTCCTATACCCTCGTGACCTATGCACCACTTTTAATAGTACCCGCGCACATTATCATATATGTGTAGGGTATTTAAAGTCGGCTTAGACCGACTATAACTTTCAAAATTTTTACTAACTTCATCACACCAACTATCACAATGTCTCTACTTCAAAATTTCCTAAGTGACCTAACCTTCCCAACTGGTTTGTTTTATTTTTATATTTCATTATCATTTCTTGGTTTTTTATTATAATAGCATGGACAAAATAAAAAAAAATATATATCTGCTATAAAAATGATGTACATAATTTGTACGGTTCACCGCACAACACAACAACTGCATCTGTACACAAAATATGCAAATTTTTATTTACATTTTTATTGCAATGACAAATTGTATGCAGCAAAGAAAAAAACTATTTTTAACAGAATTTAAATTAATTTTAAATAAATTGTTTGTCGCAAAAAATAGGCGTCATGCAAAGTGCGGCAGCCGTAAATTGACGAATTAATACGGACATCGTTGACATTGTTGTTCCGATGGCGTCAACAGCAACCACAACAATTATACAAAAAAAAAGAAAAAACAAAACATAGGTTCTTCAAAATACTAGGTTACAAAACCAAACAAAAGCATGACGCGTCCCAAGTGCGAAATTAAAACCTTACAAATGACCCGCTTAACCTATAAACGTCAATTCAACACGACTGACATCGTCAACACATATAGCTAATTGTTTGTCTGACAGTCTGTCTGTCTGTCCACCTGCTCATTCGACGCTTGTATTCATATAGTCGTCGTCATTTGATACGTTTTTTTTACGTTATTCCATTGACTTCTTTTTTTGCATTTGGTGGCAAAATTTACAAACAAAATTGTCTCTCTTTGCATTAAAAAAAAAAGCGGATTAAAGGTTGCTACCAAAATGCTACATTTTCACTCCCTTTAAAAGCCAAATTCGCACTAAATTGTGGCTTTAATTATATGCGGCTTTAGCGTTTTTCGTATGTTAATTATGCGGTGTTGGTGGCAGCAATGAACGAGCCGTCAGCAGCATATATCTGATACTCTTTTTATTTTTTGTAGGTACCGCTAATTTGCATAATGAAATGTGGGGGATTTAGCCGTTTCAGTAAAACTCAAAACCATTAAATTTTTTATAGACTGGCTGACTTAATGCACTTAGCAGTAGGGCTTTTTAGACTTCGTTGTTAAATAAGTACATCAGAATTTGCCAAAAAAAGGTTAAATAATTTCTTTAACTAAAACACAGTTGAACATTTATTATTTACGCAAGTAGAAATTTATTCTATTATAATTGGCATGAGTGAAGTATTTAAGTTTTAAATATTAGACATCTGCGTAATTGTATTTGAAGTTACCTCTGCAAAATACGCACTACTGCACTCTACAGTATGAAGTGCAGTTTGCAATGACAGTCGACAGTATTATAGTGAAGTTTCATTGGTGTCAAGTAATGTGAAGACATTTAATGATAAAAAAAGCACCGAGTACTTAGTGACATAAACAGTTCATTTCTGAATTTGAATTTTTATTACACATCATTCTAGACTCTTCACTACAACTACGACTTGTTTGTGTTTGACACTGCTTTGACACTAATTGTGCTTTGTGGTTGTGAGCAAAACATTTATTTGATTTTCAAGCATAGAGTCGGCGACAGTAAATTAAATAAAATGAATTTCTTGAAGTGGGTACCATATGCACTTGTGCAGATATCTATTAGATATTTTAGTTATAAAATTTATTAATTTTTTGAATAAAGTGAATTCAAAGTAGTAATGAAAACCAAATAAATGTTATAACCGTGAACAGTCTCCTATACTACATGCCAATTTATTTATTACAAGAAACATTACAAAACTATGATTTAGTATAAAGTAATACACTGACAAATACTAATGTGATAAAATTATGATTTGAAAATACAATATTGTTAAAAATAATATATTACAATATTATTAGAATAATATATTAAAATACTTTTCAATCCTGTTTTAACGTATTGTTCATCAATTTTTTTTATTAAATAAACGTAAATTGAATAATTTACGTAAATGACTAATTTTTCTAGGCTACGTGTCAAATTTTCAGTTTTTCCTGTTCTTTTTCATTTTTTTTTTTTTTGAGTAAAACTTTCCAACTACACAGACAGAAATATTGAATGTAAATAAATCCACTGAGATTAATTATTTAATAGTATAAATCAAATCCTTTTTGGGTAGGTGTATATGCTAAAATATATACATATACAGCATCTACATTAACCGACAGTTTTAGAGGCACTACACAGTTTTACAGCCATACATAGTTTTAAATTCACTACACAGTATAACAGGTACTGTTGTACAGATCTTATTTGACATTGCTTCACGCAACGCGTGCTTGCATATTCAGTTCGTCGGGTCGTTTTTTCGTACATCGTGCGTATATCATGACTTTAAAATTCTTCTCCATATTTTGTGTTTAACATGTCTCTCTTTAAACTTTGACAACAAAGTAGTAATAGTTTGAGTTAGTAGTAGTAAAATAGAACATATAAATAAATACAAATAAACAGATAAGAAAAATATTTATTTTCACCGGGTTTCGCCGGTTTAAATTTTGTTCAATAAAGTTTATAATTAAAATTTTTTAATTAAAATAATTAACATTTAACCAATACAAATTAATGTCGTATCGGCGATGAAAATATTAAAAATTAATTATATTGACACATAATTTTTCTGTGTTGGTACATCAATAATTTTAAAAATTGAAGCATGCTCAAGTCCATATTTTTCCGAATGTTACAGCTTTCTTAATATTAAGAAGTATATTTCTGAAATCTTAGTATAATTGTTTTGACATATGTAAGTAAAACTACTTACTATTTAGGATTCTGAATAAATTCTTCTTGAATTTCATTAATTTTCTTTCAATGCACTGCTTCAATAAGAAACGCTTTAATTATTATTTATTTCATTAATTAGTCATAACGCCACCAACACTCGCATTAGCTAATTAGAATACGCCGCAAACTCAAGCAATTATTGCAATTAATTACGTTATTTATTGTTAAGCATTCGCCGATAGATATGGTATATGTTTATATAAAATCGCGCGTGCCGCAAAGCAACGCCTGAGAGCGATTATATCGCGGGCGCGCGCGCGGCACTTGTGCGCCGTGGTGTCAAGTGACGCCAATGACAACGATGGTTGCCGATGTTGATGATTGTGCCGTGACGTAACGTGACGGTGAAGCATGTTTGGAGCGATTCAACTGACTGAATGTGAATGGTCTGTGTTTAGCGCTGCTGTTGACAACAGCCCACGCATTAATTTACGATCGCATTTAGAATTGATGCAAAATGCGGCAAAAACTTCAGCATAAAAATAAACAAACAAAAAAAAAGAAACAAAAACTGACCAAGTTAGACGCTAATCAGTATGCGGCTGTCGACACAACTGTCATAATTGGAGTGTCATCCATGTCTGTGTCTTCGGATGGCTATATGTCGCTGATTAGAATCCAACGCGTTTCAATTTATTTATTCAAATGTTGGTCGCTGCAAATAAGCCGGAAAAATACGGATGTGTTTTGTAGACCGCGACAAATGCAACACGCCTCTTCCGCAAAAATAAATGATTTTTTTATTTATATTTTTTTATAACTTTTTAAAAATTTCATGTCAAAGAAACATGTATCAATTACTGTTTTAATATATTTCTGTTGTTTTTTATTGATGTTTTGATTTTTTGTGTATATTTAATTTTTTTTTTTTTTTAAGTTTTTATATTTTTAGAACAATATATAATTGACATCTGCACAAATGTATTTAAAATTCCCCCTGCAAAACATGCACTACTGCACTCTACAGTATTGAGTGCATTTTGCAATGGCAGTCTACAGTATTATAGCGACTTCACTGCAGTATTTTATTCTTTGGTGTCAAGAGTGTCAAGATTTTTTTTTTTTTCAAAATATTCAATGTGGTGAAAAACAAAATTAATGACACTATGTCACTGAAACTACAACAAGTACAGTGAGTGCGGTGAGTGAGCGCAACGAGTAACGAGTAAGAAGACGAACATTGAAAACGACAACGAATCTGCCGCTCGGCGTTAGATGTCAGTAATGCTGTTATCCATATTTTTGTTGTTATTAAAAAAATATAACAACCACTGTTATTACAAAGAAAAAAAATTTAAACGACAAAAACAAGACATTTGTCAAAAAATAATATATGAAAAAGAAATTATCGTCGTTGTAGCACGAAAAGTCACCAAATATATTTTAAAAATGCCAAATATTCATTTACTAAAATCTTTATAAAGGGTTTTTCTATAAAAGCGCTACAAAAGTTTTTTTCAAGGATTTTTCAACAGGGACGCTACAAAAGTAGAACGACAGGGACAGCAAAAGACGCCATATTTCTTGCCGCTCTTTTGACATTTCTCTTCAGTAAGGTTTGCCATTTCATGATGGAAAGATATACGAGCTAACAACGAGTCGAAATTATTAAACTTTACTACCGAAAATCGAATTCGTATATCTTTCCATCATGAAATGGCAAACCTTACTGAAGAGAAATGTCGAAAGAGCGACAAGAAATATAGCATTGTTTGCTATCCCTGTCGCTCTTCTTTTGTAGCGTCCCTGTTGAAAAACCCTTTATATCTGTCAATTGTTAACCCTTAGAGTAAGAAATATAAAAGAATATAAAATGCACTGAGTATTCAGTGTCATAAGTAGTTAATTTCAGTATTTAAATTTTTATTGCACATCATGATAGAACTCTTCACTAGAATTCCGTCTTGTTTGTTTTTTGTTTTGACACTACTTGTGCTTTGACGTTGTGAGCAACACATACATGTCTTGAAATAAATCAATGACTTGAAGTGTGTTCCAATATTGGCCGCATCGATCCTGAACTGCTGGATTAAACCTTATTTAAAATTATAAAATGTATTTGGTAACTTTGACTTCTACAACAACGATATATATAGTTTTTTCATACTGACTGTGGTAGTCAGTATGAAAAAACTCCTGTTTCGATTATATTATTACTTCGTGGAAATATGTTTAACTCCCAAAGTAAGGCACCCTAGTAGAAATTTACCCGATGCGCCGTCGGGAAATGGTCGGGTTTTCGTTGGGTAAGCCCTATTAAAGAAAATATGATCATTGCCTTTGCATGCCCTTATCATGCTTACCATAGCAGGGTTTACATTATCTAAACAGTCAATGTTCCCGATCATAGCTACATTATTTGTTCCTCATAACGAAATTAGTATCAGGCAATGATCGAGATTAATGAGAGAAACCCTATTATGCTCGGGCTCAGACAAGGCAATTGTCGGGTAAATATTAAAATGGGGAATTGCCCGATCAGTACATGATCATGGCCTGAGGTCAATACATGATCAGGACACTGCGTTACAAGGACATTATGGGCCTAGTTATATCCCGATCATCTCAAATAATGACATGATCACTTCATGACCATGGCCCTACCAAAATTTCTACTAGGGCAGTCTAGAGCTGAACTTGCATTCTATAGGTCTCGGGTTCGAATAAGTTATAAAATCTGAAAAAATTCATCAAAGATATGAAAACCACATAAATACAACTATAAAGTATGTGGCATATAATGACCTTAAGAGTCAACTTCGTATATCGGCTACTGACCGAACACAAGACAACTTTTTAAATATAACAATGTTTCAAAACGGGCATTTTAATTATAAAATTAATTATAGTTTGACGCTAAAGATCTAAAGAACCTAAAACCGGGATCTATCGCCATGTGAACTGTGCGTTTTATATTTGTACAAACAGAATACAAAATTGAAATTCTAATTTTATTATTATTCAGTTTGTTTTCAAACATTGTTATATTAAAAAAAATACCTAAACTAATCATCTTTGTGTGTTGAAAACTTACCGAATGCAAACGAGTGTTGTTATTATATATTTATTTAAAGTTAATATAATTTTCTATTTGAGTTGAAACATAATCATAATCATGTAAACTTTATTTCAATGATTAAAAATATTATGTTTTTTTTTTTTTTAAATATTATCTTGAAATATACAATAAATGAAATTGACAGATTCTGCTGGACAATATCAGCAGACAATGTGTCAATCATAAAAAATTATAAATAAATTGAATTTCGTTTAAAATTTAATTACACTTAATTCCTAATACATGAGTGGTTATTTTGTATTTATTTTTAATTACATTGAAACATATTCAAACGTTTATGATAACCGGATAGAATTTACACAGAGTTATCAACTATCTCAGACGTTTGTTAATGTAAAAAATTCTTTACTACTCGGATTTTTTGAACTATTAGGTCGACTTACTAACACCATTTCAAATTATGTCTAGGTAAGTGCTGCTGTTTTATTGCACACTTTGTATATTAAGTAATAATAGTTTGGCACTACAGTCCTATAAGAACTTAGGCCGAGCTCTCTCACCATTTTGAGCTGTGCGTGTTACATTTGTACTCAAAGTGATGGGACCTACAGTTTATTGCCGAATCCGAACGGCGGGTGAGAGCTTTTCATAGGCAATATTTTACTCTCGTAGGTTTGCCATTTACTGCCGAGAGGTAGCGCGGTATAGAAAAATGTTTCTATGAAAAGATGTTGTTAGCCCCAGACAAGGCTTGAACCGGGGACCTTTCGGCTCGCAGTCCAACGCACTAAACACTGAGCTACTGCGGTTCTGTTGTTGAACATTATTTGAACAAAAAATATAAGTTTAATAAATATTTTTGTTTTATTTTTTATAAATTTATTCATCCCAAATCTTAATAACTAATTCCATGAAATGTTTGGGAACATTTGTTTATATTTTTTTTTAAATTAAGTGCCTCTTTCTGTATTTCAAAACAAAAGACTAGTAGACGAAAGTGACGCAATTTTAAATAAATTTGAACGTTTTAAAAATTAAGTAATATGAAACCAAAATTTGTTAACGATATTATGACGACAAATTTTCGTTTCGTCGTTCGTTTCAAAATCGAGAATGTGAGTATTAATTTATTTGAAAGAATTTATTTAGAATTTTACTTATGATTTGTAGCCGCGGTAGCTCAGTGGTTAGTGCGTTGGACTGCGAGCCGAAAGGTCCCCGGTTCAATCCTGGACTGGGGCTAACAACATCTTTTCATAGAAACATTTTTCTATACCGCGCTACCTCTCGTCAGTAAATGGCAAACCTACGAGAGTAAAACCATTGCCTATGAAAAAGCTCTCACCCGCCGTTCGGATTCGGCAATAAACTGTAGGTCCCACCACTTTGAGTACAAATATAACACGCACAGCTCAAAATGGTGAGAGAGCTCGGCCTAAGTTCTTGTAGGACTGTAGTGCCAAACTATTATTATTATTATTTACTTATGATGTTTTTATTCTTAAATTATCATTTTGTTTTTTTTTTTTCATTAAAAAATTTATTTTTATATTTTTTATATTTTGCATTATATTTAAACTATTTATTTTATTTATTTTTTATTTCGTTCGTGACTTTTTTGCAAAGCATGCTCATATTTGGTGCGCTTATATTTGCTGTACGCATATAAATTGATTTAAAAGCATTTAATATCATTCTTTTTTTTGTTGCAGAACAAATTATATAAATAAATATTTTATTGCACTGAATAAAAAAAAACATCTATTAAATTTTTCAATGTGATTGAAATTTTTTATGTTATTTCACATTTCTATTTATTCACATACTTTTTTCTTTGTGTATCTATTAAATAAAGTAAAAATGTTTTAACTGCGCAAATATTATCGATATTTGTACTGCAATATTTGCACATATAATTTTTATCAATATTTTTTTTTATGGATTTTTAAATAAAGCTCAATTTGCAATTTAAACGTAGTTTTAGTTAAAATATAAAAATTTCTGTTTTTTTTTGATTTTTTAAAAGACCCTGTCTGTTTTAATTAATGTTTTTCTCTATTTACTTTTGTACATGAAGATTTCTAACAAGTATACCAACGCTATAATAATAAAAAATTAAACATATCAATTTAAAATTATAAAATGTGGCAATACAGTACCAACAAAACCCAAATGGAATTTTTTAACTTTAGCCTTATTTCACATCTATAACACTATACAACAAAATGACAAGTTTGCGCCGTAAACAGCACTATTTTTGTATTATTGGAAATGACCCGAGAATTCGAATATAGCAATTTAAAAAATTTCTATGGATATGCTCGCAAGATATCGGCCAATAACTATTGAATCGAGGTTTCAAAAAGCTGGTGGTCACATATATTTGCAAATATTTCGAGTTTTAAATAACTGATTTGATCAAGTTTTATACACACAGAAATTTGATTTGTTGCGGCAACCAACTAATTTGCCCTACCGAATTATTCGGTTGCGGCAACTTGCTGATTAGGAGGTTGTAACAACCTCCTAGTCAGCAAGCATGAGGTTGTGCCAACTTCCTAGTCAGCAAGCATGAGGTTGTGATTACCTCTTAGTCAGCAAGCATGAGGTTGTGCTAACCTCCTAGTCAGCAAGCATGAGGTTGTTTAAACCTCCAAGTCAGCAAACATACCGAAACCTCCAATTAAAATATTATTTTAATAATTTTTGTTTTATATATAATATTTGTAAAGTGTTCTATATGTATTTTAGATGCGTATGGTCACATATTTATTCCCTACACCCAACGCCCCTTAGGAGGCGTGCCGGTATGGAAAAGTATATATATTCTTGATCACCATCACTACCCGAGTCCGTTTAGCCATGTCCGTCTGTCTGTCCGTCTTGCTGTCTTGCTGCCCGAATACAGAATAACTTGAGAAATACTGATCAGAATTCGATGAAATTTCGTCTCAATATATTTTAGCCAAAAGTAGGAACTGAGTTTGAAAATGAGCCAAATCGGTCAACGGACACGCCCACTTCCCATACAAGTCACTTTTATAAAACTCTTTAGGAACTAATAACTCGAAAAGTATTCAAGATATAGTTATAAAATTTAAAGCGTATTGTTATAATTCATACAAAAATATGTGGTCCAAAAATGGGTGTGATCCGCCCACCTTTTTTTTCATTATTTCCCGGGTTTTCATAGTGGAAATTTGAACCGTAAATTATTAAAATCAAATCTATGAAATATTATCCTTACAAAATTTTTGAATATAGGCGTGGTCCGCCCATTTACATTTTTCTAATTTTTTGTATTAGTTGTTTATACTTTTATATCAATTTTTTAAATTATGGGGATATAAGATGTAAACTTCTGATATGTGAATAATATTCTGAGGGTGGGGAGGTTCAGTATAATTAAAAACTTTAAAATTAAGATATACAATTAAATATCCCACCAATGTTGTAGGTGGGATATTTAGTCGGGCCCGACCAAACTTACCCATGTGACCTAACTTTCCCAACTCGTTTTATTATATTTCACTAGCTAAATAGCAATTTGTATAGAATTTATCCATTATTTTATTAATATTCATATATTTATTTCGCATTTTTGCTAAATTAATTATTTTCCTATTGTTTGCGACTTGTGAACATTTTTGACGTTTATTTATTTCTGCATGTATCCATAATTGTTAGCAAGAAACTGGCAACCGAACTACTGATATACATGAGGTTGCTGTTTGTCATTTATTTTGTTGCCGTAACAAATGCACAAACGTCAAATTTTGGCAGAATGCAAAATGCAATCATGAGGTTACGACAACCGAACGAGCTGTTGCGCGGACTAATATTTCGGTTGTAGTAAAAAAAGGTACGTTACGCATGTATTCGTTTGCAACACTGAAACGTTCGTACAATTAACCTCATGCCAAAAGAGGATTTTTCTGTGTGTACCAAATATAAGATAATTAAAAATGCAATAGAAATGTCTTACTATATTTTGCAATGGGTTTACTGATTGAAAAGAATGCGATAGAAGAACTCCAAAAATGAAATATTTTCGGCAAAAATTTAAATCAAAGATGCGTTTAAAAAATGTCAATAAATCGAAAGAGCATAATGGTGCACAGTTTGTGATATTCCATTAGCCTGGATCTTTTTATAGAAAACGACGTACAAATTAAATAAATCTATGAATACATTTTGAAGACAGAAAAAATGATGTGAAACCATTATATTTGAGTGTAAACTAAAAAATCACAATGCACTCAACATATACAAGAAACTTCAATTCCGAATGCGATGAAGTTTAGTTTCAACATATTTTAGTAGAATAGTAATTTTAAGTTCGAAAATGACTCAAATTAGTCAACGTAATCAACTACATTCCACCCACACAAGATGTAGGTTTACGATCCCATATCTCGTAAAGTGTTCAAAATAAAGTTATAAAAGTTAAAATTAGTTATAAACAATCATCTATCAATACGTGCCAAAAAATTGGCGTGATTGGCCCACATTTTTTATTTATTTATTTTTATGGCTATTTATATAGCAATCAATTACAATGCTTTAACATAATTTTTTTATCCGAAAATGTTACCCATATATTTTTTCATTAATAGCTCAAAAGGGTGTGGAATATTACAAATATTCTAGATTTTTTCAATTTTTTATATGCATTTTTGATTTAATTTTTTTTTTTTGAAAAATACTTTTTTCAAGTTCTTCTAGCGAGTTCTCTTAAACTATTACAAGACTTTAAAAATGTTTTGATGTTGTGTTTATTAGATGTTTAATTATCTTTCATATAAGCTAATACTTGATTATGTAATTTATTTGGAACGTAAGATATTTACAAATATATGTGACCACCTTTTTACAAGCTTTTATTTAACTTCACTTGTTTGTACCTTTGTTCGTTTGTTCGTTTGTTCGTTTGTTCGTTTGTTAGTATGTCGGGCACAAAAATATCAAATTTAACATACTTCCCTACATCCGATCGAGTTGAAACTTGGAACACATATAGTATTCGATGTGGCACATATAAAAATAAATTTTAAAGTTCGAATTTTGACCGATAGGGGGCGCTAAAACTATTTTTAGACCGTGTGAGGTCTGTTCTTTACCTAGAATGTTGAAATTTAGAAAATGTATAGTTTTAGACACGGGGAAAAATATGGCAAACTCAGAACTTTGAATTTTGTCCGCTAGGGGGCGCATTTGCTATTAATGGACCCTCTAAAGTGCGTTCTTCACCTAGAAAATTGAAATTTAAAACATGTATAGTATTGGCAACGGGTAAAAATTTGGCAAACTTAGAACTTCGAATTTTCTCCGCTAGAGGTCACATTAATTATTAATGGACCCTCTGAAATCCGATCTTCACCTAGAAAGATCAAATGCTTTTAATATAATAAATAAAACTGCTCATCCGATTTTCTTGAAATTTTTACCACAGATGCGGTATGATTTGGAAGAAATGATATGATATATATGGGCGGGATTGGACAAATAGGCGTGGCACCTCCCATACAACTTAAACTTTCAATATGATATAACTCGGCAGTTTCACCAGTTACGAACATGAAACAAAAAACTCAAATACAAAAAAAAAACATTAGTAAAAACACAAAAGCACAAAACAAAAGCAAAAATACAAAAATGAAATCAATAACATAAAACTAAAAACCAAACTAAAGGAAAAAACAAAAAAAAAGGAAAGATAAAGAAAAACGAACTCACCACACTAAAACTCACCACACTAAAACTCACCACAATAAAATTCACCACACTAAAATTCATCACACTAAAACTCACCACACTAAAACTCACTACACTATAACTCACCACACTAAAATTCACCACAATAAAACTCCCCATATTATAACTCACCACACTAAAACTCACCACACTAAAACTCACCACACTAAAACTCACCACACTAAAACTCACCACACTATAACTCACCACACTGAAATTCACTACACTAAAATTCACCACAATAAAATGTACAACATAAAAAGACTGAAATATGTCATATTTATTTATATGTTATATTTATTTACTCAGAGCTTTGATTTTCCATCGCTAGAGGACGTTAAGTACGAAATTTTATATCGCAGTAACCACTGAACCGATCTCTGTAAAACTTGGTGCAGTAATTCTTTCGAGCACGCAAATTAATGCAGTTCAGAAAGTAGTTCTAAATTTCATCGAGAGGGGGCATTAACGGCACAATTTTAGATCTCGGTAACCATTGAACCGATTTATTCAAAACCTCATTAAGTGACACCTTCGGGACCCTAATTTAACATATCGTCATTGTAGAACGAAAAGTCACAAACTTCATTTTTATGAATAATGTAAATTTCTAGTTTGTTGATTAATACTATAAAAAGTAATTGATGCATTTTTAAATAACAATTGATAGATTTACATTTTCTTATCATTTGGTTAAAAAAATTGATATCATCGTTTAAAAGTTAACAGAAATGTATATAAAGATTTTTGTAAATGAATATTTGGCATTTTGAAAATGTATTTGGTGACTTTTCGTTCTACAACGACGATATGTTAGTGTATAGTTCGAAATTATATCGATAGAGGGCGGTAAGTACAAAACATATCGCGGTAACTGCTGAACCGATATATGAAAAACTTGGTACAATTACTCTTGCAGGCACCAAATTTAACATACTCTAGACTGTAGTTATAACTTATATCGATAGAGGGTGTTAAGATCAAAATTTTATATCTCGGTTATCACTTAACTGATCTCGACAATGCTTGGTACAGGAAATCGTTGTGGAAATTTTCAAAGACTAGAAAGTAGTTCAAATTACATCGACAGAAGGTGTTAAGGGCAAAAATTATAACTCGATAACCGCTGAACCGATCTATGCAAAATAATAATTCTAGTGACCATATAACGACTAAAAAAGTAAAAATAAAAAAACTAATAAAAAAAAACTTTTTAAAAATCAAGCTTTTATAAAAATCTGTACTAAAAAATTAAAAATAAATTTACTAAAAATATAAAATATATTTATAAGTAGTAGGTATGTATATTTATAATGAATACATATTAATATATGAAATAAATTAAATTAAATCTTATTCAAATTATATTATTAAGATATACGTTTATAAGAAATAAATTTTAAAATTTACTAAGAGGTTTCCAAATACAAAAATAAAAGCGTGCGGCGAAAATATTAAAAATTACCAGCATTTGTGTGGCTTAAATATGAATTTTAACTATCAAAGGAATACAATTATGATCATATTTATATATATATATATATATATATATATATATATATATATATATATGTATATATATATATATATATATATATATATATATATATATATATATATATATATATATATATATATATATATATATATATATATTATCTTATACATCACAAACCTACAACTCTTTATACTTTAAATCTCGCAACCGCTCCAGTTACCGTTGTCCAGTTACACCCAGATTCTACATGACGATTATAATATAAAATATGAGCTTTTACTTCAATTTTCAAAACTATGTACTACTTTTATAAGTCGAGAGTTGTAGCATTTTAAAAGGTTTGCTTATTTGACAGGTGCCCCAAACCTCTATGGAATTACAACCCTTTATGGCAAGGAGATATATCGTCGGTGATACTGCAAAACCGTCTAACTGCATGTGAGAATTACGCCTAATTTTGTGTTATAATCGGGTTTTTAATGATATGTTGATCGGATAAATTAGAAATTAGGCATACTTAATTTGTATGAATTAAGTCAAAATTGAGATTGAAAATAGTTTTGTTTCTTCTGTAAAATTCTTTTTGTAAGAGGTATTCGAAAATGTAGATAGACGGTTTTGCAGTATCACCGACGATATAACCTTTATCTACATCATTTAGCCAAATTCCATGACTTAAATTAAGTACATAAATAAATATTTCTAATTAAAAGTAAGTTTTACCAGATTATCCTGAGGTAAAAACATAACACATGCCAAAAAAATATCATTGGGCTTCCGATATCAGCACTGCCTACAAAACTCATAGATACTTCCATACAGATCTACCCCTTCTCCAAAATTATATTGAAAACTATTGCAAAGTTGAATTAAATTGCAAAGTTTATTAGTGCTTGAGATGGACTGTAATATTCAATAATTTTGCCGCACGCTTTTATTTTTGTATTTGGAAACCTCTTAGTAAATTTTAAAATTTATTTCTTATAAACGTATATCTTAATAATATAATTTGAATAAGATTTAATTTAATTTATTTCATATATTAATATGTATTCATTATAAATATACATACCTACTACTTATAAATATATTTTATATTTTTAGTAAATTTATTTTTAATTTTTTAGTACAGATTTTTATAAAAGCTTGATTTTTAAAAAGTTTTTTTTTATTAGTTTTTTGAAAACTCGCTTCAAAGTTATTGCCCATATTTTGTAAACCTATATAAAGCAACATTTTTGACCCATATCTTCGGAATCAGGGAGACATTTTACATAATACAAAACTAGTGTTGAATGCTACGCAGTATATCTGTTGTATAGTATTACACTGAATACGATTAGAATGCGATAAAGCAAAGGTCACCTTAAAAAATCCTGTTCAGTTTCGACTATGGTAAGCCTAATATTATATCTAGTTAAGACAACCCGTTAAGTACCCGCGGTAGCTCAGTGGTTAGTGCGTTGGACTGCGAGCCGAAAGGTCCCCGGTTCAAGTCTGGACTGGGGCTAACAAAACAACATCTTTTCAAAGAAACATTTTTCTATACCGTGCTACCTCTCGTCAGTAAATGGCAAACCTACGAGAATAAAACATTGCCTATAAAAAGCTCTCACCCGCCGTTCGGATTCGGCAATAAACTGTAGGTCCCACCACTTTGAGTACAAATATAACACGCACAGCTCAAAATGGTGAGAGAGCTCGGCCGAAGTTCTATACAGGACTGTAGCGCCAAACTATTATTATTATTATTATTATTATTATTATTATTATTATAAGACAACCCGATCCTTTACGCAGCAACCTGATATAAATTCTACTTAAAGTAACCAGATGTGTCACTTATTAAAAAAACCCGATTCAAATATATATTATTTTAATCTGATCGGAATATTATTAATACTCTTAGATAAATAACATAATTATATTTTTTATTTTATTATAAATTTCGGTGCTTAGAAAATATATCGTGGTGATACTGCAAAACCGCCTATCTACTTTATCGAATACCTCTTACAAAATGAATTTTACAGAGGAAACAAAACTATTTTCAGTCTAAATTCTGCACTTACTTCATAGAAAATTAAGTATTCCATAACTTATAATGGCATTTATCTATTTATCTGATCCACATATCATTAAAAACCCGATTATAACACAAAATTAGGCGTATTTTTCACATGCACGTTTTGCATTATCACTGAAGATATATATTTTTTGAAAGGCCAAAAGATTAGTAAAAAAAAATCATTAGAATTTTTAATGTTAGATCAGAAAGTAAAATCAGATAAATAGATCAAGCAAGCAACTTCCAATAGCGTCAAATATTTTATTAGAACAGTTTGTCATTGCTCTAATTTTGTATATCTGAACTTTTTATTGGAAAGATTTTATAAACATTATTAGACCGTCAATTTGACATGATATTGGCTCTTCCTAAAGTTACCTTCATGACGTTCAAATAAATATAATGAATTTAGTATATATTAACTGCAATTATATCTCATATGAACATAACAAAATTTGTCTTAATTTTTATAATCCTATGGTCGGTACTTGAAAAGAAAATCCCACTCTACCATGTAATACCAATATATTTTAAATATTTATTTTTCAACAGCTGCAGCGTTTAAGTAAACGCTTTGAGCCATTTGCATAAATAAGAATATGAAAAATCTCAAAGATTTGATAACCAAACTGGCCAGCAAGCATTTGATGGGCTTTGTTGTACAAACACAACTGGTTTTTCTTTGTACCATTCCATTGCAAGTACGAGCAATTGATTCACTTATGAAAACACTTGACGAATGTGGGCGAAATGATAAAATGAAGCTGTTAAAATGGACAGGAAATGGCGTAGCCCAAACCAAAAGACAGACTCAGTTAGTTGACTAACTAAATAATTTCTACGTACAATTTATTTATTAGATATTGTTGGTTTTGCTATTAGTCAATGCCAATAAAAGACTTTCAAGTAATTAATTTTTGCCAAGAGATAAAGAAAATGTCCGGTAACGACAAACCAGAGTAAATATGACCATATTTTGAGTGACAACAATTTATCTATGGTATGAGGATATTTGTGTGATTAAATATTTTAAATGATTAATTTGTAAAATTTGTCATTCAAGAAAATTTCTCATTATACCACCATGCATTTATCAGATTCACGAAAATACCACACATTTTGAGTATTAATTATATATGTCATGAACTTAAAAGAAAACTACACAAACAATAAAATTTTCGCAGAGGTATTTCTTAAAATTCTTGAATTTCACATATTTAAATACAAATTTCTCATACTAGTTAATCAACTTATAAATGCCAAAGAGAAGATCCTCATTGTTGACCTCATTCGTACAATGCGAAGGTTACCAAAAATTCTTTGAACTTTTAGAGCATATTTATTATACTTAAATTATACTGCCGTATTTTTGATGTAAAACAAAATTTGCACATGTTCTCATTACCAAACAAAAATATTTTAAATTTATGATGTATATATTTTTTTTTTCTATTCTGAACATCTGTAGCACATTTTGCTGGCACCGCTTAAATCGTTACACCTAGTAGAAATTTACAATCGGGGATTAATAGGAATAAAATCAGAAAAAAAAATCCCAAATGTATTTTTATTAACCGGGAAACTATCCGAATTACCATATCAATATAATGAACATTTTTAGTTATATTAAATCCCTAGTAAAATACTAATTGAACTGAGTTGAAAATTATAATTGTTTTTTTTTTTTTAATGTGTCCCAATCCCATCAGTTACATAAACAACATAATCAGTAGGCTAAGAATGGATTTCCATGATTTCAAATCGACTAAAAGTGGATGAGAAAATCGATGTGGGGACCATGATGAAAAAAATGAATACTTTTCTATACATTTTATGGTTCTTTTGTTGTCTTTAAATACTGATAAAGAAATACTTATTTACCGGTTAAAATAAAAACAGCTTCTTTATATTTTAAGCGATTTTCCTTCTTTATTGAAATCAGCAGTCAGAGACAATGGTTAATCTTTTCGGAGGTTCCTGAAAATTTCTCACTAAAAAAAAATTATTAAATAAATCAATATTAATCTGAGCCGTTATATAAAATAAAACTGGGACCTGTTGTCACAGCAGAGTTGGCTTACTTGAACCGTAATATTTCAGACGGACTACACCGTTTTCTTTCCGTTAATACTCTGCCACACAGGTACCGATTTTATTCCGTTATAGCCAAATGTTTGAAAAATAAACACAAAAATCATTTAGTTTTGTAAATAAATTTTAAATATATGTATAAACAAATTTTAATGTTCATTAATTAATTATAGTAAAAACTTTGATCTAATTTTTTTTATTAAACACTAGCTGGACCCGTACACGACTCGTGCAAATATTATGTGAATGCAAGGTTATTGAGCAATTTTATTAATATAAATAACATTTTTATTATTAATGTCAGGGACCCGTGCTTCGCTTTTTTTTTTATTGGTTTTATAAATGTAGTAACCAAAACCATACTAATTATCCGATAAAACAACTTTTCTCATAGACAATTCTTTCTCAGACTGTGCTTCCCTGTAGAATTCTTCCGAGTAGAATTCTTTCCCGAAGAACTCTTCCCCTGTAGAGTTTTTTCCAGTAGAAGTTTTAGTGTGGTGAGTTTTAGTGTGGTTAATTTTAGTGTGGTGAGTTTAAGTGTAGTGAATTTTATTGTTGTGTGTTTAAGTGTGTTGAATTTAAGTGTGGTGAATTTTAGTGTAGTGAGTTTTAGTATGGTGAAATTTAGTGTGGTGAATTTTAGTGTGGTGAGTTTTAGTGTGGTGAACTTTAGTGTGGTGAGTTTTAGTGTGGTGAAATTTCGTGTGGTGAGTTTTTGTGTGGTGAATTTTAGTGTGGTGAATATTAGACTGGTAAATAGACTGGTAATAATTTAGTGTGGTGAGTTTTTCCAAAAAAAATATATTCGACAAAAACAACTATTTTCGAAAAATTTCAAAAACAAAAATTTTGGACGACAAATATAAAAAAAATTGTCGGAACAAAAATTTTCCAAAATTTAAATATTCGACAAAAACAACAATGTTCGATTTTCACGAATAGAAAAGATTTGTTTGAATAGGTTTGAATGTAATTAACAAGTAATACGAAATTACCATACATGTACTAGGAATGAAGTGTAATTAAATTATAATCGCAATTGAATTTATTTTTGTTCACGTGTAAACATTATTATATTGTCCAGCAGGATCTGTCAAATTTACCATAAATATGTTACAATACCAACATAAAATTTTAATTGCATTTGAATAAACTGTTTCTTGGCAATTTACTTGGTTAAAACTATGTTTCGAAACACAGAAAATGCTAATCCAATCTGAATACAACGTATGTTCGCAACGCTCGACTTAATTCGATAATTTATCGACTGACGAAGTTGGCAACGTTGTGCAGCATATTTTACCAACGCTATATTTTGCCATCGTTTGAACATATTGATGTTTAAAAATAAACAACAAAGAAATTGGATTTAAATAAATGTATTCTTGCAACATTCTTCTTGTATACGAAGTTGGCCCTCGTTGAGCAGAATTTTCTACCTACGTCTCTTTTGTCGTCGTTTGAAGTATATAAGAGTCATTTTAAACATACTGATGTTTGAAAACAAACAAAAAATATGAATTCAAATGTAAATAAAGGTATTCTTGCAGCTCTCTTCTTGTATACACTGTTGACACTCGGTGATCGGCATTTTCTGCGATCTTGTCTTTTGTTGTTCGTTGAGAAAACGTATTCGCGTTGGTAATAATTTTATGTTTCTATGCAAACATACTACTTTTTGAACTGAAATAACTGATATGTTTCACTGTAGACATATTTATATTCAGGTCGTTCAAAATAATGTTTTATTTTGAACATATTTATGTTTCGGTTCAAATTTTATTTTATTTGGATGTAGTAATTATTATGCTTCCATTAGAACATACTCCATTTTAAGGGGCAACATTAAAATATTTTCGGAACATTATAAAGTAAGTCAGAGCTCATTACTCATTGTAGCCGCGGTAGCTCAGTGGTTAGTGCGTTGGACTGCGAGCCGAAAGGTCCCCGGTTCAAGCCTGGACTGGGGCTAACAACATCTTTTCATAGAAACATTTTTCTATACCTCTCGGCAGTAAATGGAAAACCTACGACAGCAAAACATTGCCTATGAAAAGCTCTCGCCCGCCGTTCGGATTCGGCAATAAACTGCAGGTCCCACCACTTTGAGTAAAAATATAACACGCACAGCTCAAAATGGTGAGAGAGCTCGGCCTAAGTCCTTATAGGACTGTAGAGCCAAACTATTATTATTATTATTAAGAGCTCATTACAACACTGTTCAAGTCTCAATACAACTCTGTTTACAAATGATTTATCAGTCAATTATATATTATGTTTACATAAAATTCCAAACATACATATTAATGCCTGCAGAATTATGTTTGGGAGAGCCCCTTGATCTGACCTAATCTCTACACTAATAGGTTAAAATTCGACTATGGCTGTGAGTTCACAATTTAAATGAGATTCTTCAACTGATTTGTTACTTCGTTTGGTTTTAGATTCAGATTATCTAAAAAAACACATGCTGATTTCATTTGCCATGTGCCTTACCGAAATTTCTACTAGGGATTTGACTTTTGCTCGTAAGATTACTCGATGATGAATTCAATTGAAATATTTGATTTCTAGCAATTTTTATGATTTGCACCAGTTTTTTCCTGTTGTTTTAATTTTTTAACTTTATTGCAATTTATAACTTTTCTGCGTGCCGTCGTGCTGTCAGTTCTCAAAATTGAAATAAATTGTTTTAAAATTTTTATTGTATACAGCCTGTGTGATATCATCGCCGACGAGGTATTTAAATACAATTCTAAAATTAAGAAAATTATTTTGTGTTCAAATTACGGCAACAAGGTCTCGTAATAAGAGCAGCATTTGTTATTTTTTGAATTTTGACCATAGCTGCAATTTGCAATGCTATTTTCTTCAATTCTCTATTTCAATTTATTTTTTCATTTCTATTTTAATTAATTTAGCTTCTCTTCGGTATATTTTGCTTTCTAATTGGAATATGCAATTGAAAACCTAGGCAAACAAGAGCAGGCATTCATTAAAATAATTAATAGCCTTTCGCCTAGACCCTCACCACAATTTTTAACCGCACCAGCAATCGCACTGTGCCTGTCTGTCTGCCTGCCATCCTGTGGCGTTGCCACATTATAAAATGCAATTTTCTTTAGTTTATTTAGTTATTTTTTCATTTGTTTATCTGACATTGGTGGTGATGGGGTTTCGAGTTTGTTGTGCTCATGGTGGACACAAAGTTCAGTTATGACAGCCAATACTGCATAATGTAGTAATCATTTTATGGGTCTGGGAAGTAAGTTCTTATGCAACAATCTAAAGCAGGGCAGTATCGTTAGATGACTAATGGTGACTTAGTCATAATGACTCACTCTATATAGTTTATTATAATTATTGTTGTTTTGGTTTGATATGGCAACATAGTTTCAGAGTTAAGTCATGGTAACTTGCTACTGTTTTTTTCTGTATTTTTCTTAATAGGGGTTCATATTTTCTAATATATTCATATTTTGTAATATATATTATTTTTACAATCTACCACTAACCTCATAATATATAATATCAATCGTTATAATCATTTGCAATACATTTATCGGTTTGATAAATCTTTGGAAAATTTGCAGAATTGTAGTATTCAAATGATTTAGAAAACTGCTGCAAAAATCTTTAATTTCAGTATGAATTCTTCCATTACAACACGTACAGAAACCACTGTCACAAAATACCTCCACCAATTACTACTCCAATTCCACTATTGTGGCAAATGGCAAAACTAATTTGCATGCCACTAAAATAAATTGAGTCATAACTGTGTTGACATTTTTATATATTGTCGCTTTTATTTTGTATTTTTCTAAACAGTTTTACACGGCGCCCATGTTACCCATTATTGACATTTCAATTTATTTTCAAATGTGCACCTGACACAGATACATGCTTCATTTATTATGGTAAAAGGTTTTCCCCATGTTTGGTATTGCCGTATATTACATGAAGCATGGTAAGTTTAGTGCACTCTTTTCATACCAAAAACACTTTTATTATTGTAATGAATGCAATTTGGTTGAAATATTTTATATTTTATTCGTTTTTATTTTCAGTTTCTCTTCCGTTTTCAATTTGGCGGTTTTTAGGTTTATTTTTTATTTTATTATTGACCGGAAATAGTGAAATAAAAACAATTCAATTGAATTTGGTAGCATTCACAGAGTTACATTTTTTATAGGCGTGCTCTGATTGGACGTA
This sequence comes from Dryomyza anilis, assembly GCA_951804985.1. NCBI lineage: Eukaryota > Metazoa > Arthropoda > Insecta > Diptera > Dryomyzidae > Dryomyza > Dryomyza anilis. The sequence goes on from OX638132.1 coordinate 67,138,140, forward strand.
AAATATGTAGGGAAATTCGGTTTGGTTGAGTATGTTTAGAATAACTTAGAGAAAACATTTTCAAACGAAAACCTTTTATAAATATTTACATATACGACACAGAAAAAAATAATCAACGTCAATATAGCAACCACAGTTTTAGCAAATGTAATTGCTGAAATTGCGCCGACTAATTAATTTGCTGCATTGACGAACAAATAGCCATATTAGCAAACGTAATTGCTGATTTAACGAAGAATAGCAAATGTTTTCATTAAATTAGAAAATTCATTACTGGATTGATTAATGAATGCAATTAATGTCGGTTGCTATATTTACGTTGATTATTTTTTCTGTGTAGCATAAGCTTATTTTCTAATTCACAAATGAAATTTATCAATATGGTGATTTTATCTATATATATAAAACTCTTGGTCCGTCTGTCAGTCAGTCTGTCGGTCTGTCTGTTTGTTCCAGCATCACGTCTAAACCGCTGAACCGATTTTACTGAAATTTTGCAACAGGATACTATGGAGTCCGGAGGGTGTCATAGGCTATATATGGGCGGGATTGGACAAAGGGGCGTGGCACCTCCCATACAACCTAAACATTCAAAACGACATAACTCGGCACATACACAAGCAAAGAAGATGAAACAAACAACTCAAATACAAAAAAAAAATACAAAAGCAAAAACACAATAGCAAAAATCAAATACATAATCAAAAGTAAAAGCACAAAACTTAAGCTATAACTCAAAAATAACAGAAATATAAAAAAGACAGAAAAAAAAATCAACCACACTAAAATTCACCACACTAAAATTCACCACACTAAAATTCACCACACTAAAACTCACCACATTAAAATTTACTAGACTAATATTCACCACACTATAATTCACCACACAAAAACTCACCACACTAAATTTCACCACACTAAAACTCACCACACTAAAATTCACCACACTAAAATTCAACACAATAAAACTCACCACACTAAATTTCACCACACTAAAACTCACCACACTGAAATTCACCACATTCAAATTGACCCTCTTAAACTGACCACACTACAATTAACCACACTTAAATTCAACACACAACAATTAAATTCACTACACTTAAACTCACCACACTAAAATTCACCACACTGAAACTCACCACACTAAAACTCACCACGCTAAAACTAACCACACTAAAACTTCTACTGGCAAAAACTTTACGGGGAAGAAGTCTACGGGGAAGCACAGTCTGAGAAAGAATTGTCTATGAGAAAAGTTGTTTTATCGGATAATTAGTATGGTTTTGGTTACTACATTTATAAAACCAATAAAAAAACGTCCACAGCGAAGCTCAATAACCCTGCATTCACATAATATTTGCACGAGTCGTGTACGGGTCCAGCTAGTTCATAAATATTATGAATTTCTTTAACAACTACCAATTTTTTTTACGAATTTAGAAAAGAATGTTGTGCGAAAAAATAATTCTGTAAAAAAAAAATATTCGTAATAAAAATGCCAAAACAACAATTTTTGTTTAATATATTTTTTATTAATTAAGAGTTGTAATTATAAATAAGTACATTATATAACATTTTACGTATTTATGCATGTCTAGAAATCATTATATGAGAAAAAAAACATACAATGAACGAAAAATAAATGTTTTGATTGAAATTTGATTCGGCGTTGTATTTTATGTATTTGTTCATTAATATGATGAACGCATTCTTCGCATGCAATTTATCGTATTTAAGTGTACTTTTTCGGTCATTCATTGATAATGAATTCATAATATTGATGCTTTGTAATTATGAATATTATGAATGTCTTCTTCAATATGATGTACATTTTGTTCTGTACAGTGATCACTGAATGTATTCCTTGTCATAACCCGAGCAATTATATGATATGTTTGGACCATAATATTCATAGTTTTACATCATGTTTCAGCAAGAATAGATTTTTTCTTAAATTTAAATACATTTTTTATAAATTTCATATATATTTTTATATATTTTTAATACATCAATAATAACCAAATTTAATTTCTCTTTGCAGATGGATAGTATTTTCTAAAAGTAAGTTGAAAATGCACTTTTTTATATTTATGATATATTGAGACACAAAATAACGTCCACGATTTCGATTGAGGTTTTGGTACCCTACACAAAGGTTCAGTTTTCAAGTGCAAGTTTAAACTGCAATTAAACTTTATAAAACATTTTTTAAACATTCATGTTTCCGAATCAAAATGTCCAAATGTCTTAACTTTTACAGACGAAAAGTTAACACCAGAAGAAGACATATATAATATGGAAAAGTATATATCCCAAATTAGCTGACATCTTGATTCAAATTTGCTTTGATATACATAATTCTTCAATATGATGTATTTACATATATTTTGTGTCTTTGTTCATTAATCTGATGATACGTAATTTTTGCATATACTTACTCAATTTCAAGAACTCGTTTTCAGTCATGCATCAAACAGATGATAAATTCATAACATTTATGTAAAAAACCTGTATAAATCAACAAAATATTCGTTACAAAATCATAAAACAGCTATTTTCCTTCAGTTAATTTCCTTCAGTGACGTATGCACCCCTTTCTACCTTTCAACAATGTAAAATTAACCATCCAGAAAATTAACCATGCAAAGCATAGTTTTCATTAAAAGAACGAATAATTTGAAATAATTTTGCCGGGGTGTTTGCCGGGGATTTTCAAATGATACCTGTAGATATTGTTTGATGATTCTGTCGAATGAAGTTGTACAATATTTTTATTTTAATACTTTTTAAAATTTATTTATGTAATAGAAATAAATAGCAATCCATATTTATTATTACATCATAAATCGAATATCGCATAAAACTAAGAGGTACACGAAACAAAATTTCTGGCATTTATCAGGAATATTTCGAGAAGTTTTCCGACAAACAAACAAATAGATAAATGAAATATGTTGGGAATTTTAATGGCAGATTGACGGCATATTGTCACAACGGCAGAAATCAGACAGCTTGTGATACAAACTTCACCTTTGTCTATTTGAAATATGTCGAAAAAATGCATTTAAACTGCTTCGACCGAAAATTTTGTCTGGGATATCTTTAAATAATATAAAACCGCATCAATATTATTTAATAAATCTAATTTTAAAACTTCTATCACCGCTTCCAAAACTCTACCACATGCGACACTTGCGCTCCGGATTCATGCGTGTCCCTTCCTTGCACTGAAAAGCGCGCGAAAACTGCTCGAATTGCGCCCAATTCTGCAGCACACGCACATCGTGCATATCGTGCTCCAGATTAAAATGTTTTGCATCCATCGTAGAAATCTTTGCCATGTTGGCGCAGAGAAACTGCACAGAGTTGACGAAAAACAGCTGTTGCTGTGTCATATTAGCCGTGTTCTCAACCGCTTGTCGACTGCCCATTTCCAAGTCATCGAAATATGCGCGGTATGCCAGACGCAAACCCACCACATCCGCAATGTTCTCCGAGAGATTCTCCTGAGCCGAACCAATTTCTTCCAAACACTGCAAAGACTGCGCGAAATGTTGCGCCACATAAACTCCCAATGGATTGTAGTTGCCGTGCCGATCGTAGACGATGTGAAACAAGTCGAAGGCATGCACGATTTCGTGCGCGAGTATGAAGCCAAGCTGTGAGTACTGAAAGAGCGGCGCCAACGCACTCTCGAACAACGGCTGCTGTAGGTAACCGTACGGCAACAATATGGCATTGCTAAAGATTTTCACCGGTGATGAAGAGCTTGCCGTCTCCGGGTCATGATGGTAGAAGTGTTGCTTCGGCGGCACCGCCACATTCTGCAGTTGCTGCAGTTGACGCACATAGTGCTGACGCAACAAACTCAGATGATTTTGATAGAAATTGGTTGTGTTCAGCTGCAGCGGTGCATAGTAGGCGGCAACAAAGTCCGCATCAACGGTCTGCGGTATGTTTCCAATGCGTAGTTGCATTGTATCGAGCTCCTCCAATATGAAAGTGCGTTCCTTGTCATGCAGTTTCAGCTGATTCTCGGCAATCAGGCGACGAAAATGTTGCTGCAGTTGCGCATAGATTTCGCGCAGTGCGCCATCGGTGGCGGTACGCAGCGGTTTATAAAGATGCTGTTCGTAAATATAGTTTGTGGCGAGCGGCATGTAGGCGCGCAGGTGCTGTAAGCATTTCTGCGACTTAATCTGTGCATTCGGCAGCTCTTCGCTTATTTTGTACATGAATTTTAACATAATATAATATGCAATTGTCTCATTCGAGCTGCTGGCAAGTATTTCGCGCAGTTGCGTCATATAGTTTAGGTTGAGCGAAACAGTCTGCACCATCTCGGTCGTCATATTAAGCTCCCGGCCAAGTATAATGCTGAAATACTGCTGCCAATCTATGTGTGGCACCTTTTCGCGCAGTTCGGCTATCGTTAACTCAGTAAAACTTTGCTCATAATGGATTGTTTCTTGCTCTACAGCTCGTTGTAATTCTAACAGTTGCATTTTCTTGAGAGAATCTGTTAGCTCTTCCTCTGTCTTCTTATTAACCTCATTGGTCTCGTTTTCATCAGGTTTTAATATTTCGCGCAGTTCAGCTAGTCTATCATCAATTGAATTTAAGTCATATTTGGAATTTTCGATTATATTTGATTGTTCTTTTAAGAGTTTCTGCTTTTGCTGCACATAATTCTCATTATTATTCATATTTTCATCACTCGCTGACTTTTCGCGCAGTTCATTTAACTCTACCTCAGTTTGTTCCTTGTTTTCATCACTTTTTCCGCGCACCAATTTTTTCATTTTTCGCTCTAGCTCAACTATCTTTGCCGTTACATTGCCGCTCTGTTCCGCAGTCATTCCAAAATTCCGAAATATTGCATGCAATCCCTTCTCCGTTAGCTCGTAGTTATTCTCATGTTGATGTATTTCCAAAATGTAATGACTACCATTATGCAGACGCAAATTAAAGTTTTGCGTTATGAAGATGCCATTTAAGCCATACCAACGCAGCGTAGCAATCGTTTTAAGCCAATTGAATGTCGACTCCCCCGTCCAGGGTTCATTGTAATCTGCGCGAAATATTGGCCACGTCATATTTAGCTCTGTCTGCACCAACTTTAAGTAATGATTAAGCACCCACTGTTCCACATCCATGCAGGTTTCATAATAACTCAACAATTTGTCATAAACGCCATTTTTAATGTCTCGATTCGCCTGTATCAGTTCCAATAACTGTGTATTTACCTTGTGGTCCATATAACCGGGCATATCAACGTACTCCGTGGAGTTATAGTGCTGCGCCCAATTGCCACAGGCATAACCAAAAAAGTCCTCACAGGGATCCAACTGCAGATTCATATTGGCCAGCAAACGTTCCATATATAATTCGTTTATATTGAGCTTTATTTCACGTGTTACTATAAATGGCAACTGCAATATGAAGCCTATTAATATTTTCCATCGTAGTATTTTCAACATTTTGCACACTTGCTGTCTTATTTAATCCTAGAGCACTTTCTCCCAATCACTTTCACTTATTACTGAATTGATTGGCGGTCATTTGCGTATTCCAAAGCATTTTCTTGATTCAGTATTAAGCGTTGGCTTATCGCAAATGTGTTGTCTGTAGCTCCACTCTTTATAAATATTTCTCTTAGATTATTGAACTGCGTCTTCTTATCACCGGTTCCACAAGTTCCACATTGCAAACTGAGTAGCTTAAAGCATAGCTTGGAAAATTTATAATATATTTGTCAATTCTATTTCATTTAGGAATTGAGACTTTTAGCCTAATTTCAAAGTACCACAATTTGTTTGACAAACAATCTACACTTGAAGAATTAATATTATTTTACTATTCATTTTTTTTTTTGTGTACATTTTGTTTTATTTTTATTTTGAAATTATCAAATCTGTAATTAAGACAATACAGTTTTTTACAATTATTTATATAAAAAATATATATGTTCTTGCTTCAATTATGTCCTGTTGCCATACATATAATTGCAAACAATGAAGTATATATTATGGTTTTGGACATAATTTTTTTTTAAATCAAAAGCACTACACTCGTTGAAAATCAATTTCACACCACCTTTTTACAAAAGACTGCATTCTAAAAAAACCACCTGTACCAATTCAACTCGTTCAAAGTCCAACATTTCTCCCTACAAAATAAACTTTTTGGATTTATATTCATTAGACATGTGCACAAATGTATTTGGAATTCCCTCTACAAAATATGCACTACTGTTGACCGCATTTTACAATGACAGTATAGTGTATTATAGTGAAGTCTCATTCATCGACTTCACTGCAGTATTTGTTTCATTGGTGTCAAGTACTGTCAACACATTTTTGTTTTCAAAACATTCAATGCTTTGAAAAACAAAACCACCTGATATCACAGTTGTGGAACATGCAACGAATACAGTGAGTGCAGCGAAACGAGAAACGATCGAAGTTCGACGGTAATAGTGTTGTTGTCGGTGTTTATCTATTTATAAAAATACAACAAAAATTGTTTATACAATAAAAAAATGTTGTTAAAAAAATGTTAGTACGACAAAAACCATGCATTGATCGAAACGCAATATATCAAACAAAACAAAAAAGTTTTAAAATAACTAAATTATGAAAAAAATGTTGTTTGATAAATAAAAAGCTTAATAAAAAAATAGTATATAATTTTCTTAGACCTTTTGTTTTTTTTTTTTTTCTATATTTCAATATTAATGAAATTCCTTAGAGCAAGAATTATAAAAAAAATTTAAATGCACTAAGTGCTCGGTGTCATAACCAGTTCATTTCAGTATTTGAATTTGTAATGCACATCATTATAGAGCTCTTCACTACAGCTATGCTTTGTTTATGTTTTGTTTTGACAGTACATGGTGCTTTGTTGTTGTGAGCAACACTGTCATTTGATTTTCAAGCATAGAGTCGGCGACACCTAATGTTTTGAAACAAAAGGAATGTCTTGCAGTGGGGGTTTCAAATACATTTGTGCGGATATCTAATATACATTATACTGGGTTAACTTTAAATATATCTTTTATTAAGACTATTGCTTATTATGCCTGGTTTAAAAAATGTTTCGCTCAAAAAGAGGCTATGAATAATATGGCAGGGTGACAACAAACACAAAATATCAATTTAATGCGTAATTACTGCGCCTAGGTGCATGTTGTATGCATTTCACATTGTATTTCACAGGAAATGTCACACAATTTCGATTTTAAAACCAATCTTATTAAATTGAAAACAATTTATATTATTTTTAAAACATTGGCGCATAATCATAAACAATTTAAAGTCGACTTTAAAATTAATATCATCTTTTTGACATTTTATTCTATGTGAATATTGTCAAAAAAGCCGAAATTAATTTTAAAGTCGACTTTAAATTGTCTATGATTATGCGCCATTATGTTTAATTTTAGTTTTAAACATTTTTTCTTAATTTTAAGTATGTTTTTTTCTCACTGTACTGCTGAATTTTGTTCCGGTTTATTTTGTAACGATGTATAAGGGATTAGATATGGTGAATTCCATGCACAATTCTAAAATATTACTTTTGAAACACTTACAAACACATATCATAATAATTTAAGTAACAATCCTTTATTTTTTCTTTATGCACATTTATTTTTCCTGCACTATTATTATATATCTGCTTTTTTCTGCTATACTTCTAACATTCAATCAGTTTTATTAAATTTCAAATATGCAAAGTTACAACCAAGTCATTTATCATTCTTTTTGACATCACTCCATATAACACCCCCCAATAAAATTCAACCACCACATAGCAATCGATAGCATTCTTGCCTTAAGTCATACATATTACTTGATATGAAAATTCAATTTACTCTCGGAAAGAAAAAAAAACATCTCATCAATGCCAAAAGCTTCAACGACAAGTGCTTCGTAATTCTCGAGGCTGAGGCAGAAAATCCTTTGAAACGATTCGCTTCGCTATCATACGCTTAGCCTGTCATTCGTTTTGCTGTCATTCGCTTCTCTTTGGTACAACGTTCTTAAAAATATAATTTATACTTGGTAAATTATAATTTTTAATTAATAATTAATAATTATTAATGTATTTTTTCCAATCTCTAAAAGAGATATTTAGTTTTCAAATTTATGACTTAATTTTAAACCACCCTTAACGTATAATAAATAATTCAATAAAGTAATTCTTTTTTATATAAATATTTTGGATGTTTTACGACATTTAAAGGCCTACATATTTTATGTATTTCCATTTTGTTAAATATTCTTTATAATTTGATTGAAAATGTTCACAAAACCGTAGGCAACAGCATTTGACATTTGCAGCCCATTTTGCACAATCAACAAAGGGTTGATATTTGCGGTAACTGGGGGTTGGCCATGAACCTAAACGAACCAATTATATTTAAAAGCATTTTGCAAAATTGTACTTGATTTTTTGCAAACTGCAAAAGACTCATTGGTTTCAATGCTCATTCGATATTCTACATTTTTTTTTATTTTTTTACTGCAAATATTGATAAATTTTATTGACTTTCACGTAATTGTATTAGACTTTATATTGCATATGGCTTTTTAAATATAGTCTGGAGAAATAGAATCTAATTTTATACTTTTTGCATTTTTGATTTATATTTTAAATTGGTTTTAACTTAAAAGTTTGAATTTATTGCATTTAATTCTTTTTATTCTTTGAATTTTGTTCTTACACGGATAGAAAAGATTTGTTTGAATATGCTTGAATGTAATTATAACGTAATTCGAAATCATCATATAAATATTGGGAGTAATATCTAATTACATTATAATTGAATTGTATTTTTATTTTGTTCAGATTGAAATATTATTATACGATATTTAAACATAAATTGCTTTAATCGCGGATTTACATGAATTTAATATATTAATATTTCTGTAGAAATATATATATTTTTCATCACATATTAATATATGTATGTTTGATATTTCCGCTATTAAACACACCCAACGGCAATAAAAGGTTCTTTGAATTATATGTATTTGGTTATTCGTGATTGTTACTGGGTGACAACGAATTTAAAAATAATAGCATTATTTTGATTATATGTATGTTTGGCATTACGATATCACAATTAAATAACAGCGCTGCCTACTTTTAGCACTCAGTAACAATCACCTTAATACTTTTCATATAGTTCAAAAGTTCTTTTTGGTGGAAGAATTTGTTTAAATACCGCCAATTACTGTTAATACCAGATAGTGGCTGTTTGTGAAATTTCCAATTCATCCGTAAAGTACTGAACTCAAAATAGGAACAATAGATGGAAATAAAATTATCAAGTATAAATAAAATATGTGTAATAAAAATAAAATAAAAGTTTAAGTTTATAATTAAAAAAAAATGTAATTTAAAAATAGGAAAAAAACGAATATTGTGTAATGAAGATATTAGAACTAAATTTACTATTTGTACATTAAAATTAAATGTAAACATAAATATGTTTACATGTAAATAACATGTTTTTCAGATTCAAACATATATATGTTTGCAAGAACTCCGAAAATTATTCATTCTGAACATAAATATGTTTTAACGAAAACAAAAATATGTTTGGCTGTTATTATAATAATGTTTGGCAATGAAATAATACTTTTGTTTACATGAACCTCCAAAGATATATGTAATGCCTGCAAAATTAGGTTAGGGAGAGCCCTGTTTTTTGCAGCCTTTAGGTATAAATTTAAAATATCATATAACCATAATACCAAAAAATATTTAAACATTCTAATATTCATATTTCTCATCTTCCTTTCAACGCATTTACTATTTTTTTGTACTTCATCATCATCTGCGGAACTTGTAAAAATAGCACATTAATTTAAACTAATTGTTTTAGCAGATTTGCTTGCAATTTATTTACTACTAATTCAATAAGTGAAGAAACACGCTTATTGTCTACACTGAAATTTGCATTGTACTAAAAAGAAAGTTTTTGATTTTTGACACCCCGATACTAAATGTCGATTTAATTGAAAAATAATATTTACACAAGTTTAAAAATATTAATAATGTACAACTGGTGTAATTTTCAGTGTTTGAAATTGGTTTAAAGTGTTGTCTCATCCGGTACCAAAAAGATACATTTATTATCATATTAAACTAATAAATGTTTTAAAGAATTAAATCCTATGATCGTTTCAAAATGTAAACATCGATTTCCTAGTAATTCTAGAAAAAAAATTGACAATTAATTGAAATCTGTCCCGTCTGGAACTTTGACTACAAAATGTGTAAACCCACAGTATACATTTTTATACCCTACACCTATGAGGTACAGGGTATATTAACTTTGTGCATATATTGTAACACCCCTTAGGAGGCGTGTCCGGTATGGAAAAGTATATATATTCTTGATCAGCATCACTACCCGAGTCCGTTTAGCCATGTCCGTCTGTCTGTCTGTCTGTCTGTCTGTCTGTCTGTCTGTCTGTCTGTCTGTCTGTCTGTCTGTCCGTCTTGCTGTCTTGCTGTCTTGCTGTCCGAATACAGAATAACTTGAGAAATACTGATCAGAATGCGATGAAATTTCGTCTCAATATATTTTAGCCAAAAGTAGGAACTGAGTTTGAAAATGAGCCAAATCGGTCAACGGACACGCCCACCTCCCATACAAGTCACTTTTATATAACTCTTTCGAAACTAATAACTCGAAAAGTATTCAAGGTATAGTTATAAAATTTAAAAGGTATTGTTATAATTTACCAAATAATATGTGGTCCAAAAATGGGCGTGATCCGCCCACTTTTTTTTTCATTATTTTCCGGGTTTTCATAGTGGAAATTTGATCCGTAAATTATTAAAATCAAATCTATGAAATATTAGCCTTTCAAAATTTTAAATATAGGCGTGGTCCGCCCAATTATATTTTTCAATTTTTTTTTTTAGTTTTTTATACTTTATATAAATTTTTTAATTTATGGGGATAGAAGACGTAAATTTCTGATGTATGAATAATATTCTGAGGTTCAGCATAATTAAAAATTTAAAATTAAGGTATACAATTAAATATTCCTCATTAATATCTCCACCAAAGGTGTAGGGTATTCCATAGTTGGGCCCGACCGACTATAAAAATCCGCCCCATGTGACCGAACTTACCCATGTGACCTAACTTTCCCAACTCGTTTTCTCAAAAATAGTAAAAAAAAAAACTTTAAAAATCTGTACATTTATTTCGTAATAATGATTATTAAAATTGTAAGATACAAAATTATTTTTAGCCAACAATCGTAGTGCAAATTTCTATATTATTCTGTGATTTATTACGAAATAACTATAAACTTTAGGAACAAAATGCACATATATAAAAATAAAGTAAATTATCTCAGCTATGTTTTTAGATAATTAAAAAAAATATATATTTTACGCAAAAAGTATTTTTCTTAAAAAAAAACGTAGTGATTATTTCTATACGGAACTTTTTGACACGTCCGAAATTTTTCGGTGATTTATTATGAAAAAACTATAAACTCTAGAAACAAAGTGTAAATATACAAAGAAAGCACATGAGTACAGCCAATTTTTAAAATAATTCAAATAAATAATTTGTACGCAAAATTCTAAAAAATATATTTACAAAATACTGAATTCTAAAAAAACATCTGTACAAATTCAACTCGTTGAAAATTCAACATTTCTTTTGAATTTATATTCATTAGACATCTGCAAAAATGTATTTGAAATTCCCTCTACAAAATATGCACTACTGTTGACCGCATTTTGCAATGGCAGTCTACTGTATTATAGTAAAGTCTCCTTCATCGACTTCACTGCAGTATTTGTTTCGTTGATGTCAAGTACTGTCAACACATTTCTGTTCTCAAAACAAAACCACCTGATACCACAGTCGCTGAAAATGCAACGAATACAGTGAGTGCAGCGAAACTAGAAACTGATTTTGCTCATTTTGGAATTTTCATATGAACCTCGAAATGCACTTCCGATTTTGTCCCGTCCGGAACGGAAACTCTTTAATGTATATCTTTTGACCTATCCTATAGAATTCTTTAATATTTTACAGATGTTCTATTTAAATACTGTGTGTTTGCACACAAAAATCAAGTAAATTCATTAATTTTCCTTCGGGTTATTAAAGTTTTAAACGTACAAATACGTCTCGTTCGGAACCGCATATTAAAATATATTTTTCACTTTAAATACATAACTGAAATGTGGTCAAATACATTTCAGATAAATATATGTGGTATGTAAGAAGTAGCACCTGCTGCTGCCCGTTAGCACATTGCTGTTAAATTAATTGATGTTAACTACTTTCCATAATTAGCAGCATGAAAGTGGAGCAAATACTGGTTGCAGCCGAAGCAACATATGCCAGTCAAAGCAATATAGGCCACATACTGTGCTGTGATTGTCCGAAACATAATGCTGAGGCATTTAATTATAGCATCCGTTAATCAATATTGTAGTTAATGTCAAGTGAAATAGGTAATCTTTTATATATGCAATATTTATGCTATAAAAGTAAGAATTTCGTTTGATTTTAAATTTCATAAAAAAGAAATTGTTAAATGAATTATTTTTGTTTTATTACTTTTTCTTTAATACATCCTGCCTAACAAAATACGTTTCCTAAATTGAAATGCACAAGCTATATTTTTAAATTTGATGCAAACTTTATATATACAGAAAAAAATAATCGACGTAAATATAGCAACCGATATTTGTTGCATTCATTAATCAATTTAGCAATGAAATCCATTAATTTAATTAAAACATTTGCTATTCTTTGTTATATATGGGCCATTCCACACAAATTCGACCAGCGGTTGGAACTCACCTTCTTCGATTTCAATGAAATTTGTGCAGCTGATAAAGTTTATTGAGATATGCATTGACCATTTTTTTTTATTTTTTTCGACCTTTACTTCCAGAGATACAGTGCTTTAAAGTTACAAAAAATTGGCCAAAATCACATTTGTAAGGTTCTTTGTATTTCAATATCTCTTAAAGTAGATATGCTAGAAACTCCATTGATGGCTCGTTTTAAAGCTAAAAGAACAAGCTTTTAGAGAAATTAAGTTGTTATTTCTAAATTTGAACATGTAGCACTTCAAAATTGAAGTCCTCAAAAAGGACCCTTTTAAAATGTCTGAAAAAAATCATGTATTTTACTTGATTTAATATAAATGTTCACGTCAAAATTCAAGATGGTATTCTGATAGCATCATATTTTAAAAATTATTTTTCTAAATTTTTACTAATTTTTTGTATTGAAAAATAAAATACTTTTTTCAAAAGTAAAATTTGCAAACTAATATTCATATTGGCCAACGTAGTTGCTAAATTAACGAAGACTAGCAAATGTTGTCATTAAATTAGTGAATTTAATTGCACGATTTATTAATGAACGCAATTAATATCGGTTGCCATATTTACGTCGATTATTTTGTCTGTGTAGTGACTGCATATTTACGCAAAATTTCGTATGTGTTTACATTGTACTTTAAAACCCATGCCACTCACTCAATTACTTATGCAACTGAGTACTTTAGGTACTTATTTGTATGTGACAGTTGTTTGACAGCTACTTAACAAGTAAACATCAATTTGTTTTTAGTTAAATATTTACTCAAGATTAGAGCAGCTTAAGCAAATGTTTTTAATGGAAATATCGATGGAGCATAGAAAATTTAAATGGGTTATTTAGTCATGGCATAACTGTCGTTTTTAACAAGAATTATGTTATGTATTTGTGACTATTTGAATTTAAAATTTGGGTTCTGCGATTAATCGATTAAATAAATTGTCTGATTAATCAATTTCTGTTTTGTTTTTTTGATTTTTAATAAAACAAGACTAATCAGTTAATAGAAACAATGATTAATCAATTAATCAGTATAAAGATTAATAAATGTTGTGATTCATTGATAAATCAGCATTTTGATTAATCAAAACTTTTGATTAATAAGCTTCTGAGTCGAAAAATATTTTAAAATGCTTTACTACTTAAACATTTTAAACACTTCGTTTTAAATATTTAATATTTTAAAAATTAATTTCGCTCAAATATAGTTGATAAAATTTTCAAATGTTATTGCAAAAAAATGTTCTTCAAAACAAATTTTTTTCGTTAAAATTTTTTCCAAAAAAAATGTTTTTCGAAAAATTTTGTCCAAAAAAATTAAAAAAATTTCAAACAAGATTAAAAAAAAACATTTTTTTTTTCAAAATTTGGTTTGATAAACAGCATTCTTCAATATGATGTACATATGTATGTATATGTAGTATTTTCTTCACATATACTTCATATAAGCATAACCTAAAAGCATAAAAATTGCAGACATTTATTTTATTTAAGTTTTTTATAAATTTCCAAATATAATTTTTAAAAAATTGTTAAAAATAATTTTAGGAATCAGTTGTAAAGCTTAAAAATGCTCTCCTGAAAAGTTCAAAAAATATACTTATGCTTTTATTTCATATTGCCACAGATACATATATGTATACGTTATTAAAATATATATAATATAAATTAAAAAAACATTTTATATATTTTAATAACATCACAATTAAACAATGCCACAAATTAAAAACAAAGAAAAAAAAAACAAAACGCTTGCACTTTTCACCAACAGACACATTTACACATCACTGAGTGTTTCCTGCTTCAATGATCCTGAAAATAAAATCACTTTAAGCCATTGCTTTGCTGTGCATTTTACACCAATTGACTGATTTGCACACTCTGTGAGTTTTTTTGTCAATATGCCATTTGTGTGTGCATTTCTCTCTATTTCCTCGCTCCGTCTCACTCTCTATTCTCTGTTGGGTATTTGTTGAGCTTGAGTGGAGTGATTGAGTAATGAGCGCAAATTCTCGCAACGTCCATTTATCGCCGTCGGAAATGACGCCAATTACATTATGGCCAACGAAGTGTGTGCTAAATGTGTTACATATCGGGGGAGTAGTGTAAATTATCATATCCGCCCCTAAGTGTCAACTTTACCGACGAATTATAAGCTGTGTCGTAAGTTCACACAATGATTGATGTGTAATTTGTTACAACTGATAGAAAATCATTGATCTGTCATAATTTACACTTCAAATGAGCTGAAAGATTCATTAGGTAAGGAATTTTAAACTAGTTTAAACAGTTTTATATTTAGTTTGCATTTCTATTTATATAATTTCAATTGGTATAAGAAAAAAAAAAACAGTTTTACAAACATTAAAAGCGAAATATTCTAATTTTCGCTCGTAACTAAAATTTTATTATATATTTATATTAAATTTAATATTTGATCAGCATTTCATATATATAAAAATCTTTTAAATGTTAAAGGTTTATAAATATTGTCAAACAAAAAGCTGTATTCTTTGATGGTTTCGTTAATTAAGATTTCAAACTAATCTAATTTTACCATTTTTAAATAACAAAATATTTCTTCCTCAATTCACACAAAACGTCAATTAATTTTCTCGTGGTTTAGATGTCACCACTATTCGTTTGCGTATTTTTACAACGTTTTATTGTGCTCATTATCAGTGTCCTTTTTGCAGTGACAACCCATTGGAAACTAATGAAAGTGAACCTTAAGCGCATACACTCAGAGAAACAGACCAAATAAAAACAAAGTTTTCAAATAGACACACAACGCAAAATCAACCCAGGAGATGGCGCTGATCAAGAATATATATTCTTTCTCTTTCTAGCTTTTAAAAACGAATTACCAAATTGAATATACCTTTTCATTTTTAGTAAAACTAAAAAGAAAAATTAAAATGAGTATGACAATACCGTAATAAAAACAAATTTTCAAGTTAAACATAATCTTTTAAAACAATTAGTTATAGCAAAAATATATAAAAATGCAACTGAATAGAAATCGATCGAAATAAAGTCAAACCTCTTTACTGAGCTGGCAAGTCCTGAATGGTATAAAATATAAATTCTTTGGAATTTCATTAAAGAAAATTTAACAAAATTCTTCTTCTGATGAAGCTGAAGAATATCTAACGATGTTATCTTTTTCAATTTTTCAATTTAGATCTAATCTCAGGTGAGGCCAAAATACTGCTTTTCAATGGTTTGTGGCCAAGATTGAAGTTTTTTCACTGCTAAACGAATTAAATAACTCATATAAAAATGTATTTTCACTAAAATTACATCAAATATTGTTGAAATTACGTTTCCCACTATACCCCAGAAAATATTTCCTACTTTACCCCAATAACGCAATTTGAACATAACTTAGCACCTTACCACATGTAGCCGCAGTAGCTCAGTGGTTAGTGCGTTGAACTGCGAGCCGAAAGGTTCCCGGTTCAAGCTTGGACTGGGGCTAACAACATCTTTTCATAGAAACATTTTTCTATACCGCGCTACCTCTCGGCAGTCAATGGCAAACCTACGAGGGTAAAACATTGCCGGATTTGGCAATAAACTGTAGGTCCCACCACTTTGAGTACAAATATAACACGCACAGCTCAAAATGGTGAGAGAGCTCGGCCGAAGTTCTATACAGGACTGTAGCGCCAAACTATTATTTATTATTATTAGCACCATTTAAGCAAAAGATATATAATATGCGATCATTTCAAACATACCGTCTTAATTAAAAAAAAAATGTTTACTTTTTGATAGCAATTCCAGCACCCTATAAAACTTTCAAAAAAATTATAAATTTCAAAAATTATGTATTATAATCATGGATGAGCTTATGAGATTTGTTTTTTATTTTTCCTTTTTTTTAATCCAAAAATTGCAATGTCCCACATTACACATGTCCCACTTCACCCCAAGCTCCACTACTTTTGAAATGCTGTGTGCACAGAAAAAAATCATCATCATATTGATGAATTTCGTTCTTCAGACCATGGTTGATTGTATTGAAGAACGATTCATAATATTGATAACTACAAAACATAATTATTAAGAATTCATTATCAATTTGATAAATGACCGAATAAGGGTTCTTCAATATGATTAACTATATGTGAAGAATACGTTTCATCATATTAATGAACCATACTTAAAATACAACATATATTGAATATCCTATTGAAGAATACTATTCGTCAAACCAAATTTCATTTAAAATATTAATTTTTTGCTGTACTCTTTTTGTTCTCAAGTACACCCAGAAAAAAATTCCCTCAAATCCCATTAAAATTGGTCAATAGAACAATTATTGATTTAATAGTATACAAAAAATAAATCTTTTCATATAAACTCAATGGCAATGTCATGGTATTTTCTAGTATTTAATGGTATTTTCCGATTAAAATAATAATTTATCCTATTGACTATTTTTAATAGTAAAAAGCTATTAATTATATAGCATCCTGTCTTTTATTTCTTATATAATTCTTGATCGACATGCATAAATTAGTAAAATGTATAAATATATTAAAATATATTTATTTATAACTACAACTTTTTATTGATAAAAAGTTAAATCTATATAAAAAAAAAATTGTTTCTGATTTTTTTTTTTTTAATATTTTGTTTTTTTTCAATATTTTTTTGCAATTCAATGAACGAAATCAACAATATGATAAACCCGGTAGTTGGTGAAAAAATTCAAAATATTTATGAAGAAAAACATCATATTGAAGAAATTTTTTCTGCGTGTATTAATTCTTTTCAACCGTTAAAAAATATGTTCAACTTATATTACAAAGAATGTTTTTTTCTTACTTTTTAGGCGATGTTGGAAATGGTTTAAAACGTTCAACCGTTAAATATACTGCTATCATCCTTATCATTTTGTAACAGACAGAATACTCTTTTTTTCAATATATATTTTTTTTTATATTTGCTATAATTTTTTAAATTAACTGTAATAAATAAAAACCTTTACCAACTGGAGTTCTAGCATTTTTGTTATTCTCTCAAAAATGTTGTTTTTAGTACAATTAGGTGAAAACATAGTCAATTTAGTGAATACCACCCTTGGCCACTACTACTACTTTTTGGTATACCCATTTTTTTTTGTTGTATCTCTGCCGCACAACGCCCAAATGGTGGTTGTTTTCAGGACATTTTTCTGTTTTTATGACCTTGTACATTTATATTTCGCTTGAGCAGAGTATTACTAAGAAAACCAAACAAAAAAAATATATATAAACCCCACTCAACATCCACCATCATAAAAGTTCATCACGCAACTAAAAAGGACGTAAAATATTAAGGCAAACAAATCAATATCGCATGCAAACAAATAAAATTCATTCAATGGTGCGCACATGTCGTCTTAGTTGTCAATAGACAACAAAAACTTCCAGCTGACAGCGTCAACAAAGCGCGGTATTTCTGACAGTGCGCTTCACTGTTTGAATTATGTTGAAAACATGTAATAGAAGATCTTTTGTGTCACAACTAGAGATGGGCGCGTGCTGTCATTTTGCGTGTCACACTCGGATATTTGAGTTCGTGCGTGCACATTATCGTGCGTGCAAACTATCGTGCGTGCCAGTTGTTCCTTCAAAATCAAGCACGCGTCCAACAAAGTGTTTGTTTTAGTTCTTTTTGTAGATTTAAATGCATAATACTGTACCAAACTTAATTTTTTCAATTATTTATTCTATTGTTTTTTTAGTTTTTCGTGATTTCCGGGTATTTTTTCGTGTTCTTCCGTGTATTTTTTTCGTGTTGTTCCGTGTATTGTTTAATATTCTGTGCTTTGTCGTGTTCTTCGTGCGTGTCTGTAAATTTAGTTGTCGTGCTCACCCATTTTCGTGAGCTTCCATATCATAAAAATCAGACACGCGTTCATCTCTAGTGACAACCACAATAGGAGGGTTTTGCACAAATATTGAATTTCATGTATAAAAATTAATCTTTTTTTTGCATTTTTTAAAATAAATACAAACATAACCTATATTTAGGTATACAAATGAGAAAAACAAAAACTTGTGACATACAATAAAAAAAAAACATTAATCGGGTGGCACCCACGTGCATTTTGTTAATGCCTGTGTGTGACATGAATAGGACGTGGATGTCTAGGGACTGTTTTGTTCAGAAATTGTGACATAAGAGGTTGTTGGTTTATTATTCATGTTATGTAGGTGTTTTGGACTGTCGTTAAGACAATAAAATATACTTAATTTATATGAAGAGTATTTTTATAAAAAAATTTAATATTGTTTGGAATCGTTTTAATAATATTCTAAAACAATGTAAATCACAGAAATGCTATATCAATATTTACGTTTTTCGATATAAAGGGTTTTTCAATAAGAGCGCTGCAAAAGTTTTTTTCAAGGGACGCTACAAAAGTAGAGCGACAGGGACAGCAAACAACGCCATATTTCTTTCCGCTCTTTTGACATTTCTCTTCAGTAAGGTTTGCCATTTCATGATGGAAAGATATACGAGCCAACAACGAGTTGAAATTATTAAAATTTACTACCGAAAATCGAATTCGTATATCTTTCCATCGTGAAATGGCAAACCTTACTAAAGAGAAATGTCAAAAGAGCGGCAAGAAATATGGCGTCGTTTGCTGGCCCTGTCGCACTACTTTTGTAGCGTCCCTGTTGAAAAACCCTTTACATATATCCAACATATAATTTAATATTTCGAATATGCTGTGTTTTCCGTCCGTACCCAAAATATGTCGTGAATCTGCCAAAAAAATGTCTCAAAATTTGTCAGCCTGCTATGCACTACCGAAAATATTCCATTTATCTGTGTTAGTCGGAAATATTCTTGCGAAATGCCAAAAATTAGGTCTCGAGACTTCAGACAAAATTTTTGGCAGGGTCGAAGCAGTTTTGAAACATTTTTTTGACATATTTTAAACAGACAAAGGCCGCGTTTGTATCACAAGCTGCCTATTTTCTGCCTGATCCCAAAATATACCGATTCCACAAAATGTTACAACTTGCTATACACTTCGCAAAATATTCCATTTATCTGTGTGTTTGCCCGAAATATGCCAAAAATATTTCTAAAATATGCCAGATATTTTGTCTCGGATTTTCAAAATGTTGAAAATGACATTATTTTAAATTTTTCATTTATTAGTTACACTTGAGATTATTTGTTTAAGTATTTTGGTTCTAATAATGAAAAAATATGCTAGATGATAGTTATTTAAAACAATTGGTTTTGATATTATGATTTTAAAAATCATTACAATTCAATTTCATCACTATCTCCAATGATAGAGTGCGCAAAAGTTACAATGGAGAACCAAAGTATCTTTTGTTTGTTCGCTTTTTGTATAAACCCAGATATCTGAATTTAAAACTAATAAAACAAGCATTTTGAAAAGTTGTAACATTTTGTATTTCATATATCGTCAATTTTTCGAAAATATCTAGATAAGCATGCCACTATAATAAAAACGAATTCATCTTTACGTTGGAAAAGTCCTAGGAGTCCTACATCTTACCAAACCGAAGATATTAAAAATGAAAAATCACTAACTCCAAATAATAAAAAATTCAGTTCAGTGAAAAGTACTCAAGTCTACAATTAGCCCTTAAAAATGGGGCCGATCAAATCTATTTTGGACCTTAACTATAGAAGAAGATCTACATGGACATTCCTTATCAAAAAATAATATAATATTACCATAATCGCGGCGTAAAAAATCAGTCAAATTTATAAATGTCTTAGTGATTTTTCACAGAACGGCAATCGTCGAAATTTGAATAAAACCGTGCTGAGTCCACAAAAATTGTCGGATTTGAACGATTTTTTTCGATTAAATGATAGATATTATGCAATTCTTTCATCTCTAATTTAAACTGAAATCAGATATAATTATTTGGAAAAACTGGAGTACTGTTGCAGTTTATATGGGACATAGTGATTTTTTACTGAACGGCAATCGTCGAAATCTGAATAAAATCGTGGTGAGTCCACAAAAATGGTCGGATTTCAACGATTTTTGGATTAAATGATAGATATTCTGCAGTTTCAAACTGACATCAGATACAATTATTTGGATCAACTAGAGTACTGTTGCAGTTTATATGGGACATAGTGATTTTTCACTGAACGGCAATCGTCGAAATCTGAATAAAATTGTGGTAAGTCCACAAAAATGGTCGGATTTCAACGATTTTTAGATTAAATGATAGATATTCTGCAGTTCTTTCAGCTCCATTTCAAACTGAAATCAGATACAATTATTTGGATCAACTGGAGTACTGTTAATGTTTATATGGGACTTAGTAATTTTTCACTAAACGATAAAGAAAAAAATGGTAAATGGAAACAGTGCCAAAAAAAAAACGAGTTGGGAAAGTTAGGTCACATGGGTAAGTTCGGTCACATGTGGCGGATTTTTATAGTCGGTCGGGCCCGACTATGGAATACCCTACACCTTTGGTGGGGATATTAACCCTCAGAATATTATTCATATATCAGAAATTTACGTCTTATATCCCCATAAATTAAAAAATTATATAAAGTATAAAAAACTAAAAAAAAAATTTGAAAAATGTAATTGGGCGGACCACGCCTATATTTGAAATTTTGAAAGGCTAATATTTCATAGATTTGATTTTAATAATTTACGGATCAAATTTCCACTATGAAAACCCGGGAAATAATGAAAAAAAAATGTGGGCGGATCACGCCGATTTTTGGACCACATATTTTTAGGTGAATTCTAACAATACATTTTAAATTTTATAACTATACATTGAATACTTTTCGAGTTATTAGTCCCGAAAGAGTTATTTAAAATTGACTTGTATGGGAGGTGGGCGTGTCCGTTGACCGATTTGGCTCATTTTCAAACTCGGTTCCTACTTTTGGCTAAAATATATTGAGACGAAATTTCATCGCATTCTGATCAGTATTTCTCAAGTTATTCTGTATTCGGACAGCAAGACAGCAAGACAGCAAGACGGACAGACAGACGGACATGGCTAAACGGACTCGGGTAGTGATGCTGATCAAGAATATATATACTTTTCCATACCGGACACGCCTTCTAAGGGGCGTTACAATATATGCACAAAGTTAATATACCCTGTACCTCATAGGTGTAGGGTATAATTAAACAATCCCCAACGATGGTTGGTGTTTTTTCATATGATATTTTATAAAATAATTTAATTTTTTTGATTATTTCATGTAGGGGTTATTTTTTAGGTATCTATTAGTTCAATTTTTTAACATTTTGAACCTCTGAAATTATCTGCAGTGTGTGAAATTTTCAATTTGTTTTTTCCTATTTGAGTTCTAATATCTCTGGTAGTTTTAAAGATATGGCGCTTAAATTAAATTTTTATAATAGGTACTGGATATATTATCTCAATTTTTATTATCAAAAACAAACGGTTCTCACACTTTTTTATTTTGGATCCTATGGAAAATAAATCAAAGATTAAGCATCACACCATTTGAGTATGAATATAATACGTGAGAGAGCCCGATTTAGATTTTTCAGAACTATTATGCCTAAAAAATATTAAAGTAATTCCAGTTTTATTATTCCTGATCGAGTTTTGGAAATGAAAAGAGTATACGTTGTTTTTTGGAATATTTTGATCTATTTAAAATTAAACTCAGCAGAAAAATGTTTCTTGCCAAATCAACAAATCGTCTAAAAATTAACAATTTTATAAATTCCCTAAGAAATTTTATTATATTGATATGAATCAGCGCAATATATTCCTGATTAAAGCACGTAATCGAGATTTGGGATTATTTTCCTTTTATTATTTTGTGGGCTCAAGCTTGAGATTTTCTTAGGGTGCCGGAATTATGCACGGATTTGTTGAATGTTATTATAATGTAATTCGAAATCACTATATAAATATTAGGAGTAAATTACATTATAATTGAATTGTATAATTATTTAGTTCTGATTGAAATATTATTATACGATATTTAAACATAAATTGCTTTAATCGCGGATTTACATGAATTTACTATATTAATGTTTCTGTAGAAATATATATTATTCATCAGATATTAATATATGTATGTTTGATATTTCCGCTATTTAGCACACCCAACGTCAATAAAAGGTTTTTTGAATTATATGTGATTGTTACTGGGTGACAACGATTTTAAAATAATAGCATTATTTTGATTATATGTATGTTTGGCATTACTATATTACAATTAAATAACAACGCTGCATACTTTTAGCACTCACATTAATACTTTTCATATAGTTCAAAAGTTCTTTTTGGTAGAAGAATTTGTATATAATTATATAATATAAATAAGAAAAAATGTAATTTAAAAATAGGGAAAAATTAATATTGTATAAAGAAGGCATTAGCAATAAATTTACTTTTTTTACAATAAATCGTAAATATGTTTACATGTAAATAAAATGTTGTTCACATGCGAACATATATATGTTTGCAATTTATTCATATATATGTTATCAATTATTCATTATGAACATAAATATGTTTAAACTAGAACAAAAATATGTTTGGCTGTTATTATAATAATGTTTGGTAATGATATAAGTATATGGACGCGGTAGCTCAGTGGTTAGTGCGTTGGACTGCGAGTCGAAAGGTCCCCGGTTCAAGCCTGGACTGGGGCTAACAACATCTTTTCATAGAAACATTTTTCTATACCGCGCTACCTCTCGGCAGTAAATGGCAATCCTACGAGATAAAACATTGCCTATGAAAAAGCTCTCATCCGCCGTTCGGATTCGGCAATAAACTGTAGGTCCCACCACTTTGAGTACAAATATAACACGCACAGCTCAAAATGATGAGAGAGCTCGGCCGAAGTTCTATACAGGACTGTAGCGCCAAACTATTATTTATTATATTGATATAAGTAATGCCTTCAAAATTATGTTTGGGAAAGCCATTTTTTTTTTGCAGCCTATGAACATTTACGTTAATGGAATATTTAATAAATGACACACAGTTTAAAAAATAATATTTGATAATATTACAAAACAATACAACCCATTTAAATACTATAAGTCATTCACCTTTTTTGATAAGGAATTTATTATACTTTTTTATATCCAAGGTTTATATTCTACAATTTGTTTTTTTTTTTTTTTTTGTAGCACCACACATCTGATAATAGTCAATATGCCCTAACATAGCATGCCATAAAAAGGGTAAAGCTAGATTTTTATGTAAGCCGCCTGCTGGAATAAAAGTAGGATAAGAGCTGTGCAAATAGAGCCGACAAACATAGTTATTGTGCAGAAGTCAAGAACTTTGAGCAGCTGCACATAAAATGAATGCTAAGCCTTAAGAGTAGCTATTTGCAACTACTCTGTTTTTTATTGTATTTTTCTGAAATTGCTAAAATAAGCATTTTCCCACATAAATTTCGCAATCATTTCCTGCTTATTTCGTCACAAAAACACTAACTGCAGATTTTATCGTTTGGTTTAGTTGTTGTGCCATAAGTGCATTCCAAGCAATATCGCGGTGCACCATGAAAAATAATCAATAATAAAAAGAATACTCGTTAAAGGCTGTCATCACCACCAGCAATAGCAGCAGCCAGGATGTAGCACCTGCAGCCAATGACATCCTGTATAGAATCCTTAATAGAACCACCATAAATGCACATTAAATGTCGGCCTCAAGATGCAAAATGCTTACGTCAATGTGTTTGTTCATTCATTCGTGCTCCCGTTGGTGCTGCTGATGTTGATGATGATTATAATGATGATGCACAAATTGCAAAACACGTTCCAAGTGTAACCATGTCACTCCATATAAACTTGCGCATCCTGCGGCCAGGAAACGAAATATGCGCAGGATGTGCGAACAGAAAGACGCTGTAGCACAATTTTAACACGTCGCATGTTGTACGATACGACTTAAAGAAGAAAAAGGCTTGCAAATACGTAGAATTTAGCGAAAGCATTTTTATTAAATGTTATTTTATGTGGGAATGGATTATTTAACTTATATTCTTTTTGCAGTATATTCACATGAAATGGGTATTATGAGGCGTTTTTGTGAGCATTTATTGTGTAGTATTTTTTACACTTGCCTTTGTTTAAAAGCAAAATGAAAAACACAATATGTGACATGGTCTAACGAAGCGATCCTTATGCAACTCTACGCCTCTTCCTGTATCATTTCACTCCTCTAAATGTGTTTTCTTTGCAACGTTGTTTTTTTTTCATGGCATTCTCGAGTACATTTCAGCACATCAGCGATGTACGTGCTGTTTTTCGTTTATTTTATTACTGTATGACGTTCGCATTCCTTCTGTTTTTGTCTTCTACATCCATTGAATGTAGCAGGATTTCATATAATATTTCATTTATTGACTTTTTAGCGCATATTGACATTTTTTCGCATAAGTGTCGTTTTAAAAACGTTGCTTTTGTAATTATTATTATAAATATGTTATATGTTTTTATCATTTTAAAAAATAAAAACAAAAAATAAAAAGGTTAGTGGGATGATATTAATCAAACTGAATCTTAGTTTAAGTGCTAAAAATACCCTAAACAAATTTTAAGTATTGAAAGAGTTGATTTTGTTTTACTATTTTTTAGATTGGTATAAATGAATTAAATATCGACGAAATCATAATCATTGCAACAATAACCATATTCTGTAATTTGGTTGAAAATATCTTTATACTGGTATAATTTTTTTAACTAATATTCAATTACTAATCTTGAGGCCTTTATTAATAAATTCTATCAACACTGAAACAATTTCTCAAACTTTATTAAAAAAATATTTTTTGAAAATAATATTCTTCTCAAAAAATAAAAATGCAAAAAACTTTATAACTTTTCATCAATAAAAAGTTGTAAATATAAATATACTGCACAGAGGGAAATAAAATTCTAAATCTCGAGGAGAATTCGGTTAGAAAGAAAAATAGTAGAATTTGACTAATATCAATAAAATACTACTAAAATTCAAGAATGTGTCATCTGAATATTAAGAAAGCAATTACTTAGTTGTCAAAAAAGTAAACAAACTTTATTCTGCTGGATTTTTAGAAGTTAATTTATTGATTATTAAAAACCAAAAATTACGCGCAAAATTGTTGCTGTATTCTTCGCAAAAGGAACACGTGTTCATGTATCTGCTGTTGTTTTTATCTGTCTTTCTTTGTATGTAATATTCGCTCGTATGCTTTGTGTTGCGCTGTCGCCATCTGATTGTTAGTGTGCATGTCTTTCTATTGAAAGTAATTAAGCCAAATTCTTCTAGATATCAAGACATTTTGTTCTTAGGTATCAAAAAGTAACTAAGTACAATGTGTCTGGATTGCAGATGTTTTTTTCTTAGGTATCAAAAAACGGCGTGATATACAATGTTTGCATGTGTGTGTTTTCATAAATAGAACAACAAAGTACAGCCAGGCATGCAACCGTATGTGTTTATATGAATGTTAAAGATATAAAAATAGATAAAAATAAATTACCTAAAATATATTTTTTATGTTATCTTCGAAATAATTGCTTTAAGTTACTTTCAACATATCGGCAGACAGATACATGAACAAACAGATTGCGGTGACAGACGAACAACGCAAAACAAAATATCGACGAAGCAAAATCGAAACAACAACAACTATACGAACACATGTTCATTACTTTTTGGGACGAAAACAACAACAACATTTTTGATACCTAAGAAATTAATACTTGAATTCAAGAATAATTCTACTTAGTTACTTTTTAGATAACTAAGAAATTAATACTTGAATTCAAGAATAATTCTACTTAGTTACTTTTTTGATAACTAAGTAATTAAGAACTGAATTCAAGAATAATTCTACTTAGTTATTTTTTTGAAAACTAATTAAATCCTTTTCTTGAAATTAAGGATATTTCGGTTTAGCTGTATATCACTCCGTATACTTTTTGATTCCTTCTGGATTTTAGAACTTTTTTCCGTCCATGTATAAATCATTTTACTAATTTATGCATGTCGAGCAAGCAATATAAGAAAAAACATAAAAGAATTACTTGAAAATTGAAAAATAAGACAAAAATTGAACGAAAAAAAATATGTTGATTGAAATTTGGTTTGATGAACAGCATTCTTCAATATGATTTATTTGGTGTATTTTATGTTTTTGTTTATTAATATGATGAATCGTATTTCTCACATACACTTTATCATATTGAAGAACTCTTTTTCGGTCATTCATCAAATTGATAATGAAATTATAACATTGTTGCTTTGTAGTTATCAGTATTATGAATCTTTCTTCAATATAATGTATCATGGTTTGAAGAACGAAATTCATCATTATGATTTTTTTCTGTGAATGATTCCTTGTAAGAATACTTTATAACATTATTCATTCCAAAACATATTATGAATTTATTATCAAATTGAAGAATAAATGTAAGAAGTATTTTTCAATTTAACGGCGTAGTGATAAAGATTTCAGTACTTCCTCACTTTACTGAACAAATACATAGACCATATGATAAAATGAGTAAATCATATGGAAGAATTTCGTTCATCAAATCATATTTTAAACATAATATTCATGTTTTCGTTCATTATCAAATATATTTACAGTTCTCATGTTATGCATACATAATTTTGTTAAATATTTTGTATTTTTTTATGGTTTTTAATTAAACATGATGTCTCAAAATATATATGATAAAATATACTGTTCAAAAATGTTCACAAAAAAAAAGTTATAAAAAATAGAATCATTGATTCTACTTCATCTGAAAAAGATTTTTTCGAGCAATTTTTTAAAACAATTTTTTTCCACAATATCATGTTCCAGTTTTCGATCGAGTTTATAAAAAAATTGTAAACAAACGTTTTTCAATTCGATATCTCAATATAAATTATTGTTTTTTAAATGAATTCAATATGCTTTGACTTGATTGATTTGTAATCATTTCGAAAACTATTTTTATATATTGATTTATATTCAAAACCTGGAACATGGCCGATTACCACTGAATTTGGATTTAAAAAATTCTCTGTATAGCCCTCTTTCGCAAAGTTTTTAAGCATTCGTCCTTAGTTTTCTACCAATTACTCGTATATAAAGTTCATCCGACAATGTTCGGCTTCCGTTTCCGTTGTGTCCGGGTGGATGCACATCCTGTCAGCCTGCCTACCTTACTCTACCTCCACTGAACATCGTTCACTCTATTTGGCAACAACTCGCAATGACAACTTCTTTCCCACTTTTAATGCAATCAAATGTGATTTGCACGTGCGGTGTTTTATTTGACTTTTTATGTTTTTTTTTTCTCTTCATTTATTTTATCTTTTCATCATTTTATTTGTTATTCTTTGTCATTTCTTTCATTTCGCATTCAATTTACTTTACAACTCAATCCAATTCAATTATCTACATACACCGCACATTCAAAGAATCTCATTGAATTCAAATAAAACTCAGAGCTGTAGATAGATTTAATAAATTATTAGCTAAAAATAAAGAAATTGCGTATTAACTTTAAAAATTCCATTAGTATTTGATAAATTTATTATTAATGAGAAAATTGTTGCAGTCATCAGCAGCTAATACTTTGTCTTTCGCTGTTCATTCATAAATCACATGGTCGTCCTTACTACCAACATTTTTTTTTCTTTAGTCCTTGCTGCGCGTGGCAGTTCTCGTAACGTAATAAACATTAAATATTTAACGCCTGAAAGTACGTAAGCGTATTTCGTTCTAAGCCGATGACTTTTACGTTCATCGGGCAGCCCAATCGCAGGTTTTAGCGAAATACAGCACTTGAAGTGAAAAAAAAATTTATATAATATTATTATAGACTTTAACAGAGACGTGAACTAAATGTGGAGTGCGTTGTGGAATTTTAAGAACTTTATCAATTTTATATGATATAAATGGTTTCCTGGAATATCTTTTTGCTTCAGTGTTAGTCAGCCAAAAGATACAACTTTTATAATAAATTAAAAAGTTTGAACGGTCTCTTACATACACTAAATGTGTACCCCCGAAATGAACATCCTATATTTTCCGTATGAAATATATATATGAGGGATGTGTTCGTAAGAAATTATATTACGAGTAAATGTCCATTCAGTTCAGTCTTTTATTCTGGTATAGTTGGCATTCAGGTTAATGGCTTATTTTCGGGATAAAGTCTTTCGGGGAAGTGACTTCATATGAAAATATTAGACTACCTAACACGATTTTTTCATGGGCATCCATACATCAATTCTATATCATTCGTTGGTGCTGAGTTTGACTGCATACACGCAGGGAAAAAAGGTCTCTCCCAAACATAATTAGCAGCAAACAACGTATATGTTTGTAAAACACTGTAAACATAATATATATTTGGAATAGTGTAACATAATATGTTTGTATCTAAACATAATATGTTTGGATCTAAACATAATATATTTGGATCTAAACATAATATGTTTGGATCTAAACATAAAATGTTTGGATCTAAACATAATATGTTTGGATCTAAACATAATATGTTTGGATCTAAACATAATATGTTTGGGTGGGAACCGAGAATTTTATATTTCAAACATAATATGTTTGGCTCTAAACATAATATATACTTGGGTGGGAATATAAATATGTTTCGCCTGTGAGCATATTATGTTTCATCATATGTTTAAATCATATGTATTGCGCCATCTTCAGCACAAAGAGCCCCAGCCTTGTCGCGGTGGCCTTGTCGTGGTTGATCGAGATGTTGAAAGCTTTATCCAGTACATCTGCACAAACAAGGGTGCTGAAAATAAATAAAATATCGTTTATTGAGCAAGAAATGAAAAAAAAAGCAAATAGTTTTATCTCCAAATATAAAAATATTCGCAAATTGATTTGCAAAGTAAATTATGTTTGACTGAGGAGATGTAACTATTATTATACACACAAAAAGCGCGTCATTTTCTTTCGCAAAGATAATTTACTTTGCAGTATAATTTGCAAATATATGTTTAATTGTAGTGCAATGACTTTTATACGTTTTTCTTCTGTCTGCTTATACGGACATTTTTTACTTTTTATTTATTTATTAAACTAAACATATATTTTAATTATTTTTCACTTTCATTTATTCATTAATTTTCTATTTTTTGTTAACACTTTTTATACTTACTTATTTAAGACGGCGACGACAACCACTCACGTTGCACTCAACTGTTTAACTGACACAGCAAATAAAGAGAATAAATCAAACCATTAAAACTTCGCTCACTGTGCTCTCAATTTTATCTATTTCACTCGCATGCAAATATTTTATGAGTTAATAAGAGACAACCATATATACAGAGTTTATGCAAATACAATATATTTATATCGAAACATAATATATATTTTTATGCAAACATAATTATGGTTTAATGGAGCTGCAAATAAAAAATGTTTATGGCTTAAATAATTATATTCACATATTACATAATTTATTTACATCTAAACTAATTTATTAAAATTTTGAATACATTATATTTAGAACAAAATTGCAAACATATTTATTGATTTTTAAGAACAGATTATATTTGAATTCAAACATATCCAATTACATTTTTCCCTGCGTGTACCTAAACGTTTTTGAGAAAAGTGCAAACATATTTTAAAGCCATTCTCACCCACTACTTAGACTAACAAAATAATAATAATAATAATATAATAGTTTGGCGCTACAGTCCTATAAGAACTTCGGCCGAGCTCTCTCACCATTTTGAGCTGTGCGTGTTATATTTGTACTCAAAGTGGTGGGACCTACAGTTTATTGCCGAATCCGAACGGCGGGTGAGAGCTTTTCATAGGCAATGGTTTTACTCTCGTAGGTTTGCCATTTACTGACGAGAGGTAGCGCGGTATAGAAAAATGTTTCTATGAAAAGATGTTGTTAGCCCCAGTCCAGGCTTGAACCGGGGACCTTTCGACTCGCAGTCCAACGCACTAACCACTGAGCTACCGCGGCTACTACAAAATATAGTATTGTGAAAAAAAAGTTTAACAAAAAAAAAATTAAACGTAAATTTTATCTTACACCCAGAAAAAATTCCCTCAAATCCCATTAAAATTGGTCAATAGGACAATTATTGATTTAATAGTATACAAAAAATAAATCTTCTCCTATACACTCAATGGCAATGTCATTTTCTAGTATTTAATGGTATTTTCCGATTAATATTATAATTTATCCTATTGACTATTTTTAATAGTAAAAAACTATTATTTATATAGTGTTTTTTCGGGGTGTAATTGTCTTAACTAATTTTAATATATAAATGTATGCTAATATTCCAATAAGTTTTTAATATAATTGGATCTAAATTCAAAAACGGCTATTTTTCAGTTATTTGTACATTCAAAAAAACACTATAATCAATAGATTTTTGCTATTAAAATCAGTCAATAGAATAAATTATTATTTCAATAGGTAAATACCATTAAATACTATAAAATACTGTTTAGAAAAGTACCTCATTTTCCACTGTGCAAGAGTAAATGAGACGCGAAATAATTCAGCGCACTAAGCAATGTGTTAGAAAGAGACGGAAGATCATTCAGCGTGTTTTATTTTGTACACAATCCAGAGATACGTACTTGTAGAACAGTTTTCGGTAGACTGAATTTTCGTAACTATACAATAAAATGATATTTAATTGTTTTTGAATTTTTTATCATATACACATACCAAATTGTTCTAAAATGATTTTAAATAGGTAAATAGTATACAATACAACTATTTTAAATTTGATTATAAGAACCGACAAAGCAGTTGAGAGAACCAAATGAGTTGATAAGACAAGCCGTTGGTTGCATTCTATGCATACCCATAGTGTGTAACGTCAAAGTAAGAATAAAGTTCGGAAATATAAAAAATAAATAAAACATAAAATATAATTATAGCAAAATGAAAAAGAAAAAATCACTTGCGGCCGGAAGAACGTGCGCGAAATTCAACGATTTCAATTATAAGGCTACATACTTCCGCCTTGAAACTCAAGTAACCAGTAGTGCGAACGCCATGCAGTCAGCCCGTCAGCCAGTGTTGCCAATTGTTCATCATCGGTAGCAGCACGACTCAATGCAGACTGTTTGCAATCATACTTTTCAATGCAATTTATATATATTCACTTTCATGGTTTTTATTATTTTTTAAACTTTTATTTAATTTTTTTATTTTATTTCTGTTCATGAATTTTAAATGAATGAATGCGTCTACAACCGCTGCTGCATTAAAAATTTCGAAATGAAAACACAAAAAATAAAACAAAATTCCCACGCCAAATTATTCACAATCAATTCGGTCTCTACAGACGATGCAATGGTGTTGGTGCTGCAATAAGAAAACCAAAAGTTAATTTCATTCATATTTAAAATATGGCTGGTTGCTGTTGAATGAAATCGTCGAGTGAGACTGCTTTGGCAATTAGGTGACACCATGCAGAAATTACTTAATTATTATAATACGCTTTTATAAATATACACCGGGAAAATTAATGCAGCAAAATTTTCAAATTCTGTATTTATTAGAAAAGTTTTACCTCAACATTTAGTTTTTATTTTTTGTATTGAGTTTAAAAAAAAATAAATAGCTACATACATCAATGGACGTAAAACAAATATATATTTAATTTTTACACTCAGACACAATACCATAATATTAATGGTTTTTCTGTTATTGAAATTAGTGAGTTGGATTAATTATAATTTTAATAGGTAAATACCATTAAATACTACACAGAAAAAAAATTCGCAAATATAGCCAAAAACGTTCATCAACACAATCAAATTATTGCTAAAACTGCGCCGACTAAATTATTAATTGTATTAGCGTACACATTCATCATATTAGCAATCGCATTTGCTGGCAACAGTTATGTGTATTCGCATACCGCGTTGATGTTATAGCAGTGCGTGGTCGCTATAGCAGTGCGTGGTGTGTGTTCGTGTACTCGCTTACAGCGCTGATGAATTTAGTGAAATTCGCGAAATTGGTGGAATTCGCTTAGAATTTTGAGTTGGCGGTTGGCGCGCATAACAGTTCACATTTGGTTCATGTCAAAAGAAATGCTTATAGAGTTTGATCATACTCTATTGGTGTCGTTGAAAATGATGATGATGGCAATAGTTTCATATTTAATTATGCTTCATCATCAGAAAAGTATATTTGTTATATACTTTCACAAGAATTTATATTATTCTTTTTTAATAAACTAAAAAAGAATTATAATAATACTGTGAAAATACAAAATTGTTTTTAAAACGTCGACTATACCAACTAAATAATTTGCTACTTAGGCAAAATCATTTATTGGTATATTTTTGGACGCAAATAACATTTTTAGCGAATGTATTTGCTCAATACATGAAAAAGGCAAAAATATCATTGGTAGACCAATGAATGGTGTACAATTAATTTTGATTGCTGTATTTACGTCGATTATTTTTTTTCTGTGTACATAATACCTTTGAATTTTATTAAATAAATTTTTAAGAAAATAATTATTTTTTGTATACTAATAAATAAATAACTGTCCTTTTGTGTAGTACAATATTTAAGTTTTTGTTAAGTTTTTGGTTAAATTGTGATATTGAGGCAAAGCGGAAAATATTTTTCTGGGGTAAAGTGGGAAACGTAATTTAAGCAACGTTTGTTGTAATCTTAGTGAAAATATTGTGTTATATGAATTATTTAATAAGTTAAACCAATAAAAAACTTTAATCGTAACCAAAAACCAATAAACAGCAAAATTTATGCATTGCAGAAGAAACCCTAGAAGCGAACATTTAACAGGAGCAAAAACAATGAAAAATCACTAAAAAGTCAATTAAAAATGGTATTCTGTTAATGCAAAAAGTTAGATAATGGACCAGTATTTTGAATAGACCCTTCAAAGTTAGTAAAACATTATTCAAATGTACTTTTTTAAAGAAAAATCAAAACGTGTCCCACTTTACCCCAGACTCACCTATTTAAAAAATGTTTAAAAATATGAAGTTAAATATCGGTTTAAATCTAAATTTTTTATAATGGTTTTGCATATCGGTTTATTATTTTTATTTTGTGCATAAAATTTTCAGTTTTATAAATGAAACGATTGAAGAAAGATATTGCTTTGGATTTCGGTTAAGGTTTCAATCCCATCCAAATACGAAGCTTTAACTACATCCTATCGTCACTGTCATGCCAAAGGGGCGAATGTGCATTTTTAAAAATGTTGGGAAATTAAATTCAAAGTTTGAAGTGCTTTAAAATTAGAAAAATTTATATTTTTTTAATTTTTTTCTGTTATTTTAGTTAATTCGTCAATTATTATAACGTATATAAAATATCTTTAGATTTGGACAACCGACTGAATTATAAATACGGATTCTGGATCAAAACGCAAATATTTTTGATTTTTATGCTATAAGTTTTTATTAGCGCAAGATAAAATAGTAATGTAGCGGCATTAATTGTTTGTTTTTAAAGCACCTATCTGTTGGCATAATTAATTAAAAATATTTTGTCAAACATTAATTTGCCATATGTTAATAATGATGCAGTTCGATAGGTGCTTTAAAAACAAACAAATAATACCTTTACATCACTATTTTGTCTTGCACCAATAAGAAATTAAAGCAAAAAAACTAAGAAATTGGAAAAATTTTAAATCTTGTCATGCCAAAAGGGCGAAACTTTTCGTTTTTTTGCCATAACTCTTTAATAGTACAAGATAAAATAGTAGTAAAAAGGTTTTAATTGTTTGTTTTTAAAGCACCTATCGAACTGCATCATTATTTTAAAATATTTTGCCAAACATTTTTTCCTGCAAATAACAAATGGTAAATTTATGATTGGTAAAATATTTTTAATTAATGATGCAGATCGATAGGTGCTTTAAAAACATACAATAAATGCCTTTACACCACTATTTTATCTTATTCCAATAAAAAGTTATGAAAAACGAAAAGATTCGCCCTTTTGGCATGACAAGATTTTCAATTTTTCAAATTCGCCCTTTTGGTTTTGTCTTTTGTGGCTAGAAATATCCAACAAAATGACAAGCGATTTTGGCACAGCATACTTGAGGATAAACTACATTCAAAAATGTAAAAAAACGCAAATGTCAAAAATTGCACATTCGCCCCTTTGGCATGATAGTGACGATATAATATATTCAGAAATTATTGTATTCTTTATTTTAAAATATAGTTGTATTTCAAAATTTTCTATATTTATTAAACAAAACTATATGTCATTATAAATTAGTTGTTTTCTTCCGAATCCTATAATATTCTTTGCATATGTTGTTCATTTATTTTAGCTCTACTCAATTTTTTGTATTCTTTGAAATGCACATTTATTGGTAAAATTTAAACAACAAAAATATTTGAAATTCCTCATTGTTTAAATACAAATTTTCTGCTTGTGTTCATTGTCTTATTTTCAAGAGGTTTCATTTTTAAGAAATGGGTTCATGAATTTAATTAATTTGTTTTATAATTTTTTGCTTCAGAAATATGTATATAAATTATAAAGAAATACTATTGTCGAGTTGAAGGCAGTTCATTAACATTACTTTGATATATATTATACATTTAATGGCTACATATTTCATGTGTCTGTTCAATTTAAACCTTGTACACCCTCTTGACCGAAATCGAATTAAAATTTTTATTCGAATAAATTTACTTTAAGCTTCCGGAATTCTATTTTGCATACAAAATAAAAGTTATCTATCCAATTTAAATCATAAATCTGGTAAATCTGGAAGAGTTCAATTCCATATATATTATAATTTATTTTTATTTTTAATTGGAAATGAATTTGAGAACATGCGCATGAAAAAGAATTTGAGAATATGCTGATATATCGAAAAATAATTTTCGAAACCTAAAAATTATGAAATTTAAAAACCTTTATAAAGCCGAAACTATTACAATAGACAACAAATGGAGGCCTGTTATCCATCTATCTACGATCTGATTATGTTTTTCCGAAGGTTTTCTAGATTCTAATCACGACCTCATACTCAGTTTTTTCAGTTTTGTAATATATAATATATGAATTATGAAAACTTAATATGTTATGCAATATATAATAGGTACACCTTAAAATCGGTATCCGTACGATATGTCGAAAAAAATGTAGAAACCAAAAAATGTCGATATTTTCAAAGTCTAAGATGCCGAAACTATTTTTGGCGAAATGTCGAAAAAAACTACATGTGCTCATTTTTTTATAGGAATTAAAATGTCGAAATTGGAAAATGTTCAAATACAAATTTCAAATCTTATTTTTTTAATAGTATTTATAGTTTTATATTAATATTTGCAGCTTCTGGTATGTTCTCACCTTAATTCCGAGTCCCGTTACTCTAGCATTCTTTGCTTTTTCTACACAAAAAAAAACACAATTTATGTTACTATGCATTTTTTCGACATTTTCTATAATTTTTTTGGTTAAAAATTATTTCAAATTTCGACATTTTTAGTTTCGACATTTTTGTTTTCGACATTTTTAGCTTTCGGAATTTTTATTTTCTACATTTGTATATTTAGTTTCGATATTTAAATTTTGACTTATCGTACCAAACCCCTTAAAATCATATTATTTTTTTGGTTCTATTTCATGTAGTTTATTTCAAAATATAATATAAAGTATTCTCAATGGAAAATAAAAGAAATTGTATCAATAACTCAAATTTGTAAAAAGTAAATGTCCAAAATATGTAGAAAATACGAAAATTAACATACATTTGTATTACGTAATAACTCAAAAACTTGAGGCAATCTGAAAAAACTTAGTATGAGGTCATGATTAGAATCTTGAAGTCCATTGGAAAATCGTACGAAAATCGTGTGCTAGTCGAAACAAACATATGAAAAATCCATACATTTTCGAGAAACTTTGTAAATTAAGATAGACAAAAACAATTTTTGAATAGAAGCAAACAATATCGAAATTTTAAATAATACAGACCACCATACGGGAACCGTACATTCCAATATAATTTTGTAAATTTTTAAGTCGACATTTTTTTTCGATCATCTTTTTTCAAAACTTTTTCTCGGTATTATTAATTTTGTTATTTTAATTTTCGATTTATCATTTCAAACCGCAACATTATACCTATATACTTCGCTAAAAGATATCTGAAATTATCGAATTATTAAGTCTTATGTTTCTTAAACATACTGAAGGTAAAAACATTATTTAATGCCCGTGCCCAAAAATGCCTGAAATCTGTCTTTAAAAACCGTCAAAGTTAAATAACCTGCTATACCCTTTCCACAAACTACCTTTCATATTTCCGGAAATATGCCCGTTATATTCCTGATAAATGCCAAATATATTTTTTAACTTGGGTAGACAATATTTTGGACAGGCTCAACAAAGTTTAGATGCTTTTATTTGAAAGATATTGAACAGATAAAGGCGGAGGTTTATACCATAATTTGACATTTTTGCAGTTCTTTCTTGAAAAAAATCGAAAATCTTGAAGTATTTTTTGTGTACAATTTTCACTTTATTTCCACTTACTAATAAATGGAAGTGGATGTGCCATATTTCTCTACTGTAGAAAAAATTTCAACATTCATCAAATGCTAAATCTCACAGGATTTAGTAATGTAGAAATGCGTATTGTTGCCATACACTAACTTCGCCCACACGTAAACGGAATTCCGCACACAGACTACTCTCGGAAGACCATCTTACTACCTAGTGCAAAAGTTCTCCGCTATGTTTGTGCATTTAACTGCCAAAAATATATCCTGAAAAACTTCCTGAAACGGAAACATCCTGATTATCAAATCAAATATGCAACGGCAGCAAACGTTTTTTTTTTTGTTGTCTCTGAGGTTTTTCCACTTTTATCAGACATACCACACATATAAAACGTTTTGATATCCTTTCACACAACTCTTCGTTTTTCACTT
Organism: Dryomyza anilis; assembly: GCA_951804985.1. Lineage (NCBI taxonomy): Eukaryota > Metazoa > Arthropoda > Insecta > Diptera > Dryomyzidae > Dryomyza > Dryomyza anilis. Next base: position 67,175,965 of record OX638132.1, read on the forward strand.
TTACCATCTGACACCGCAATGCTGTAAGCTGACCATGTTGCATACAACCATTCAGAGAATATTTTCCGCAGCTTAACGAAGCGACAACCACAAAACCAAGCACATAAAAAGTTTTATCCTGCATTCACATCCTGCTGATAGCTCTAATACTAAAATCAATAATTTTATTAAAAGCATGTCGCACGGTTTATATCTATCTGTGTTGTCAGCGATATCAGCGCTTCCCAAATAGCTTTGCATTGTGAAGTTTGACCTAATTTTAACCAGGCGTTGTCGTCGTTGTCATTTAATAAACTATCGTTGAGTCAAGCATTCATCTGGTTCCTGTCGCTGGGCGTATCTTGCTGATTTCCCTGCCATACAAATAATCAAAAGATTTCACGTCTGACTGCAATATTATGGTAATTTATCAGGCCTTTGCACCACAACAACGATGTCATCAAGCAATTTTGCGAGAACGACAACATAAACCCTACAAACAGTTTCCACTTACAACGTTGCATAGCAGCGTCATAAATCATTATAAAAGAGTGAAAAAAAAAAACGAAAAACGGTTTATGTTGCAAACTCCAGAATACACTTAGAGAAGAGCTGATAACACAAAACCATTTTTTTTTAAATTTCTAAATATTATTTGTGGGATATAAGAAAAAAAATGCTTTAAAACATATTAATCGTTACGAAAATTCAGTGTACGGAAAACTCCTCTACGAGTTCGTATCGCTGGATTGTGTACAAAATAAAAACACACTATGTATTAATTAGTATTATTTAACTTTATTTACTTAAATAGCAACTTAATAACAATCACTTATAGCCACTACTGTATTACTACAATTTATCTTTTCAAAGTTCGCTCACGAGATGCACTAGTTCACTATCAAATCACAGCTAAAGTGCTGTGCCTCAGATGCGGCGCCCTTATATACTGCATGCATCAGTTCGATACGTTTCGACAAGCTTCGACATGTTTCGAGAACCTTCTACTCGTTTCGTGAATGACGCATTGGCATCTCAGTCGCACTCATGTGTTTCAATGTGCTGATCTTCCATCTCTTTCTCGCACATTGCTTAGTGCGCTGAATGATCTTCCGTCTCTTTTTAACACATTGCTTAGTGCGCTGAATTGTCTTGCGTCTCATTAATTATTGAGTGAAGCAAATTACCTCTTTTCGTAACAATATATATTAAGGAATTTTTGTATTTTACCAAATAATTTGTAATTTTTCATGAAAGCTCGTCAATTTCTCTATAAAATCTCATTCAAAGTTTAGTCTTACTCGTACTATGTAAATAATGAAATATCATGGAACTTGTGACTACATAGCAATAGTCAGGTTTTGTTCACTCTTGGTATTCGGTAACCAGATCATTAAGAAGTCTAATATTTTGCACAAATAATAAGACTCACAAACAAAGTTTGAACCAAATCCGCAACATTTGAAAATTTAGATGGCCAATCTGACATGGAATGCCCCATATATTCTTTAAAAATTCTATACATTATTTTTGAGTACGAAACTCTTACCGCACGTTTCAGAATAGATAACTTACTACAAAGTTCAATTAAAATATACCGTCCTTCTCCAACTTCATATCTAAATCTTATTAAAATTTCAATTCACAATATTTTAGTTTTTTCTGTGTCCAATTCTTATTTTTCCTATTTCAGCATATTTGCATCGAATACAATCCGTTGAATTCAGAGAAAGGAATTCAGTATAGTTTCGAAATTGGTTGCAGTACAAACTACAACTCTTTTAGTTTTGACAATAACAATCGACTAAACGGTCTGTACACACTCCCATTGCTTCTAAAATAGTTCGAAATTGGTTGCAGTACAAACTACAACTCTTTTAGTTTTGACAATAACAATCGACTAAACGGTTGAGAGAACCGAATAAACTGGTTGGGCAAAGAATTGGTTGACGCAACAAATCTCTACTCTGTTTGTAGATCTCACGATTACAGGAAAACAAGAAGAGATAGTAGATCAATGTAACTCATAACTTTGATCACTTGTTTACTTTGTACAGCTTATCTACCTGCACACAGAAAAATCCTCTTTTGGCATGAGGTTATAAGAACGAAAATGTAAGTTGAAACACCCAACTTAATTCAGTAAAAACAAATTGTCTACAAATTTGTTGGCGATATCGCCCTATTTGGTTTGCGCTTGAAATATTAGATACACCAATTGTTCTAAAACTGTACTACTTTGTTTTAAAACTGTTCGAAATTGGTTGTTACATTGGTCTACTAACCTGGTTGTCCAAACTACAACTCTTTCAGTTTTGAGAATAACAGCCGACTAAGCGGTTAAGAGAACCGAATAAGTTGCGAGTGCACACAGAAAAATCATCTTTTTGTCTCTGGTTGGCGCTTGAAATATTAGCCTTTACACACTCCCAATTGTTCTAAAACTGTACTACTTTGTTCTAAAACTGTTCAAAATTGGTTGTGGTCGTAATGGTTGATGCAAATAATATCTATTTATTGAAATCATGGTTACAGGAAAGAATCAATGAAATTCAGAACTAAAGCACGAAAAACACGATTAAATAAACGCCCAACCGTTCACAAAATGTTCGAAAATTTTGAATATCAATCGTGTAATTCCATAATTCATACAAAATTGAGAACGCTTGATATTAAAATTGTTTCAAAATTGCGGCAACCATTTTGCAGTTATTCAATCGTGTGATACAGGCTTCAGAGAACTTTTATATCTAAGTTGTTTGATGTTGATCGGTCGAAGTTTGACATATTTTTTGCCCACTTTTTATATGATATAGCACTAAAACTTATGAGAAACTTTTACCGGATGAAGTGATTTTACGAGTAGTGGTGATCTAAAAACAATCTATATTCTTGAAAAACCTCAAATGAAAGGAAAGTGTCTAATGCAAGATTTCAGCTGTTTTCGAGATTCTATAACCAGACTAAATCTGGACAACTTTAAAAGGTAACAGCGCTTTCTTTGGATTTGTTCACACATTATCACATATGTCTGAAATATTTGTAGTCGTTTTAGATCGACGAATACTTTCGTAGTTTTTACTAAATTCATTACACCAACCATCAAAAGATTCAAACTACAAAATCTACTATTTTACCAGTGTAAACCGCTCAACTACAAATTAAACAAACTTTAAAAACATATAAAGTTGGCACTAGACTGTGATATCCGACGAAAGAAAATATGGTAAAGTCACGAACGATGGGAAATGTGGCATGAACACATGCAGCATAAAGCAAACAATCGCGTTGTTGCTAAGGGAAGGAAACAACTTTTAATAAGGTCACATCCGTTAAAGTGCCGCAGAGTAACAGAAGAGCGAGTAATAAAAACTAAGATTTAATTGACAGCCGTGCATTTTTTGAAAATGCAAGAATATTTATGTTGTTTTTATATAGCGTGCGAGATGGTGCCTTGAATTCAAAGCTACTTTGCATAGTGTGCAAGAATTCGTATATAGTTTGTTTATAAACTGCTTTTGTTGTAGTACTTTCTTTCGTAGATATATCCTTACAAAAAATAATACAAAAAAACACATCATTAACATTCACTGTATAATGTTTGTCTTTGCTTTTACTTTCTTTCTGTAGATGTTCCATACAAGGATACTCGTCTGGATATTTGGCACACGTTGAGCTCTAAACAAAATTGTTGTGCATAATGAGAACATCATCACTTATGTAACCCAGATAACCCCAACACACAAAGTAATTTATCATTCACCAACGAAGAATATTTAGCAAGAACAACAAGAAATTACTAAAATTGTTGTATGTGTTGATGCCAACATATGTGGCAACAGCAGCAGCAGCAGCAGCAGCACCATAATCAACATCACAATGTCGAAGCATCCAGATAATGATAATTTACGCAACGACATCTACGAAAATCTGCCCTGTCAGGCTATGTACAATGAGTCGGTGCGCAAGATACAGCAACATAAGACCGCACAGGGCGTTCAAGTAGGCGGCAGCAACATTCCAAGTAACGCACTGTCACAGCAATTGTTGCTGAACAATATCAGCAATCAAAATACCAATCAAAATCCGAACTCGAATGCAAACTCTGCGGCACACAATCGACAGAGTAGCAATAATAAGCACTATGCTGTCGGCAATCTGCCAAAAGAGATGCTCTATGCCACGCCTATGCGTAAGTCAGATCGCTACAAGAGTGGCGAAAGAAGTCGCTTCACCAGTTCCAGCAGTCGCACAGCGCAAGAGGCCGATGCCAAACTAAGCAATTTAATGGAATACAAACAACTCAACTCAAAGGACTCGAATCGTCGTAATGGCAATCCAGTGCCCGTTACCGATCTGGATGAAGTAGATAATGCAGAGGATGGCTGCTCATCCAGCGCTTATGTTGGCGGCTCGATGTACACTAATCAACCGGCTTCGTTGCCAGCACTTGCAACGGCCAGTATGTCCAATCATCAGATGGAAGATAAACGCATTTTGAATTTCCTTAAGGACACCACACAGCTGCAGAAGAAACTCGAGATCTCTGGGCGTGATTGTCCAAATACAAGTTTTTCGAATTTGGCGCGCGAAGAGCATTTCGCCAATTTGGTGCAACAGAACTTTCCGGTGGAAACGGGTCATGCTGCAGCAAACGGACGTCCACGCACAGAACATGAGAGAATAGCAGCACCATTTGGCACAACAGCATTGACTACTGCCGAGACTGACGAAAATTTAGAAGTCTATATGCGTAAGAAGGAATCTCCAGACAAAGAGGTCAACGGTATATTGCCGTGTGTGTCACGGAATGGAGCAGTGCTACCAGAAAATGCTATGGAACGTGCCAGTTCATCAGTATATATACATCGCGAATGGGTGCTAAAGAAAATAGCCTTGTGTCTGGAACAGCGCACCGCTGGCAAGAAAGGTATGTTGGGTGCAGTTGGTGGAAAATCGGAAGTTAGCGGTTATTTGGCGGCCAGAGCCAAAGCATCGGCCATATCGAATGCCACTTATAATGGTTGTCTTGTTTTGGGTTCGAATGGTTCGGGCAAAACGTCCATCTGTCAAGCGATCATGAATGGTAATTCTGGCACCAAAGGAATTCTGAATCGTAAATTGCTGGCATGTTATCTCATTGAATCTCAAAATCCCGAGTGTCACAGCCTGTCGCTTTTCTTACGTAAGCTTGTGTTGCAGCTGCTAAGTCACTCCTCATTAATCGATAAAGATGACTGTCAAAAAATTATCGAAGATGGATTCTCGTTTCTGCACGAGGAGGCACAACAGCAAGAGCAAAAACTGGATGAGGCTATGAATAATATATCATTGGACGACAATGCCGAGGAACTGCTTATTGCGGAATTGAAGCGTGGTGCTAGCGAGTGTGACCCCGAAGAGCTGGACAATTTTCACGAACGTCGCACATCGACATGTAATAAGCGTTCTACAGTGGGAATAGTTCGTCAAAAATCTGCACCTTCCCCAGAACAAAGACACGATAATAAAGCAGATGTGGATGAAGCAAAAAAGAATAATTATGGGACGCATCCGCCACCGGGCAGCAAAGTTGGTACTAAAGAACGTACTGAAAATAAAGATAACGACACCGAAAAAGATAAGCAAAAAGATGAAGACAAAGACACGGAACGAGACAAGGATTTGGCGTCACCATCAACAAAATTTAGTCCTGGCAAAAAATCAAAGATTCCAGTGAAATTAGGACGTCCAGTTGGTGTTCCCTCCCCAGTAAAGGTCGTAGCAAACGTAGTTTCAAATACAACCAATCCAATTCAACAAGGTGGCGGCGAGGATATAGCCGATTTTATGAGTGAAGAAATGAAAAACGAAATCGAAGCAGAGATCAACGACGAAGACGAAATAGAGCCCATATCAGAGAATATAAACGAAAAACATAACAACGAAGATAAGCCAGAGGCAGATAAAGACATCGAAGAAGACATGATTGTATCAGAAGTAACGAAAGAAGAAACACCAGAAAAAGAATTTAATTTGATTGAGTTTAATAATACCACAGAAAATTTTGGAGATGATGCAGAAATTACGCTACCCATTGGCGCAAATTCCGAAAAGTATAAACATCCTATTACACAGGAGAGTAACTGCAATACGTTACCACCGCCATTGCCAAAACCAAAGAGTTGTCGCACCATTATCGCCGATGGTTACTACGAAATGTTACTATCAAATCCAGAGATTTTTGAATGTTTAAATGTAGATAATATTGAGAAAAATCCCGATGAGTGCTTCAAAAAGGCACTGCTATTTCCATTACTCGAACTAACACCGCCGAAGACGGCGCTCTTACTACTCATCGATTCAATCGATGAGAATTACATCAACGAAGGCAATCTTATTTCCACATTGAAGGGCGGGCGTGGCACAACTACGCAGCATAATAGTCGAAATGTGGCCGAGTTGCTCTCGAATCACATTCACCTGTTCCCCAAATGGCTATTCCTCGTGTGCACCACCAAGAAACAGACCAAGCAGATCACACGCATGTTTACTGGCTTCAAGAAGATAACATTAGACGATCTGCGTAAGTCCCATGTGGTCAAGGATGTGCAGGAGTACATTATCAATCGTCTAAACTCCGACTTCAAGGATAGCATTATGCTAACCAAAGAGATTATAGAGTCACTACATCAGCTATACATTAAGTCAAATGGTTGCATACTATATTTGGAAAAGGTGCTTAATGGCATCAAGGAAAACTTCTTTAGTTTCCGCGAGATTAAACTGATTCCCTGCACACTGAATGGCCTATATCTATACATCTGTCAGAAGTCATTTAATAAGAAGCAATATATGAAAATACGCCCAGTGCTTAATGTGCTGCTTGCATCCTCCGGTTACGTGGATAAACTTTTCCTTTTTAACTGCCTACGCACGCATAATTATACCATCGATGAAGATGAATTCGAGAAACGTTTGCATCTGATGAGAAACATACTCGCATATGAGCCTGGTCAACTGCGACTTAAGATATTCCACAACTCCTTTTCGGATTGGTTGGTAGATGTAAAGTTTGCAACGAAGAAATTCATCTGCGATGTTAATGAGGGCCACATAATGATATCCATGTATTATCTGTTGGTCGCAGATACATTGTGCGCCAATAGCGTGCGCAAATGCGTCTATCATATGCTAAAGTCGGGCGAGTACTTAAATAATCGCAGCATTGATTTGGATTTGATACTCATGCTCTTAGAGTCGCGCATCAATCTTAACGATTGCTTCTATACAAACCATTTGAACTGCTGTTCTTTGTGTGAGAACGATTTCAAGACCGATGCAAACTTCCTACCCAAGACTCGCGACATGATTGAAAAGTTCTTGACCAATGAATTGAGTGATGAGTTCTCGCAGTTCCTCTGTGATTTCTTTAAGCCCAGTCTACCCACAGATGCTAAAATTTTAAAACTCCTGATTGAGACGGGCATAAATAATGCGGATGCACAAACTTCGTGTGAATCTTCGCTTATGTCGCCGGAATTGTCGGAGAAATCGCAAAATATCGACTTTGAATTAGCTGATCTACTAATATCGAGCGAAAAATCATGCCAACTCGAGACTCAAAGACCAACCAGTCCATCGGAGAAAAGCGAGCCACAGCAGGAGAGTCAGGACGATAATGCCTCAGGGACGTTACATCAGCTTTCAGACTCTAATCGTATTGAGTTGCATAAGGGAAAGGCTTTGGTGCACATACTGGCCAACGATGGCAACCATCAACTACTCGAGCGTGCTCTCAATGCCTGCAAGGGTCCCATTGATTTGGAGATTGAAGATTATAATGGCCAGACAGCACTGAATATTGCCTCGCGCAATGGTCATTTGGAGGTAGTGAAACTGCTGCTGAGTTTTGCGCAACCCTGTAACGACGGCACCGGTCGCATGAAGCGTGTTGATGTTAATCATGCCGATCGTGACGGTTGGACACCATTGCGTTCTGCTTCGTGGGGTGGTCATACGGAAGTTGTCAAATTGCTGATAGCGCACGCGGCCTGTAAGATCGATTTGGCCGATAAGGAGGGACGAACCGCATTGCGTGCGGCTGCCTGGAGTGGACATGAGGATATACTAAAAATACTAATCGACTCGGGTGCAGATGTCAATTCGGTTGATAGACAGGGACGCACATCGTTGATTGCGGCCTCCTATATGGGTCACTATGATATTGTCGAGATACTACTGGAGAATGGTGCTGATGTTAATCACTTGGATCTCGATGGACGCAGCGCTCTTTGCGTTGCAGCACTCTGCGGTTCGTCCGGATATAGCAGAGTTATATCTACATTGCTGGAACATGGCGCCAACACGGATCAACTGGACAATGATGGCATGTCGCCGCTGTTAGTCAGCTCATTCGAGGGCAATTCTGAAGTTTGTGAGTTGTTATTGGAAAATGGCGCAGATCCTGATTTGGCTGATTTCATGGGACGCACTCCGCTCTGGGCTGCCTGCACTGCTGGTCACGCGAATGTTGTTAAGTTGTTGCTTTTCTGGGGTTGCGGCATCGATTGCATGGATTCAGAGGGTCGTACAGTGCTCAGTATTGCAGCAGCACAGGGCAACGTGGAGACAGTACGTCAACTGCTCGATCGTGGACTCGATGAGACGCATCGTGACAATGCTGGTTGGACTCCGCTGCACTATGGTGCCTTTGAGGGCTTCCAAGAGGTGTGCGTTCAGCTGCTGGATTCCGGTGCAAAGATTGATGAGTGTGACAATGAAGGCAAAACGGCGTTGCATCTGGCCGCACAGGAAGGACGTACCAAATGTGTGCAAGTGCTGTTGGAAATTCACTCGACATTTGTCGATCAAAAGGCGCACGACGGCAAGACTGCCTTCCGTTTGGCATGTCTCGAGGGACATCTGGATACGGTGCAGTATTTGTTGAAGTTCTGCTGTGATGTTAATGCCAAGGATGCCGACTCACGGACTACGCTTTATATACTGGCGCTGGAGAATAAACTGGAGATTGTGAAGTATCTGCTGGAGGTATCCGACGTTGATGTGAATATACCCGACAGCGAAGGACGTTCGGCATTGCATGTTGCCTCGTGGCAGGGACACGCGGAAATGGTGAAGATGTTGATCACGATGGGTAAGTTATGGCTTATTCTGCTTTAGTCTCAGACTAAGTCTCGTTCTGTACACAGGAAATGCTGATGTCAATGCCATGGATCTGGAGTGTCGCACACCACTGCATTCGTGCGCTTGGCAAGGCAACGACGATGTCATGAATATTTTGCTCTACTTTGGTGCACTAGGCGATCATGCCTGCAAGCAGGGTGCTACCGCTTTGGGAATTTCGGCACAGGAGGGTCACGAGAAGTGCGTCATTGCGTTGCTGAAGTACGGCGCCAACCCCTACAAATCCGATCATTGCGGTCGCACGCCCATCAAATTGGCGGCCAAATCGAATCGCACGAATATTTTGAAAATATTTGAGAATTTTACGAAAAGTAAGCAAAATACCTTTATTTTTAAGAACGTTACTAACTGTTTTCATTTTATTTTACTTTCATCATAACGCACCATCTTAGATGAGCCCAATCCCAGCTCCATTGAACCGAAATTTCATGCTATGCTGCGTTCGCCCGACCAACCGCCATCGTTACCTGCACATCAGAGTTTAGTGGCTGGTGGTGGTGGTGTTGGCGGTGGTGCATATGCATCATCCGTTTGTTCGGCGGCAACTACGGCAACAGTCAACAATAGCAGTTGCCACAATATCAACAACAACAGCATGCAGCCGCCGTGTAGTCTCCTGAATGCTTCGAGCTCCACTCACAGCTCAAATAACTTTTACGAGAATACAATGCGCTCGGACGCGAGCAGCCTGCACAAGCGCAAGAGCGTTATTTCTAGTCAGTCAACAGGCAGCAGCAACGATGTTAGTTGTTACCCCTATTCCCCATATTCTAAGAATTTTATTATAATCTCAAATATATCTCCGGCAGGCTCCACTTACCTTTACGCAGCAATTGCAGCGCCAGACGAAGCTCAACTCGCGCAACAATCCATTCGTACAAAATGCACCAGTGGTCAGTTCGAAGTATGGCTCTTCAACATCGTCGGCAGCAGCGTCGGGTACTAAGGGCGCTCATGGTGGCGGTCATCATTCGCAGCGACACTCTCAGGTGTTGCCAGACTTGAACGAACATCAATTGGGTAAGTTTTTGATGGGATTATGTTTTCCGAAACAAAAATCTTATGAAAAATTCAGCATTTCCATTATGTCAAATAGGATTTACCACGCCTCATATTGCAATTTCGCTCACAGTTTTTAGTTACTATAATTTAAATGTAGGTATTCACAAACATCAGTACAATTCACAACAATTAGTAGCTCAACTATATAATGGTTCGAGGAAAAAGTTCATTGAGTTTTTTCCCCAACATTTAAAAACATTTTTTTTATATTTAAAATCAACACAATTTGTGACATTTTGATCGATAACCATTTTTCATTTTTCTGACAAAACCATTATGCCATCCTCCAGTAAACTTCTTGCATTTATGGACGAAAAACTGAACTTAATAATTTTATAGGCTTTTTTGTACTCTGTTTTAAAACATTAATTGATATCTGCGTAGTCGGGGACTGGATGAATCAACACTTCCCAACCGAACTCTTTCAATTTTTGCAGAGTAATTAAAGATGCGTGTGGTCTACCATTATCGTGATGGAAGATAACGCCTTTCATATTGATTAATTCTGGCCGTTAACCTCTAGTCCACGCTTTTTATTAATAAGCTGACAGCAGAGAGTCAATTGTCTAGCCCGGTTAAAGCAGATATGTGGCAACTTAAGTGGTAGCCACATAATTGCTACTTATTTGCCACCCAATTTCCAGCCAAAAATCCTCGGGCTGAAGCTTAGTTGCTACAAATTTGCATTTATTAAATATAAAAATAATAAAGAAAAATAAGCAGAAAATTGCATAGTAATATAAGTCTTTACGAACACCTTTTTGGTAAAATTACAACTCAACTTTTACAAACGATTCAAGTTTTCGGGTTAAACCTTATATCCTACCCCTCTAATTTTTATGCGTACCTAAAAAAATACTATTCATGTATCTATTTTAATGATTTTTGATGTTTCTTTAATTATATTAATTATATATTACCAACACAACTTTCCATAAACATTTGTAGTGAATTTAATAAATATTTTCTGTATAATATATATTTCTTCCATTTCAAAATTAATTTACTATATTAAGCCATGTTCCGACTTTCGATCGAATTTCATATACGTGGTTCTTAAAAAGGACTCTTTTCAAAATTCTGAAAAATATCCTAAATTTTCGTCAATTTTTTGTAAATGGTTATGCAAAATTTCAAGATGGTATTTTGATGGCATCATATTTTAAAAAATAATTTTCTAAATTTGTTCAATATTTTTAGTATAAAAAAAAAATATTTTTTTCAAAAGTAAAATTTGCAATAATTTTTCAATGTATTTATAACTCTAATTTCGAAAATGGCGTCAGTTTCATCAAATTGTTTCTAGTTTTTGAGATATATACCATTTTTCGAAAATCGTATAAACTATATCAAAATTACATATATATTTAGGAATTATTACAACTTTTACTGTAGAAAAAAAATATTTTTTTTTCTATACAAAAAATAAATAAAAATTTAGAAAATAATTTTTTAAAATATGATACCATCAAAATACCATCTTGAAATTTCGCATGAACATTTATAATAAATTGACAAATTTTAAAAAGGGTCCTCTTTAAGGACATCTATTTTGAAGTGCAAGGATAACGACCACGGTCCACATGTTAACGTTTAAAAGTTACAACTTAATTTTACTAAAAGCTTGTTCTATTAGCTTTAAAACAAGCTATCAATGAAACTTCTAGCATTTCTAGTTCAAGAGATATTTTAATATGAACAACCATACAAAAGTGATTTTTGACACTTTTTTCCAACTTTGAGCCACTGTATCTCTGGAAGTAGTGGTCGGAAAAAAAATGGTCAGTGCATGTCTCAATACCCTTTATCAATTCCCAAAATTTCATTGAAATCGAATAAGGTAAGTTCCAACCGCTGGTCGATTTGGTGTGGAATGGCCCATACAATTTGTAAACAAACGGTTTTGAATTCGATGACTCAGTACAAAAATGTGTTTTTTTCAATGAATTCAATTCGTTTGCTTTGACTTCAACGATTTGAATATGTTTGAAAAACACATTTTTTGTATTGTGACATCGAATTCAAAACCGTTTGTTTACAAATTTTATATGAAATTCGATCGGAATTCGATCAAATGTCGGAACATGGCGGATTATTAATAAACATGTTCTTAAAAGGTTCTTCTATTCTATATATTCTAAATTATATAGAACATAAAACATTCAATAATTTGTCACCATTTTGCCACCTAATAGCAAAAAAGTAAGCTCCGCCCATTATTGTATATTTTCCATTATTAGAATGTAGGACCTATATATCACATCATTGTAACTTATTACTGCGTATGTTTCACACATATTCTTAGCCACCGCTTTGGAACAAAAGAACGTTGGTGTGCCATATTGGTGTCATTGGTAACTTAAAAAGTACACAAAAGATTGTTTCAATTGTCGAGCCGTGGTTACTTGGGTCATGATGCACGATTCGGCTCCAACATCAAATTTTAACTTACCTTGCTACGCTTGTACAACTTCTACCTTATGGTACTAGGATACTTATAAAAAAAAAATGTTATCATGTGGGAATTTACTTGGGTCACGGACGAAACATTCGTATGCTTAAAACTTTAATATCCCTATTGATTTTTTTTTTGCGCAAGTAGTATTAAAATAGTACTAAATATCTTCAAAAATTTAATGAATTCGATGCGGTAGATATAAAGGATATAAATTAAAAAGTTGTCATTCCGGACGGGACAAAAACGGAAGAAATATCGAGGTTCATATGGAAATTCCAAAGAGTCAGCGAATTTTGCGTAATCATTATTTTTTTGGATTATTTTAGAAAATAGCTGAAATTATGTGCTGTATTTCTGTATTCACATATTGTTTTCAAAGTTAATAGATTTTTCATAATAAATCATAGAAATATTCCGAACGGTACAAAAAATTCCATGTAGAAATTATCACTACGATTATTTTTCTAAATATACTTTGGGCGTACAATATATTTTTTTGAATTCTCTCAGAACATAACTGAGACAATTTACTTTATTTTTATTTGTTCGTAAAGTTTATAGTTATTTCGTAATAAATCAGAGAATAATATAAAAATTTGCATTACAATTTTTTTCAAAAAATAATTTTATATTTGACAAATGAAGAAATAAAACGTGATGTACGATTCGATTTTCCAGATGTTCTTAAAGGTTTTAATTTTTTTTTTTTCATTTTTTGTGAAAAAAAATTACAAAAAAAATAAACAAGCTGTCACTGGAATTTATGACGACTCACTTTTTGTTACGTTTTACAAAATAAGGAGATAATTAATTGAAAATATCAAATTTTCAAAAAATCGTTCTTTACCCATATTTTCAAATAGTTTTTTGGTACTATTTTGTATAGCCTTTTTATACCCTACACTATGAGTGAAAAGGTATATTCAATTTGGTACGCCGTTTGTAACACCCTGTAGAAAGCATATCCGGTATGGAAAAGTATATATATTCTTGATCAGCATGAGCTCCTGAGTCGATTTAGCGATGTCCGTCTGTATGTCTGTCCTTCTGTCTGTTCTTCTGTCTGTCTGTCTGTCTGTCTGTCGGTCTTTCTGTTCTTCTGTCTGTCTGTTGAAATCACGATTACGGAAAAAATAGAAGAGCTAGAGCAATGCAACTTTAGATTTAGATTACTTATATATCTAAGCTGTCTGAACAAGAAAATTGGCATGATCGATCCATTGTAACCTGAGAACCGACCACTTATGTCCAAATACCTCATATTTACATCAACAGATCAATTTTACTGTATACGTGCTTAGTTAAACTTTTTTGGTCAAATATATATTGACATCATGCTGAAATACATGAAAAAAAATATTTTCCTGCGAAACGAGTTGTGGTTACCAAAAAACTTTCGAAATTCGGTGCACCTACCCATTTGTAAATATGGGTATCAAATGAATGGAAATTCTTCAGCTTTGTAGTTATTTTCAGGATTCGTATACCCTGGTGACCTATATACCAATTTGAATGGTAACCACACACATATGTGTAGGGTATTTATAGTCGGCTTAGACCGACTATAATTTTGATAATCCTAACTATCATAATATCACCTACTTTAAATTTTCCATGTGATCTAACCTTCCCAACTGGTTTTAAGTACCGTTTGTAATTATTTTTAATTTTAATACCAAGCACAGTTTTTCAGTCACATTTTCAAATTAAATTAGATCTATTTTCGTGTATAGTCAACATAACATAAATATTTAAAATGCCTTAATTATTTACCTGTCTGTTCGTTTTGATTAGGAATTAAAGACTTTTAAAAATTTGGAAAAATTAATAGTTTAAACTTGCAGTGAAAAACCGAGCCATACATTTCATTTTCGTTTTTATTGATTTATTAGCATGAACAGATCAAGCTTTATCCCATATTTAATTATTTTTTTTAATTTTCGCAGCCTCCAACATGGTGGTCAACGATGCCGATCTCTACGACATGGAATGCATGTCGCCGCTCTATGCCACGCCACCGCACTCGCCCAGCAGCGAGCTGAGTTCACCCGGGCAGCTGCCTTCAATTAATGCATTCGAGGAAATTGGCGGTGCAACTGGTGCTGGTGCCGCTACCAGCAGCAGCTCTACGAATCGTCACACCAATGGCGGCAGCAGTGGCAAATCGCTGCTGGCCGACAATCATTTTGCGCGTGACACGCATATGCGCATCATATTGGGCAATCTGAAGGAGGCCAATCAATCGGCTTCATCAAGGTAATACAAAGCGGTTAATTTCCAGTTAGAACTCGAAATAATTTTGAATTTTGTTACAGCAAAAGTAAGCGCAGCAGCATTACCACCAACCCGGCGATGCGACTCATACGCAGCCGCTTCGATTCGGCAGCACAACTCATACGACGCACGAACAACATGTTGTCCTCGAACTCAAATCAGGGATCCTCGAGCATCGGCGTCAAATCGGGCACATTTCAGTGGCGCAAAGAGAGTCAAATGTAAAAAGAGGCGTGGGTTTAAATAGGCGCGAAAACCACATGAATTTGAAAACCAACAAAAATGGTGGAAAAATGGTAGACAGCGCTATATTTAATTTATTGACAGAATGTAAAGAAGATGAAAATGCTTAAACAGTTGAAGCACAACTGTAAATTTAATGTATTTTATTTGTGATAGTCGAACCTTAATTTGTTTTCATTTAAATCATAACTAATTTTTAAAGAAATTCAATTTTATTATAAATATTAATTTAAATTAGGTTTTAATTTTTCTTTTAAATCTAACTTTAAATTTATTTTTGTGACTTTAATTTATTTTAATTTTTTTATTTTATATATTTTAAATTTAATTTTTAGTTTTTGTTTTTAATATAAAAAAATAACAATTTATTAGTAACTTAAAATACGTACATTTTAGCCAAGTTGCATGTAGTGTTAGTGTGCAAGCAAAAAATGAAGAAATATTAATTATAAGTTCACAAAAGTTATTAAAAATGCATAAATATTTAAATAACAATTGTTGCACATATTGTATTGCATTAAATGAAAGAAAAACAAACGAAAAACATATACAAAATATGAATAAAAAGACCAAATTCAATTGAATTTCACACATGTTTGTTTTCAGTGCATGGAATTTATTAAAGTCGTGAAAATGTAGTTGTTAAACATGAATTTTGTCAAATGAAATGAAAACTGAATGAATTTCTAAATACTTTAAAGCAATATTTTATAAACAATGCAACACTTAAGTAATTACATTACATACTCAATTATTTATTTGCATAACTACTATCCTACCATTATAATTACACTGTGCAACAGAAATGAAATGATGCTAAATATCTGAAAAAAATATTTGAAATTATTGGATTACTGTGATTTTTAATAGTATTTGAAAAACTACACTGTTTTGAAAAGATGTTACTTATTTCAAGGTACATGTTATCATCTTTGTAAAAGTAGAATGCACAAAATTAATTTCTTCAAAAACTTAAATTTTAAGTTTATTGCTTAATTTTATAAAAAGTATTTGCTGAATTTAAAAATCTAGTTAATAATTCAAATTATTAACAATTTGAGCTCATCGAGTAGAAAATATCTGTTATTTCAAAGTTTAAAAACAATTTTTGATAAATTCAAATGGTATTTCATATTTTATTTAGCTAGTTCAAAATTCTTCTTTTTAAAAACTTTTTTCAAATATTTAGCATGCATTTTCCAAAGGTCTTGTCATTTGTTGTCGAGTGTTTTAAGTACTATAGCAATTATTTAAATGCAACATTAACATTAATTAATTAAAAATCATATTTAGGAGTTATCGAAATTAGCGTGCTAGCATTTTTCTATAGTATGATATGTTATTTGAAAAACAACAAAAAAAAAACTATATACGATATCTATACGGTTTTATTTTATTAATGCAAAACAAAGTAACATAACACAAAACAACGGTACTGAACAAGTAATTAAATAAATTATATTAAATTAGTTTTATAATTAAATTATACATACTACCAATCGAATGAAATTGTAATTTATTTAATTACATATTAATTTAATTTAATTGCTATTTAAATTTATACTGGTAACGAAATACATGCATGCATACAAATACACATACACACACACACAGATACACTTGAGTAGCTGCAACCGAAAACCAATTAATTAAATACATATTAATTAAATTCAACAGAAATACTAAACACACTATTTGTTTTATTTCAACTTTTTTTGATTTTAAATCGATATTAAAAATATAATCACACTTTCATTGCTACACTGCACCCAGGAAAAAAATCCCTCAAATCCCATTAAAATTGGTGAATAGGACAATTATTGATTTAATAGTATACAAAAAATAAATCTTTCATATAAACTCAAAGGCAATGTCATGGTATTTTCTAGTATTTAATGGTATTTTCCGATTAAAATGATAATTTATCCTATTGACTATTTTTAATAGTAAAAAAATATTATTTATATAGTTTTTTTCTGGGTGTACTATGTATGATATTGAAAATTACCGGAATCGGCCGACCTTAGGCCTATGTTCTGTTAATTTTTGTAAATATATTACATTTGTCAGAAGAGATTTTTTTGTTTTTAATAAACCCCAATTATGTAATTCATTTGAAATAATCAGAGATTAGAAATAACTATTAACCCTTATTTTCTATTGGTTTTTCACTGAGTGATATTATATTTAAAAAAAAATATAAAGGTCATTGGGTTGAGAGATAATTTTTATTTATAAAAATAAAGGTCTTTGGATGAGCGTTATACGAAAACCTTTATTTTAATGGTTTTTGATTAATGGTTGTTAGTAGACAGAAAATTCAATTGGTCTCATTTATAGGGATTTTTTTATTGTACCAGAAATTGTTTAGAGAAACATATAATTTTGTTATTGGTAAATTTTGATTTAGAACATTGCGTCCAAATATTTTTTTTACCAATTTTTTTTCGAATTTTATTAAGTTGGTTGTTTTTGGCAAATCAAATTTTTGCTAGAATATGTTGTTTTCGAACATTTCGTGGTTTTTATCGCAAAACATGTTTATATATTTTTTTTCGATATTTTTCGAATATTATTGTTTTTGTCGGATAAAATATTTTTGCTGAAAACATTGTTGATTTTGTCGACCAAACATGTTTAATTGTTGCTTTTTGGATTTTATACACGGATAGAAAAGATTTGTTTGAAAATGTTTGAATGTAATTAAAAAGTAATACGAAATTACCATACATGTATTAGGAATGAAGTGTAATTAATTTATAATCGAAATTGAATTTATTTTTGTTCACGTGTAAACATTATTATATTGTCCAGCAGAATCTGTCAATCTGTACAAAACCAACATAAAATTGTAATTGCATTTGAATAAACTATTTCTTGGCAATTTACTTGGTTAAAACTATGTTTCGAAACACAGAAAATGCTAATCAAATCTAAATACAACGTATGTTTGCAACGCTCGTCTTAATACGATAGTTTATCGACTGACGAAGTTGGCAACGTTGTGCAGCATTTTCTATCGTTTGAACATATTGATGTTTAAAAATAAACAAAAAAGAAATTGGATTTAAATAAATGTTTTCTTCCAACATTCTTCTTGTATACGAAGTTGGCACTCGTTGAGCAGAATGTTCTACCTACGTCTCTTTTGTCGTCGTTTTAAGTATGTATAGGGTCATTTTGAACATACTGAGTTTGAAAACAAACAAAAAAACGAATTCAATTGTAAATAAAGGTATTCTTGCAGCTCTCTTCTTGTATACACTGTTGACACTCGGTGATCGGCATTTTCTGCGTACGTGTCTTTTGTTGTTCGTTGAGAAAACGTGTTCGCGTCGGTAATAATTTTGTTATTTGTAAATTAAATAAATATATAAATATGTTACAAAAAGTACAAATAGTAACAGAGTATAATATAGTGCAGTATATAATTTATGAAACTAATGTGAAAAAACCACAAATAAAAATCAGTGTTTCGATTTTCAAACAGAATTTGGCATGTTTTTTTACAAAAGCCTCCGTGATTTCCTTGCCTACGCTAAGTGCTGTACTGAGACCAACTGATATGTTTCACTGGAAACATAATTATAGCCAGATAGTTCAAAATCATGTTTTAATTTGAACATATTTATGTTTCGGTTCAAATAAATATTATGTAGTAATTATTATGTTTCCATTAAAACATACTCCATTTTAAGGGGCAACAATGTTTCCGGGATATTATAATGTAAGTCAGAGCTCAACACTCTTCAAGTCTCAATACAACCCTGTTTACAAAGAGTTATTCAGGAACCTCCGAAAAGGGTAACATTTATCTCTGATCTCTCTTGATTTGAGAATGTTTCATGATATAAGTGTTTAATTTTTAGTGTAAGGTGTTATTTCATAATTGAATAGACCCCAATGAAATTATTGGTTGTGTCATTTATAATACGTGTGTCATTTTGAATACCTTTTTAAGGAAACAGCTGTGTGTTTAATTAACACATCTAATCGATATCAGGAGTTCCATACAATGTAATATAAAATATATAAAATTACAAGGACTACTTTGTAATTTATACAGTTTGTAAGATTTAATACGTTACCTACTTAAAAATTTTAATTTGACTCAAAGTTTGACTCAAAGTACCCTTTAAATAGTGCACTTGGGACCGACCTCTTCTTAACCCTTTAGATACGGATTGAGCATGTGAACCAGAAGCTCAATATTGAAAAATATTGTCTATAAATAAATATTTTGTTTAATTTGTTATATTCTGATCAATTTTAAGGTACTGAGTTAAATTTTTAATATTCGGAGATTAAATGACTTTTCAGAAAATAATTTTGCTCAAGCTTAAATAATTTAAAGTTTCAGAATTCAAGCGTTGGGTCCTATAAGGGAGTTAGGCATTATAATACATTTTTTGTAATATAAGCACCGAATGATCCCAGCAGTGCCTAATATCCTGTTCTGTAATCTCAAAGTTTTTGTTCGTTATATGCAATAACGGTGTTATCTATATAAAAAATAAACGTATAATAACTAAAACGATTCGTTGTATTGGAATAGATATCTGTTTAATGATTTCAGAGATTTGACTTTGTTTTAATAATAATAATAGTTTGGCGCTACAGTCCTGTATAGAACGTCCGCCGAGCTCTCTCACCATTTTGAGCTGTGCGTGTTATATTTGTACTCAAAGTGGTGGGACCTACAGTTTATTGCCGAATCCGAACGCCGGGTGAGAGCTTTTTCATAGGCAATGTTTTACTCTCGTAGGTTTGGCATTTACTGACGAGAGGTAGCGCGGTATAGAAAAATGTTTCTATGAAAAGATGTTGTTAGCCCAGTCCAGACTTGAACCGGGGACCTTTCGGCTCGCAGTCCAACGCACTAACCACTGAGCTACCGCGGCTTTGTTTTATATATCATTAATGTGTCAAGTAAATTTTAAGTACTGTAAACTTGTGACCTATCAAGTCAGGATTTCCATTACAACGAATCGTTTTAGTTTTTGTACTTATAAAAATTTTAAAAAATACATTCAGTGCATAATATAAAAGAAACCATAACTCGAATGGCCTTAACTTCTATGGCAATTTTTACTGGTTTGATGTGCTTAATATTTTTCTCAAATACATAATGATACATTTATTAATTCTTCGTATAAATTTGGCCCATTATTTGCAGAGATTTTTTGATAATCCTTAATAAGGACTGCGTCGAATAAAATTGTCCGCTACAAAAATGAAAAAATCTAGAAATCTAGTAATCGAATTTTTATAGAATAAAATATTTTATTTTGCAAATTATTTTTAGATTTAATATAAAAAACCAGAAATTAATATTTTTTAATAAAAAGTTTTAATTTTTCCGGAACCCCTTCCATTAATGTTGTAATGGTAATGTCCGACACCCTCACAGCTGCTGAAGACCACCTTCTTTTACAGTCTTGAAGGTCTTTGGCCACTTTTTTTGGTGTCTTCATCTCCCTTTTTACTAAAGCCAAGTATCTCTCAATCGGCCTGAGTTCTGGACAGTTTGGTGGATTGGCTTCTCTAGGCACCAAAATCTCTGCATTTTGTTGGATCCACTCTAAGGCCGTTTTGCTGTAGTGACATGAAGCGAGGTCAGGCCAAAAAAATGTGAACACTTCATGTTGGCGTAAAAATGGAAGCAATCTCTTTTGCAAGCATTCCTTCACATATATTTCGCTCTTAATTGTACCCGATGTCACGAATGAGCTGCTCCTTTTTCCACAACTGCAAATTGCCTGCCAAACAATGAATTTCTTTGGGAATTTTGTCATTTTTTTTGATTTGACATTTCGACATTTCCTCGAGAATCGGCTGTATAAAATTCATGCCCAGGAGCTGGGAAAAGTCCGCTAAAACATAAGTTTCGTCGTCCATTATGCAGCAATCGAATTTTTTAAAAAAATCTTGGTTCAGCATTTTAGCTCGTTGTTTTGCAGTTTCATTCTTGACGGCATTTCTATCCGGAACTTTTTGGACCTTGTACGTCTTCAGCCCAGCTTCTTGCTTAGTCCTGCGCACGAAAGATTCTGAGCAATCCGCCTTTCTCGCCAATTTCCTTCCGGATATGCTTGGATCTTTCTTTAAAATATTCACAACCTTCTTCGACTTTTCACGATCATGTGGGCCTTTTTTTACCAGAACCTTTCTTCCGATCAATACTCAAGTCTCCCTTAAAGCGGTTGATAACGCGAGAAATGGTCTTAGGATTAGCCCCTACCTCCTTGGCAATTTTTTTAAAAGACCAACTAGGTTGTTTTTGAAAAATTTGAATTATATTTCCTCGCACTTCCACTTCGTTTGCCATTTTCGCGTTAAATAAATTTTATATTGACTATAACTGACACAAATTATTTTTTGCCATTTAATTCAGAGCTACTATGATCCAATTTTTTTTAATTTGAATCTTGCAATAGCACATTATGGGAAGATATGTAACGGACAATTTTATTCGACGCAGTCCTTATTGCTAGTTTAAAGACAAGATATAAAATTAAAATGTACTACAGAAAAGATACTTAGGTGAATGCCTACATTTGGTTTTCAGTCAAGAAATCCATATCTAATACCGTTTTCCAGAAATGTTACTATGAAAATTAAGGATTTACCAGATATTTGAGGGTCAATACCATGAAATCCTGACGTGATAGAACATAATTATATAGTATGATAAAATTTTTCACACATTCAGGATATTAAAAATAAAGCCAAATCCTTGGCACCGATAAAGCATCATTCGATTTTAAGCTACGAAAAACTTTAGTATTTTGCAGTTTCATATAAAATAAAAAAATACTTTGCAGTGCTCAGTATTATAGAAATTATAGCTCGTACAGCATTGACTTATTTGGCCACTTTTTACGTTTTTTATGCTGAATATTTTTGAAAATCATTAATATTTGTATTAAAAGGACGAGATAGAAATTCAATATGTACTACCGATATGAAGCCTTGGATAGTGTCTACATTTGGTTCTCAGACAACAAATCCATAACTACTACAGTTTTCTCAATAAATCAATGGTAATATAGCGGTCACTTTAGGACCTTTATGATCATATATATCGTAAACCTGACGTGATAGGGCATAAGTTTCTTAGGTGAAATTTCTTCAGGTTTCTCAAGGACTATAAAAAAATTGTCAAATCTCTGGCACCAAATAAAAAGTGGGCTTTTGCTGTACTGTGTAACTGTTCATTACTTTATGAGATATCTTAAAATATCTTAAAACTTATTTTTTTACATAACGCCCTTCTTGTACCCAACGCTACAATTAAATTAGAAACATTTTGAAATCAATTTAACTCTACTGCTTTTAATTAAGTCTTATCTAATATCTATTCAATTAAATATTTTAAAAAGATTCCCAACTATTTCAACAGTCCACTTTAAAAAAAAAATTTTTTTTTTGGCAGATATATATTTTAGTCATCAATTGTGTACTCCCAATAAATGTTCAAATAAATCAAAATATTTTATTTTTTTAGTTATTTATTAATCAATATATCGCACACTAATACATAAACTTACAGACTATACATATTCACTTACAATATGCATACAAAAACTTTATTTTATAGAACATTATGCAGCATTTACCACTACTTTTCAATCGCTACAACTAGCTGACAAAGGAAAATACTTAAGTAAAAAGAATTTAAGAAACACACAACGTAATTATTTTGACTATGATGATATTGAAAATGAACCTAAAACAGCTAAAATATTGAATTTACAATTTAAAGTTATTTAGTGCAGAGTACACTGAAAATGAGTAGAGACGGGTTACAAGAAAATGAATCTATATATATATATAAAATAATAGTATTTGAAATGATATTAAAGATAAACACAAATTAACAAGTTATACAGGAAATTTACAGCAATTCTGAATGTATGTTAAATATTCAGTTCAAGTTTAAAAATATACATAAATTTAACAAACAAAAAAAAAACAGTTTTGAAAATCTTAAAATGCAGCAAATGCATAATTATTAAGAATTAAATATTAATGCAAAAAAAAAATAAACTACTGGTTTCATTAAAGTTAAACAAGTGAGTAAAATAGAGTATGATATAATTTATAGTTTTTGCGTATTACTTATTATTTGCAACAAGTATTTTAGGATTTGCCACGCGAAATACATGCGGCACCATGCCAGACAATGTGGTGAAGAGCTCTTCGCTGATGTCGTGTGGCAGCAGCAGCTGCAAAGTGCTGGCAAAGAAAAGAAATTATGAAATAACATTATTTTTCATTTAGCAAACAGGTTACCTTAATTCTGCGCCACCCCAGGAGGCCGACTCTATCATGAAACCCTTGGCGCACTTGAAAACCAGCTCCGCGCGTCGCATGCACCACTGCACCGTCATGTCCTCGGCCATCTCGTGACGCAGCAGCGCCGGTATCGTCAACGTTGTCACATCGTGTCGACTGGCGGTCTTCAGTATGTTACGCAGTCCCAAAATTACCGGATGTCGCGAGTTAATTTCGCTGGGACTGTTAATGGGCTCATCAGAGATCAAATGAAAGATGATGTGCGATTGCGACAGATTCGAATGTTTGGTAATGAAAAAATCGCCGGTTTTTAATTTGGTCGATGATTTTGTGGGTGAGCCGTTGCTGCTGCCTATAGAGCTACTGCCGCTGCCGTTGCTTGGAGTGGTGGAATTGCTCGCATTGAGGGCGCGTATTTCCGTTTCAATTTTTTCCAATTGATCATCAATCTGGGGTGTAGAGAAATTAGTTATTGAAACGAAAGCATGCTTCTGATTTTGTTAACCTGCTCAAAATGAAATTCCGTTGACATGTTGGCATTCTTGACAATGCTTTTGTTAGCCTGCGCCTGCACAGACGGTGTCAAAACAACAACGCCGCACAGTGAACTCGAATAGAGGCCCAGTGCCATGTTGAGACCATTGAGACTGCAAATAAAATACATTTGTATACAATAAACACTTTTTCTAAATTGAATTGTAAAAATATGAAATGATATTTCCATTAATTTCCAATTAAATTGAGATCTTCGATTTGAAATTTGAGAAAATTAAACAAATCTTAATTTCATTGAAAATATACCCTATTTCAAATGTAAAAATTTCAATTTCATGTGAAAATGTCCGAAATTTAAATCGAAAATCTCAATTTAATTTGAAATTTTCTCAATTTCAAATGGAGAATTTCAATATAATTTGAAATTGATAAAATTTCATTTTAATATGGAATTGTCTCAAAACTTAATTAAAATTTTAAATTTCTTCAATTTGAAATGGAAAGCTCTCAATTTCAATTAGAAAAGGTGTAGAAAAAAGAGCCTGCCCCACCTCTCCTCCGCATGCAGCGGACTGCAAAGATCCGTAACATTGGCGCTCAGAATGCGTATATTGTGCATATGCTTCAGCTGCGAGCCCAAATGTATAGTAAAACTCTCCTCCATCGACGGTTGCTGCGATATAAACATAGACGAACGATTGCCCAACGGCGTCGACACCGGCGATGTTTGAAAAACTTTGCTCACTTGGCTGGTGATCCATTCGCGATACTGATTTTTCTGGTGGCCTTTCTTTGCCTCCAGCTCCGACTCGTACCGCTTGCGTATGTAATTTTGCGTGGTGTATTGTTGCGCCAGCAGATTGTTGATGTCTTCCGATGTTGTTGTAATGTCCAATTGATTGATTTTCGTTTCCATCTCCTCCTGCTGCGATGTGTTTAATGTTTCTACCTCTGCGTCCATGTGTTGTATCATGTCGGCGATGACGCGCGCATAGCTGCGCTCTTTCAGCAGTATCTCCTCCAGCGATGAAGAGTGTACAAGTCTGTAAAAGTTGTTATGAGTATTCAACAAGTATTTTACAATTAAACACCAACCTATGAAAACTCTGCGCAAAGATGTCCTCATCTGTGGGGCCTACACGATCTGCAAACTGTATTAATTCTTCCTTGTAGCTACGCTCTGTTTCGCGTATGATCGCCTCCAGGTCGAGTTCATTGTTGCGCGCTTTCTCCAACATTTGCGCCGCATAGTCGTCGCGGAATTTTTGATTTTCCGCATTAATAAACTCGAGCAGTGTCTGCTTGAGTGCTACGTATGTTTTAAATTGTATTTAAATATGATATAGATACCATTTCGAAGAACTTACCAACATTGGCATTCAAATAACGCATCATTGGATCCATTTGTCTCATCAACGTTGTTACCAACTCCTCCAGACTCTCGTCGACATCGAACGGTATTGTGATGTTTTCCATCAACTCCTTTTCACTGGTATCGTAGTTTTTGTATTTATAAACAAATTGTACAATTCTCGATTCTGTAATGGGGTTTGTTACTTCCATTGTGGAATTTTTGCTGTGTTCTATTTTATTATAAAATAAAATTAACAAAAAAACAGCAGAAAAAGGTAAACAATACGGTCAACTCCCCAAATTAATTTTGACATTTCTATCACCAGAAAGTGTTGCCAACATTATGGATAAATCCAGGGATGGTAGTTTAATATATATCGATATATAAACTTATCGAAAAAAATTGTAATAAACTAAACCAAAAATGAACACAACACCCAGGGAAAAAGTATATCGAAAATGTTACTACGTTTCAAATGTTTTTACTATGCACAATAATATTTTATAATTCGTTATCGTTTGTAGTAAAATTACTATGAATTGATATGATCATTAATAGTTCATAGTAAATTGTGTGTCAAATCAACCGTCTTTCATCATTTATAAAAGTTGTTCAATAGCGGCGGTCGACTACGGGTAAGATGTCACAAATTAAATTCAACTTTTAAATTTATTTGTACATGTTCTAGCTGATACGACACATTTTGCTGATCGAAGCATCCAATATTATTTGGATTACAATTTGGATATCAGTGTCAAGGACCCGCGAAGCTGAAGCTGGGCGGCTGACTGGAGTCTACGGAAGCGTCCTACAATGTTGTGCGTGATTGAGGCAGGCTGCGCATTGTGATGGAGCCGTTGGGATTGCGTGGCGGTTTATTTTATTTGACATTATCAACACTTATGGAAAATGTCCAAAAGCGGCGACCGACCGCGGGTAAGTTGTAACTAAATAAATTACATTTTTAAATTTATTTTTTCATATTGTAGCAATTGTAGCAACACCTTCCCAAGATCCTTCAATATTATTTACTTCTGCCCGTTGCTGCCGGTTCTTGCTTCGAATCAGTGACGAGGAGCCTTGTTAGATGGAGATCCATCCAGTCTCAAAGCCTGCACATCGTCGCTGCGGCATACAGAAGAGCGGTCGTTGCATCAACTCGTCCCCAAGCCGTCCGCAGGTTGCGTACCTCGGAAATGTGTTGCAGACGCTGGAGTTGCGCGGCGGACAGTGCGGCGACGAAACTATTTCATTTGCGATTAGTGTGAATATTTAATAATATACTTATTTGTGTTTGATTTAAAAAATTATAAATAAATATAATAAATTGAAATGTTAATATTTCTATTCATTGGTTTACTGTAGTAAAAATGTTATTAAATGTTATTAAGTAAAAGATAGTAAAAAAATCATTATTGTACATAGTAAATTAAAATGAAACATAGTACATTTATGATATTTGACAATTTGAAAAATTTACTATGAAAAAATAATGATGTTACTATAACTAAATTTGACTTCATATCGTTAAGATATATAACGAATTTACTATGAATCATAACGGATTTACAATGTTTTTTCCCTGGGTGAATAAATTTTATTAAACTAAATCACTCCTCATCTCTATTATTATGTTCTATGAAAAAGCATTATAAATGTGCCGAGTTTGACAGTTAAACGACTCAAACGCACTCAATTAGGGGTTAGGGTCAAATACCATTGAAGTTTCAAATTCATCAGGTCATATATTTGACACTTTTTAAAATATTTGGAAAATATTAATAGTTTGGCTGCCAAAACATTCAAAACTATGGAATATATGCATTTTGCATTTAGGCTACCGTTTTCATTAGTAGATGCAGTGAATCCACAAGAAATATGTCATTTTTCTTGTGGTTTGACTAAAAGAAATTGTGTTTTCCATTATTACCAATTTAGGTCATGTATCTCATTAGATTTTCTGAAAATGCATGGTTCTCATTCTATCAATCGCTGACACTCGGTATTTTTTAATGTTGCCCGTGAATTTTTTTGATAATTTATGAAATAACACAAATATATATCAGAAATAGACACAATATTATATCGCTTTATTTGAATACGTTTCCATTTATCAGTTCGATTTCTGCTTTTGTGTTAATATTACTATTTGTCCGTATTTTTTTTATCTTGAAAAAAAAGGTGAATTGTGTTCACCAAAAAAAAATTGTAATTTTAATTGTAATAAAATATTAAAAATATATAAGTAAATAAATAAATATATAAATATAAATAAATAAATAAATAAATAAATAAATAAAAAAAAAACTCTAAACCTATATGTTTTATGTATATTTTGCATACTGTTTTTAAAACAGTTTTACAACCTGTACATCTGGATTTAGCATAATATTTATGGTACATTTTCGGTTTAAAAATGAAACTGTTTTAAAATGATATCGATTACTATTTCAATTACTGTTTTTTACGGTTTTTATAATCGATTATTTCATATTCGAAATTCTATATTGAAAATCGACAAACAATCGATTTTTGATGTTGATGAATCAATGAATTGATTAATTAATAAATAACTTTCAAAAGTCCACTTTGAATTTCTGTACACTATCAAAGAAAATTGGAAATTTTTAATAGGAAATTAGAAGACACTGATGAAGATTTACCTGTTTACAAATTGGTAATAAGGCAGAGTACAAAATATATTGAAAAACTACAAAAGTGACGTTAACTTTTCATGGCACCAAAAATCGGTTCGTGAGTATTTTTTTTTATTTTGTTCAAGAATAATTAAAGAATATTAAAGAGAAATAAATTACGCAAAATGGTTTTATTTAGTAAATCAATTTATTCAAATGTACATGTAAAATACCTAATTATTTGTTAATATTTAAGTACATATATGATGAAACGTACCAACAATTAAATATATTTTGTTAAATATTACGTAGTTTTCTTTACAAACTGTAGAATTTTTATACATTTCGGTTAATTCGTTCGGATGTTATAAACCAGAACTTAAATACAAATCAGAAACAGTGTTGCCATCACCCAACCGCCAAATATGGCTAAATTTTCTCAAAAAATGGCTAAAAATGGAAAAAATTTATTTTATTTAATACAAAACACCAGATTAGAAACTCTTCGGTTAAGTATCCATTTTTTGAATAATTTTTGCGGATTGGGAACTTAAATAATCCCGATTAAGTATCCTGAAATACTTTAATATTCATTTGTTAATATCTTTAATATAAATATCAACTATTCGGGATCCATGTCGAAACCTAAAAATGTTTATCTTTTTATGCATTTGCTGTATAAACATTTTGATTTAATAAAAAAAGGGACAGTTTGAAACTACTCATTTTACAATGATATCATGTTTGCAAAAGGACACACTTTATTCTACTGAAAATATTTAGTCCTTTTGTCTAATTAGTGTGTAACAATGTATCTTTCATTAATGGATTTTAATACTCACAAAAAATACCTTTTAATAGCGATTTTTTACCTGTTTTTGTTCATACTCCAACCCAGTCTTTTTTTTAATATTTGTTATGTTAATAAAAGGTATTAAAATCAAGGATTGAAACCGTTACCGAAACCGAAACCGATATCCGTTTAAAACCGTTTCATTTTTAAAACCGAAACCGTAACCGAAACCGTTATACGAAAATCAGAAATAAACCGATATCCAAAACCGATATAACCGGTTTCGGTTTTATACCGGTTTAAAACGGTTTTTAAAAAAGTATACAAAAAACCAGAATAACATATTTTATTTTATATAGAAGATCTTAATTAAAATTTATTTTAAAAATTTGGAGTTCCCAAAATAAAAATTTTTGGTTGTATAAAAATTCACATGTTGTTTTTTGTAGAAACGATATTTCCAAAACAACGGTATTTGCTCTAAAATTTGTTTTTTGTTACATTAATCGAATTAACAACAAAACACCAGCAACTCCAAGCAAAATTTTTACGTTTTTTATTTATTTTATTAGTAAAATATATAGGGGAGCTTGAGGTAAAGTGGAACAAGTTTTGAAAAGTTCATTTGAATATTTTTTAAATTCTTTTAAAGGATCTATTCAATAGAATACCATTTATAAGTCTTCTAATGGATGCTCCATTTCGGACATAAACAAAACAATGTAATGCAAAAAAAAAATTAAAAAAGGTTCAAATTATTAACATCTCAGTAACTATTGAAGGAAATACGAAAAATGAAGTGCAAGTTAGACAAGTTTAAAAATTTCAAGTATAAGGCAGATATTTGTTTACATTAGTGATGATTAAAAATTTCTTGTTCTTGCATCTTGTTCTTGCATTTTTTTTGCAAGAACAAAAGCAAGAACAAAATCGAGATTTTGCAAGAAAAAGAACAAGTGCAAGACTAAGACTGCAAGAAAAGGAAGACTCTTGCGTTTTTTTATGATTTTATAGTATTTATTATGTTTTTAAGGTAATAAGGATATACAAAAGAATTCATGATATTACTAAATATTGAACAATAAGTAACAAAATATTTATGAACGTGAACATTAATGAAGATGTGTGTTTTTTTTGTTTTTGTCGAATTCTAAAGAATATAAGCATCTTAAAAATAAGGCCTGTGAAGCACTTTTGAAGCGGTAAATAGCTTTAAAAGTGCTTCAAAAGTCGCTTCAAAAAGATAAAATAGACAAAACAATGTTTTTTTTCTCTTTTCTTCGCTACGCAAGTTCGTACATCGATTGTGCATATGCACTGTGCTATGCACATCATTATTTTTGTTTTACTTTTATATATAGTTTTTTTGTTAATTGTAAAATCATGAAGTAATAAAAAATAATATATGAACATTTTCACAGTGTGATATATTTAGCTGATACATTGCTTTTTGTGTTTTTCTTTTTTCACAAATCCGCTGTTTGAAAGTGCAACAACAACAAAAATGCGAATAAAGCAGCATCCAAGCTTTTGATAGAATTTTGGCGGGAAATTTTTTGTACCACAAAGAGAACTCGTTGTTGTTGCCAACTAGAGAGCTGTACTAGATACATACATGTAGTGTGGTACCGTGCGTCTGTCCGTTGTCATGCGTCTGTCCATTGTCATGCATCTATATGTTGCCATGCGTCTGTTTGTTGCAATGCGATGATACAGGAAAGCAACGAAGAGTTGTCGTTGTGAAAGTGTGTGTATACGAATCGTAATCGTTATTGTTATATTCTCTTCTTTCTGTTAGTATTCGCTTTGTAGCGTTTGAGTTTGTGTTCGCAAAGAAAAATGTTACTCTGCAAGATATTATTTGAGTTCTCTTGACATACGGTACGTGTAGCATACGGATTTTTTTTAATCTGTGACGAAAACAGAAATATGCTTATACGAAATATTCCTTATATTTATTGTATATGTATATCGTATACTGTATATCGTCGTTGTAGAACGAAAAGTCACCAAATACATTTTTATGAAAAACTTAATTTCAGTGTTTGTTGATTAATATTATTAAAAGTAATTTTTAAAGTTGAAATATCAATTGATAGATTTACATTTTCTTATCATGTGGTAAAAAAAATGGAGATCAGCGATTAAAAATTGACAGATACATAAAGATGTTTGTAAAAAATATTTAGCATTTTGAAAATGTATTTGGTGATTTTTCGTTCATTTTATTATGGCCTTGAGATTTTGAATTGTCTTGTCAACATCACTTGTTTTATACAATTATTTTTGATTTGTTAATTCTTGTTAAAATGTAATTCAAATTTTTATGTTATTAGATTTTTTATTGTTAGTAAAATGTTGAAGATATTGAAAATATGGAAAATAAGTAACTTAAATACAATTAGTGTTCAAATTCTATTCGTTTTCATTATTAATATGCAGTTTAAGATATTTGTCTTCGATCTTTATTTAAAATTTAAAAGATTAAGATTACCATTTCATGACTTGCTCTTGCAAATGATCATCACTAGTTTACATATATTGCAGTTTACAGAATTGTTGAAATTTTATTTCTTTAGCTTTTATGGATGAAAATTGTACAAAATTCTTCTTCTTTTCAATTCAGATCATATATCAGGTGTAAGTCAAAATGTTGCTTTTCATTGGTTTGTGGTCACGAAATTTTAAATTAAATTTTTTACTTGGCGTAATCAATTAAATAATTCATATAACACAATATTTTTACTAAAATAACAACAAACATTGTTTAAATTACGTTTCTCACTTTACCCCACTATCATAATTTGATCATAATTTAGCACCATATAAAAAATGTAAAATTATTTGAAAAATATGGAAATTAAGAAAATTTATAAAACCGAAATCAAAACCGAAACCGTAACATGGAACCGGTATACCGAAACCGTTTCGTTACAAAAACTTAAAACCGAAACCGTAATCGAAACCGAAACGCGGAAAAAACCGAAACCGAAATCGAAACCGTTATTCGTTTAGGTTTCAATCCTTGATTAAAATTTTTTTGGTTTAACAAAAAATATATATTTTAAATAAGTTTTAATTAACTAAGTATGAATTGTGTATTTTTGAATATTCGCCACATGCAAATAAAAATCTAATAAAAAATAGCTGAAATGGCTAAAATAAAAAAGTGTCTAAATTTCCGACTAATTGTATTTTCAGAATTTAATGGCTAAAAAATTCCAAAAATGGCTTAATCTAGCCATAAAATGGCGGCTTTGGCAACACTGATCAGAAATGAAATCTACTATATATTTTTGAATGTATGTATGTATGTATGTCTGTATGTTCCGAATAGGCGTCAAAACGGCTTAACCGAATTGAATTAAAGGTCCCACTATTTTGAGTACAAATATAACACGCACAACTCAAGTGGTGCGAGAGCTCGGCCTAAGTTCTTGTAGGACTGTAGCGCCAAACTATTATTATTTTATTATTATTAAGATATTTCACACCAGGGTATCAACCACCACAATTTTTTACTCACTACACCAATATTCACCACATCAAAATTCACCACATCAAAATTCACCACAGCGAAACTCACCACACCAAAATTCACACTAAAGCTCACCACTCTAAAATTCACCACACTAAAACTCACCACACTAAAATTCACCAAACTAAAACTCACCAGTAGCCGCGGTAGCTCAGTGGTTAGTGCGTTGGACTGCGAGCCGAAAGGTCCCCGGTTCAAGCCTGGACTGGGGCTAACAACATCTTTTCATAGAAACATTTTTCTATACCGCGCTACCTCTCGTCAGTAAATGGCAAACCTACGAGAGTAAAACCATTGCCTATGAAAAAGCTCTCACCCGCCGTTCGGATTCGGCAATAAACGGTAGGTCCCACCACTTTGAGTACCAAATATAACACGCACAGCTCAAAATGGTGAGAGAGCTCGGCCGAAGTTCTATACAGGACTGTAGCGCCAAACTATTATTATTATAAAACTCACCACTCCAAAATTCACGGGTAAGAATTCTGTCGGCTAGTTAAAAATATCTTCGCTTAAAAGCCTACGACTGTTTTTACAAATTAGTTTTGATTAAAAATTAGCTCCTACAAGTATGAAATGTTTATTTACACCTGCAATGGTTTTCGGCCGCAGCCACCTGCGTTGTAGCAATTTTCTGACAACTTTTCCTGACCAGACTCACGTTCTTTTGAGTGTTAAAACGGATGATCAAAGTGAATTATACATATCCTTTCACTCTTAGTGTAGGGTATACAAAATGAGTATGATCTCATTATTAGAATCTTTATCATTATTGCTTATATGGAAAGTATATAAGAATTCCAATGAGATTTTTTGCATTGCTCTGAAACTTCCCAAAAATAAAAGCACTATTAATTTTAATATTTTAGTACAATTTATTCAGTTGCAACGCAATATTAAATAATACAAATTGATTAAAACTAAGTGAATAACGCTCAGTTCAATTCAAACTGCTTCACTGCTTAAACTTGTCTAAAATAAAAATAAATGTCACAATTAATAACAATGATAATAATATTTATTATTCATGTAATAATGAATATTTTAATAGTTATTGATGTTTGTATATAATAAATATAATAATAATAATAACTGTATATTATAATAACTTAGGAAATATTTAAATACGACAACTCAATTTAAAAACTGCATTTTATATAATATCAAGTAAATGTTGTCAATTAAATCTTTTTTGTTTTATTTGTTCACTTATACAATCTAAACACTTTGTTTTATTTAATGTTTTTAAATTTTATTTTTACTTTTTCTTTATATTTAATGTTAACATGAAATTGTGTAGCTATTACGCTGTTCTTATTAATTTTCTCATCATTTTTTGTATGTTTAATTCTTTCCATTACTTCTTTTTTTATCAATACATATTGCATTTTCATTTTAAATACTAATTTATACTTGAAATATTGACTTGCGTTTTTATTTCTGTTTTTTTTTTTTTTTTGTTTCTTTGTTATGTAGTATATATTTTTAACATTTTTAATATTTTTGTTGTTATGCATGTCTGTGTGTGTACTTTATAACTAATATTTAATAAATACTTTTATGCACTTTTCCTAACACTCATTCGCTAATTTTGTTTAATTGTTTTTTTTTTTTTTTTTTTTTAATCCAATGTTGTAGATTTTTTAGTTTAATTTTTATTTTTAATAAACTTCACTGCTTTGATTTTTGCCAACTGTTGTTATAATTTTTACTAACAATTTTACCGTTCAACATGTTTTCAGTTTTGGCGCAATTAAAAATAAATTATAATTTTTACATTTAAATAAAAATTATACATTTTAATAGTATTCTTTTAACAACACTTGCTTAATTTGATAAATATTTTTTGTTTTTTTTTTTAATCAATTTGTTTTTAAACAGCTACTGTCAATTTTGGTTGTTAATTAAATTTTTATTCATTATTTAATTTATTTAATTCACTTAATTTTAAGATTTTTGAATTTTCTGGAAATATTTACGTGCTCCATGAAACCAATAATTATTTCGTTAAAATGTTGCCTTTTGCTTGCGCAATTAATTGTATCATCAATTAATCGTTTTCTACAAAAGTCAGTAACAATGTAAAAAATTTTAAAATATTTTTCTTAAAAAAAATGCAACATAATTAAATAACAAAATAGTTTCAAATTTTAAGAAAATAACAACATAAAAATGTATATTTCTTATTTTTAATATTAGTTGTATAATTAAATTTATTTTAAACACGTGACGCGTGTGGTTTTCATTATTTATCAATGCTGTATTTAATATAATTTTTAATACAAATTCTTTATTACTTTTTTGTTTTAGACTACGAACATTAATAAAAATGTGTTTTTGTTTAACTTTTCCTTTTAATTTAAATATATTTATTATATAATTTAACTACGTTCATTTTTCTATTAAGTATGCATTTAATATGGGGAGTCACTTGTTTTAAATACGAGACAACAACTTTGGGGCTTTTTAACAGTACCTAGATTTTTCAAATATTTTTACTGTGTTTTTGTACGATTTTCGAATACAATGACGCACTCAAAATAGCGAAAAACAACAAGGTATTGTCAGAAGTTGTCTGTTGTCAAGTGTATTATTTATTAAATATAATATATTTATATATTTTTTTTTAATGATGTATAGAACATGTCTCTGGGTGTTTTAAAATGTTTCGCAATTATTTAGCTTAACTGTGGATTTTGGTGATTTATAGTATTTTATTTAATTTTGTTATAAATGTGTTATAAATGTTTAGCACAATTGCAGTACTTATTTTTATATAAATATGGTAGTCAATACAATTCAAGAATTGCAGTATAAATCACACATTCACTTTGACACGAAATGTGAAGCTCGTTTTAAACTTGAGTTTATTGTGAATGCGCGAGACGTGTCATGGTGAATAGTAAAGTGTCAAACATTCCAACGAAATAATTATATCAATTGTACTAATTCTGCTACTTTTATATGAAATCAACCGGTTACTAGATACCTTTAGATCGCACAATTAATATAACATTCCCATAGAAATAACTTAAGACCTGCAATTGAAATAGCAAAGACTACAGAGGGCTTTTTAGGTTCTACGGGGTTTCTTTATGTTATTCTGACGTTTTCAATGCGTTTTAAATTTTTCTTTTGTAATTTTTAAATGTTTTGTAATGCGTATATTTTGTGTTATTGAATTTAGATTTATATTATTTTAAATTTATTTTAGAATTATTAATAGGCTGCTTTTAAATATTGTATATGTGTTTTAACTTGTTTTAAATATGTGTTTA
This sequence comes from Dryomyza anilis, assembly GCA_951804985.1. Taxonomy (NCBI): domain Eukaryota; kingdom Metazoa; phylum Arthropoda; class Insecta; order Diptera; family Dryomyzidae; genus Dryomyza; species Dryomyza anilis. The sequence continues at coordinate 67,211,559 of OX638132.1, forward strand.
TTTATTTATTTATTTATTGAGTTGAGCTTTAGGTTTATTCTTTTTGGAAGATGCAGTTTTGATAGTCACTAATTTTTTAAAATTTTAAATTATGTTGGTTTGTTTTACGTTTTCAGTTTAAAATGTTACTCTTTTGCAAATTTCGTTCAGTTAAAGGGAATTTAATTTTTTTTTTTAATAACTACATAATTTATGTCTCATTTATTGTTTTCGCTAAATTTGTAACATATCTCGTTTATTTAAATAGTGTATTATTTAGTTTATTATTTAACATTTTTGTTCTTCTATGCAATTGTGTAGTTTTTATGTTTTTAGAATTTTTTATCAAAGTGCAAAGTTTTTGTTTACAAAGTAAAACTAAATAAAAAAAAAAAAGATTTCCAAATAAAAACCACATATTTTTTTCGTGTGTATTATTAAGTTTTTTTAAATTTTTATTATAGTTTAACACGCATTCTATTTGTTATAAGTTTTGACTATTAAACGTTTTTCTTTCTTAATTACTTTAATATGTTTGGTTTTACTAAATTTTTAAATCGTATCAAATATAAAAATCAACAACTTTTTCATTAATATTTAGCAATGAAAATATTTTCATACGTATTATTTGTAGCTTATTTTGTTTTATTTATTTTTCTGTAGTATTTCTGCGCGGTTGTTATGTGTTTTTAAATTATGTATTTAATTTATTTTTTGTATATAAATCAGTTTTTTGCTTCTCAAAATTATTCTGGATTTGCATTTTTTTTTTGTGATTTGTTTAGTACTTTTTGAAAAAACGCAAACGAAGTGAGTCTCAAATTTGTGGGTTTTACTAAAATTTATTTTTTTTAAATTTTAAAATGTTTTTATTTTGTATAATGTTGCTTTTTTTGATTTAAATTTGAATTTTTAGGCGCGCGCGCACTGCTTAATCAAGTTTTTCAAGTTATTCTTTTTTTAATTTAATGATTTTCTTAATTTTTAGTTATATAATAATAAAAATTTAAAATTTCCATTAAGACTCATTTCGTCTGTACAACGTTTTTTTGTTTGTTTTGTATACTATTTAATTTTTGTTGGCTTTGTTAAAATTATCATTAGTAGCTGCATACAAAAAATCAAGTTTTTACTTTTTATCATTATTATTAGTATTATTTTATATTATAGCTATTTTTATTTTATTTGTTACCTTTTATTTTTCTTCTTTTTTTTCGAAAAACTACTACTTTACGTATTTGCATTATAACATTTCGCACTCTAAATTATATATATATTTTATATCTAACCGTCATTTGAAATTCCTGTTCTATAATTTAATTTAATATATATTTATTTCCGCGATTCCTATACAACAACGTCAACGATGACCTGCCGCCACTTTCCCCGCCTCGCACACAGCTTCCCATAGAGTTTTCTATAGAATTTCCTCATCAATTGTTAAACGTTCTCCAGATGATCCAGCTGCTCCATGTTGGCCTCATCGAAACGCACATCGTTGATGTAGATGTCGTGGTGATGGTGATGCATGTGTTGGTGCGCCGTCGCATGCTGCAGCATTGCCTCGCCGTTGATGTCATCGTCGTCGTCATCATCGTCATCGTCGAGCATTATGTCATCGCCGGCGGCATTCAGCAACATGCCGGAGCCGATGCCAGCGCCGGCGATGCATATGTGCGGCGGTGGCGGCACGCTGGTTGGTGGCAGTGGTGCAGGCGGTATGATGAGTGTGCCGCTGTTGATGCCGTGCAGGCTGCCGGAAATGCTGCCGCCACTTTGCAGATGGCGACGACTAGAGCTTAAACCTGTTCGCAAAGAAATAACTAGGTTGATAGCTGATTATAATACATATTTTACAGGCAGATATTTTTAAGTATAATGCAGTACAGTCCTCAGATGATTAAAAAGATATCTATTATTTACTTTATGTACACACAGAAAAATACTCTTTTAGCGTGAGGTTGGAAGAATGAAAATGTTATTTGTACCAACTAACTTCATTACGTTAAATCGAATTTTCTACAAATTTGTTCGCGGAACTGGCATATTCGATTGGCGCTTGAAATATTAGCCTATACACACTCCCAATGGTTCTAAATCTGTACCAAAATCTTCTAAAACAGTTCGCAATTGGTTGTACTTCAAACTACACCTCTTTTAGTTATGACAATAAAAACCGACTAAGCGATTGAGAGAACCGAATATGTTGGTTGGACAAAGAGTTGGTTGGAGAAACAAATCTCTATTCTGTGTGTTCTAAAATCATCATTTTCGATCACAAAAATTAAACTATATCACAAAGCACTTATTTAATTTTTATAAAAGTTCTTGTATGGACAGGTGGATCTTGTTCTGGCAGGGTCAGTTTTGTTCATGTTCTTGCTGTACAACACAGAAAAATCCTCTTTTGGCATTATGTTGGAAGAACGAAAAAGTTAGCCAACTAATTTCATCTGATTAAATCGAATTGTCTACAAATTTGTGCCTATACACTTGGAATATTAGTCTCTACATACTCCCAATGGTTCTAAAAACATCTAAAATGTTCCAAAACAAATCGAAATTGGTTGTAGTCCAAACTACACAATAACAATCGACTAAGCGGTTAATAGAACCGAATAAGTTGGTTGTGCAAAGAGTTGGTTGACGCAACAAATCTCTATTCTCTATTCGAAATTTCAATTCGTACAAACTTAAATTAATCCAAGCCATTGTTAATTTATATCTTTGATTTATATCTTTTTCAAGATTTTGATTCAATTCCTAAACGAACTCAGTATTAATATTTTGTTCAAAAATATTTGAGATAAATTTTATAGCATTCGGTCTGTCTGTTTTCATGTTATCGTGAAATATCGGTCATGACTAAATAGTCTCGGAAAGTGATGTTGATCAAAAATATATATTGGGCAGGATTCGCAACAGAACATTGATTAATCAATTAATCAGTATTCTGATTAATCAATATCATAATTGATTAAACAGCATTTTGTTTATTCAGAACTAACTTTTCAATACGGTTCTTTATAAACTTATATAAACTTTCTTTTATTTTTACACCCAGAACAAAATACTATATAAATAATAGTTTTTTACTATTAAAAATATTCAATAGGATAATATAGTCATATTTGAAAACATTAATTTTAAACAAATTATATATTTTAATATGACACTTTGAATTTTAAAGTGGGACTTTTACTTCAAAAGTTTAATTTTTTATTTTTAGTAAGTGCACAAAAAACTCTTGCAACTCTTGTTTTTATTCTTAACCTTTCCGATATTCCTTATATTCACACCATCAAATCATCAAATCGTAGCTATGAACTATGTTCTACTGGCATGAAGATAAATTGTGTTACATTGAATTTTAATGTCGATACCTTACAGGCAAAAGATCGTAACCAACAAAAAGCAAATTTCTCAGGAGGCGACAAAAACGTCTAAAAATCAAGTAGTTTAATATTTTAATGATTTTTTTTCCTAAAGTATGCTTTAAATAAGCTGATAATAATAGTGTGGTTCAATTTCCAAAATATCCTTTACATGCAGATGTAAAGAAAATTGTAGTTACGATGTTTTGCCTGTCCCAATTTTTTTCTAAACATTTTTTAATTGTACTACAAATACTCATATTCTAAATTGTTTTCAATTATGCGCCGTAGCATTCTAAATTTAGATTTTAGTTAAATCTTTTGAAGAATATATTCAAGTATTTGAAATGGCACAAATCTGAGGACTAAACCTTATTATTTAGGTTATGTTATATTTATTTATATATAAAAAAAAAAAAAAATAAAATAATTACCAAGTAAATGTCAGCTTAAATAATAAAATGAAAAACTTAACGAGTTGATAAAATTTTAAACACTGAAAAAAAAAGTAAAAATAAAAAATTAATAATAGATAAATAATCTGTTTTAAAGAATATTTTTTTAAAGGTTTTTTTTTAGTAGAAGTGCAATTTTTTTATTCTATAAAATGTTAGATTTTTTTTTAAATTATTTGTTTTTTTTTTAAAAGTCGATACATGTTAGGAAAATACTTCGTCTTATAATCCGATGGATATATGCCATTATAAACTATGAAATACTTAATTTTGAATAATAATAATAATAATAGTTTGGTACTACAGTCCTATAAGAACTTAGGCCGAGCTCTCTCACCATTTTGAGCTGTGCGTGTTATATTTGTACTCAAAGTGGTGGGACCTACAGTTTATTGCCGAATCCGAACGGCGAGTGAGAGCTTTTCATAGGCAATGTTTTACTCTCGTAGGTTTGCCATTTACTGCCGAGAGGTAGCGCGGTACAGAAAAATGTTTCTATGAAAAGATGTTTATAGCCCCAGTACAGACTGGAACCGGGGACCTTTCGGCTCGCAGTCCAACGCACTAACCACTGGCTACCGCGGCTGAATAAAGTAAGTGCAAAATTCAGACTTAAAACAGTTTCTATACTTCTGTAAATCTCATTTTGTAAACTGTATTCGAAATTATAGATAGGCGGTAATGCATTATCACAGACGATATGATGTATGGGATTTCCATACGAAATATTTTCTCATTTTGTAGAATTGTGTAATGAATGTATCCCTAGTAGAAATTTGCCCGATGCGCCATCGGGAAATGATCGGGTTTTCATTGGGTAAGCCCTATTAGAGAAAATATGATCATTGCCTTTGCATGCCCTTATCATGCTTACCATAGCAGGGTTACATTATCTAAACAGTCAATGTTCCCGATCATAGCTACATTATTTGTTCCTCATAACGAAATTAATATCAGGCAATGATCGAGATTAATGAGAGAAACCCTATTATGCTCGGGCTCATACAAGGCAATTGTCGGGTAAATATTATAATGGGGAATTGCCCGATCAGTACATGATTATGGCCTGAGGTCAATAAATGATCAGGACACTGCGTTACAAGGACATTATGGGCCTCGTCATATCTCAATCACCTCAAATAATGACATGATTACTTCATAACCATGGCCCTACCAAAATTTCTACTAGGGATCGTCGTTGTAGAATTAAAAATCTAATTTTTTAAAAGATAGTTTACAAAAAACGTTATATGTTCGTCAATGCATTTTAAAATCAATTGCAAATATTGATTGGCATTTAAAGTTGAAAATTAGATTGTCTTTCCGACGGTTTTTAAACTTTAAGAACTTATCAAATTTTAGGAAAAATCAAAAAATAACCAGTAGACTTAAAAAACACGACGATATTTAAATAAAAAGAGATAAATTAATATTTCTGTTTTTTTTTTTAATAATATATTAAAATTTATTTTGAAACACCCACCTGTGGCACTCGTTGTCGAGTCGTAGTGCGCTGCATTGCGATGCAGGCCGCCCAGCTGCCTGGGATGATGTCTACGTTTTCTTTTGGAGTGGCAGAGTGTGCATAGGAGACAGATTAGGAACGAGACGACGACTAGTGTTATTATAATTAGAACGCCGTGATCCTCCTCGGGCGCTTCCATTATACCTTGTGGTGGTTGTTATTGTTTCGTCCGGTTGGTTGGTTGGTTGGTTGGATGGATGGTGGTTCGATAATTCGACATTCGAGGTATTGATGAAGGGTACAAGAGGCAGATGCAAATAAACAATTCATTAGATATGCGCAACATGTGCTCTTGCAGCAGTCTTATATACATCATCATAATATACAATATATACTATATAAAGATATAGAACAGTTTAGAGTTTTTGATTAAATAAACAAATCGAATCGTATGTTGGTTTTGCAAAATTAACAAATATTTCTGTTGATTTGAATGATTGCATTTGCAGTTTTTTTTTGCGTGTTTTGTACGGGAAGCGTATCGTGGTTTAACCGTAAAATCTGTATTACTGATGTGCTCTACGTTTAATGCATTTGGCAGTGAGTAGTATTAGTTGGTTGTTTATTACATTTTAGTTTAATACTATTTTTAGTTTACATTTTACATTAGTTATTGTGCTCTAAATATGGAATAGTATATATGGGTGCTTTTTTAGTACATTTTTTGGTGCATTACTAGAAGCTACTACTACTACTACTAATAACAACTACACTAATAAGCAATTTAAATATAAATTATAATTTAAGTTTTTTTTGTTCAGTTTAAAAAATAATACATATTTAATTAAATTTAAATTCTTATACAAATGAAGAGAATTATGTCTAATACTAATTAAGCAACAAATTTGTGTGAAAGATTTAATATTTTATTAATTTTTTCAAACATTTTGGGCCTCAAGATGGTTGAAAATGAAATTGGTTGTAATAGAGTCATTCCACTCCAAATCGACTAGGGTGTGGATGACCAATTTTGAATTTATTTTCCAAAAGTTTTTTCTAAAGAGTTTTTCAATAAGAGCGCTACAAAAGTTTTTTTCAAGGGTTTTTCAACAGGGACGCTACAAAAGTAGAGCGACAGGGACAGCAAACGACGCCATATTTCTTGCCGCTCTTTTGACATTTCCCTTCAGTAAGGTTTGCCATTTCATGATGGAAAGATATACGAGCCAACAATGAGTCAAAATTATTAAAATTTACTACCGAAATTCGAATTCGTATATCTTTCCATCATGAAATGGCAAACCTTACTGAAGAGAAATGTCAAAAGAGCGGCCAGAAATATGGCATCGTTTACTGTCCCTGTCGCTTTACTTTTGTAGCGTCCCTGTTGAAAAATCCTTTATTAGCTTTAAAACAAGATCTAAACAGAGTTTCTACCATTTTACTATACAAATGTGATTTTTGGTGCATTTTATGTAATTTTGAACCTGCATTGTATCGAAAAAAATACTCTTATCAATTGGCCAAATGTCATTCAAGGTAAAATCCCAAAATTTGACTTTTTTTGGTCGACTTGGTGTTGAATTTCACAATAATCAAATGAAATAACCAAATATTTCGAAAGTCGAAATATTTATATGCCCTACGAAACGTCGTAAAGAGTTGAAAGTATTTTTTAAGGAGTAGATTTTAATAGTAAAGTACATATATATCGGTCTGGCGATTCTAAAGAAATCAGATTTTAAAATCTCGAAATATTAAAATCTTCTCATATCAGAGTAGAATTTCATGCAGCTGTGAAATTCAATTTTTCATACTAAAATTTATTTCATATTAATTTTAATCGGTCGAACCTTGAAAAATCTAAATCTAAAAACAAAAATTTCTACAAATTAACGAATACGTATATAACATTTGAAATATTAAAATAATCACATCACAAATTGTTCTAAATTATCCATATTTCCATTTTATAATATTCTATGAAAATACAAACAGAAAAATTAAATTTTATCCCACGTAACCAATTAAAAAAACTCTGAATCTAAAGATTACCAAGTCGCAAATGTATCGTCGATGATACTCCAAAACCGCCTAACTACATGTGAAAATTACGCCAAATTTTGTGTTATAATCCGATTTCCAATGTTATGTCGATCGGATAAATGAGATAAATTCCGTTATAAGTTATGATATACATTCAAAACCTTATTACTCTGCAACCCTCAGATCGAATTATATGAAATTTACTGTGAAAAATTATTCGATGTCTATAAAAAGTGCCTCTAGGATGCTCCGTTTAGGAGTTATGGCCAATTAAAAAAATTTTTAAAAATCCATTTTCAAGACCTTATTACTCCGCAACCCGCGGATCGAATTATATGAAATTTACAGTGAAAAATTAGGCACTCAATGTCTACAAAAAGCGGCTACTTTCAACCCTCTATGACGATCCGTTTAGGAGTTATGGCCAATTAAAGAACGTTTTTAAAAATCCATTTTCAAAACCATACAAAAAGCGCCCACTTTCAACCCTCTAAGACGCTCCGTTTAGGAGTTATGGCCAATTAAAGAAAATTTTTAAAAATCCATTTTCAAAACCTTATTACTCCGCAACCCGCGGATCGAATTATATGAAATTAACAGTGAAAAATCAACCCTCTAGGACGCTAGGTTTAGGAGTTATGGCCAATTAAAGAAAGTTTTTAAAAATCCATTTTCAAAACCTTATTACTCCGCAATCCGCGGATCGAATTATATGAAATTTACAGTGAAAAATCAACCCTCTAGTTTACAGTGAAAAATTAGGCATTCAATGTCTACAAAAAGCGCCTACTTTCAACCCTCTAGGACGCTCCGTTTAGGAGTTATGGACAATTAAAGAACATTTTTAAAAATCCATTTTCAAAACCTTATTACTCCGCAACCCGCGGATCGAATTATATGAAATTCACAGTGAAAAGCCAATTAAAGAAAATTTTTAAAAATCCATTTTCAAAACCTTATTACTCCGCAACCCGCGGATCGAATTATATGAAATTTACAATGAAAAATTAGGCATTCAATGTCTACAAAAACACTTTCTACACTTTCAACCCTCTAGGACGCTCCGTTTAGGAGTTATGGCCAATTAAAGAAAATTTTTAAAAATCCATTTTCAAAACCTTATTACTCCGCAACTCGCGGATCGAATTATATGAAATTTACAGTGAACAATTAGGCTCTCAATGTCTACAAAAAGCGGCTTCTTTCAACACTCTATGACGCCATACAAAAAGCGCCCACTTTCAACCCTCTAGGACGCTCCGTTTAGGAGTTATGGCCAATTAAAGAAAGTTTTTAAAAATCTATTTTCAAAACCTTACAAAAAGCGCCCACTTTCAACCCTCTAGGACGCTCCGTTTAGGAGTTATGGCCAATTAAAGAAAATTTTTAAAAATCCATTTTCAAAACCTTATTACTTCGCAACCCGGGGATCGAATTATATGAAATTTACAGTGAAAAATTAGGCATTCGATATCTACAAAAAGCGGCTACTTTCAACCCTCTAGGACGCTCCGTTTAGGAGTTATGGCCAATTACAAAAAGCGCCCACTTTCAACCCTCTTTAACGCTCCGTTTAGGAGTTATGGCCAATTAAAGAAAATTTTTAAAAATCCATTTTCATCCGCAACCCGCGGATCGAATTATATGAAATTTACAGTGAAAAATCAACCCTCTAGGACCAATTTACTCCTTTTAGGAGTTATGGCCAATTAAAGAAAATTTTTAAAAATCCATTTTCAAAACCTTATTACTCTAAAAAAAAGCGGCTACTTTCAACCCTCTAGTACGCTCCGTTTAGGAGTTATGGCCAATTAAAGAAAATTTTTAAAAATCCATTTTCAAAACCTTATTACTTCGCAACCCGGGGATCGAATTATATGAAATTTACAGTGAAAAATTAGGCATTCGATATCTACAAAAAGCGGCTACTTTCAACCCTCTTCGACGCTCCGGTTAGGAGTTATGGCCAATTAAAGAAAGTTTTTAAAAATCCATTTTTAAAACCTTACAAAAAAGCGTATGAATTAAGTGCATTAAGTGCATAAAGACTTAAAATAGCTTTGTTTTTTCTGTAAAATTAATTTTGTAAGAGGTATTCGAAAATGTAGATAGGTGGTTTTGCAGTATCTCCGACGATATATTCATACTTAGAATTATATCGTTTCTTGACTTTGAATGGAAATCAACATATACATTTATTTTGAAACAAGAAATCTTTTATTATAACTTTAAAAAAAAATGTGAATAGAAATATAAAAAAATACTGTGCCATGAATTGAGACAAGATAAGATAAGAGATCGAGATGCAATTTATCTATTTCTCGATTTGTTCTAATCATTCAATAGTGTGTACCTACATTTAATAAAAATCATTTTCTCCTCTGCTGGTTTAAACGTTATAGCCCGAAAATGCTTAAAAAGGTTTTTTTTTTGAAATATTAATACCAATTTTTTTATAATTGTCATTCAATATTGATATCAAATTATATGTAATTTTAATACTTTCCAATGAAATTGTTTTTTACCTACCGTTTAGTTTTCCAAATATTGTTTTGTTTTTATTTTAAATAAGACAAATAAAAAATGTGAAATGAAAAATATTTTTTAATATAAAATGTTTTTAATGTGAACTTTAAGGATCCAACACAGTCCTACGTTTCATTTCAAATCATACTTTAAATACAGCTTAAAAACGCTTTATATTAAAAATATTTTTCATTTCATATTTTTAATTTTCTTATTTTTTTGTGTCAGTATGATTTTCGTCTGACAAATATTAATAAAGTGAAAAATATTCATGTTTCGAAGTGCTTTTAATATGAAACCATGGCGATAGAACCATGATGAGCCGGTTGGCAAGAATACTATAATATTGCATTGTCATTCCGTTAGAGGAAATATTTAAAATCTCAAGTCTGTAGCTCATCTCGAAGGTAGTTTAAAACAGACAGACAGACAAGAAGCAACCTAAAATAAAGTTTTAAAACGTTTAAATAAATATATATCGTCGATAATACTGCAAAATTGCTCAACTACATGTAAAAATAAAGCATAATTTTGTCTTATATTCCATTTTTAATTTATATGTTGATCAAATAAATTAGGTAAATGCAATTTTAAAACATGACATAACTAATTTTGAATTAAGTAAGTGCAGTATTAAGACTCAAAGCAGTTTCTTTTCTTCTTTAAAATTAATTTTGTAAGCGGTATTCGAAATTGCAGATAAGCCGAATTGCAGTATCACCAACGATACATAGAATAAATATTACAAAAAGTAATTCTGTTAATAAGATTCATTCATTTCCTTTCAGACAGTGTATAACATCTCGATATCAGGCCCAAACTTTAGAAGTTATAAATAGATAAACTTTTTCTGAAATAAATAACTAAATACTTTAAAGAATAATTAGCTGACTTTGAAAAAAAAAATATTACTTTGGAAAGCTATTCAAATTACATTTAATTTGCTATCAAAATTATATTAAAATGTTATTAAAATTAATATTTTTACAGCACACACTTTAAAAAACATTGCCATTTTATTCAACAGGGACGCCACAAAGGTAGAGCGACAGGGACAGTAAACGACGCCATATTTCTTGCCTCTTTTGACATTTCTCTTCAGTAAGATTTGCCATTTCACCATGGAAAGATATAAGAGCCAACAATGAGTCGAAATTATTAAAATTTACTACCGAAATTCGGTAGTAAAAATTCGAAAAATAATCTTCAGCGATAAGGCTCATTTCTGGCTGAATGGCTTCGTCAATAAACAAAATATGCGTTGTTGGTCAGACAGCAATCCACACGTACTCCACGAGTCATCATTGCATCCCGAAAAAATTACGGTTTGGTGCGGTTTATGGGCCGGCGGCGTCATTGGGCCGTACTTCTTCCGTGATGATCAAGACCGGCACGTTACTGTGAATGGGAATCGCTACCGTTCAATGATAACCGAATATTTTTGGCCCCAATTGGATGATATGGACTTGGAGAACGTGTGGTTCCAACAGGACGGCGCTACAAGCCACACAGCGAATGCCACAATCAGTTGATTGGAAACCAAATTTGGAGAACGTGTTATCTCACGAAATGGTTCAGTCTATGTGATTCGTGCGATTTGACGCCGTTAGACTATTTCCTGTGGGGCTACGTCAAGTCTATGGTCTATGCCAACAAGCCAGCAACGATTGATGAACTTCGTACGAATATCGAACGTGAAATTGCAGCAGTATCGGCCGATTTATGCTTGCAAACCGTTGAAAATTGGGTGCAAAAGAAATCGAGTTCCATACATAATGGCATCGAACGAACTTTTACAGGAATAAAGAATTTCATTGATATCCAAAACCGTTTTTTTTTTTTTTAAACTTTTGTAGCGGCTCTTATTGAAAAACCCTTTAAACTTATTCACTATAATACTCAAATGAAATAAATGATTAAAAAATTATAGATTTCGATTTATTCAACCTCGATCTCTGTTCTCTTCTCGGTTTATGTTATTAGTTTGTAGTTCATCTGTGAGTAAAATAATTGAACTGTTGTACAATATATTAAAATTGTGGTCAATAAGTACATGTAATACAAAACCCCATTTCGAAACTGAAAGCGTGACTTGGAACCAGTATAGCGAAACCGTTTCGTTTTATGTATAACTTAAAACCAAAATGGGGAGAAACAAGCGAAACTTAAATCTAATCCGTGATTTGTTTGGGTTTTCAATATATGGTTTGATTCTGTTCTCATAATTGATTAATAAGTATTAGAAATTGTGAATAGTTTAGTCGATTAATGTTGAAATGTCAGAAATGAAAATGTAGGTTTTCCCAAAAAAAAAAAATGTATACGTTAGTGTTTTAGATAACTAATTATAAGTCAGTGTTTATGTAATATTTCAACATAAAAATACATTTGTATTAAATAATAAAAAGTTTGTTCAGATTTTCAATCACTTTTAATATACATCTCAAAATAAAAAAACTTGAAATTTTCCTTACTTTTAAAGTTATCAAGCGTTAAAATTTTGATATGAAAAATTTAGTTTTTGCTTCGATATAGAAATTGGACAAAACATGAAATCGTTATTAATAATAATAATAATAGTTTGGCGCTACAGTCCTGTAAAGAACTTCGACCGAGCTCTCTCACCATTTTGAGCTGTGCGTGTTATATTTGTACTCAAAGTGGTGGGACCTACAGTTTATTGCCGAATCCGAACGGCGGGTGAGAGCTTTTCATACACCCAGAAAAAAATACTATATAAATAATAGTTTTTTACTATTGAAAATATTCAATAGGATAAATTATTATTTTAATCGGAAAATACCATTAAATACTAGAAAATACCATGACATTGCCATTGAGTTTATATGAAAATTTTTATTTTTTGTATACTATTAAATCAATAATTGTCCTATTGACAAATTTTAATGGGATTTGAGGGAATTTTTTTCTGGGTGTAGGCAATAGTTTTATTCTAGTAGGTTTGCCATTTACTGACGAGAGGTAGCGCGGTATAGAAAAATGTTTCTATGAAAAGAAGTTGTTAGCCCCAGTCCAGGCTTGAACCGGGCACCTTTCGGCTCGCAGTCCAACGCACTAACCACTGAGCTACCGCGGCTACATCGTTATTAAGACCGATAATAATTTTTAAAGAATTTCGATATCGAATTTATTTCTACGTTTAGCACATCGATTTGTCAATTCGATATCTACCGATCGTGTTGATTGAAATGTTTGTATAATATCTGTGCGAGAACTGGCATAGTTATAAATATTCGGTATCAATATTTCGATAACAAAACGACTGGTATACCGCGATATAATTTAGACAGAATAATGGACTTTCAATAAATTCTCCTTGATATTTTAATTGAATTTATGGCCACGCTCAATCTCAACAGGAAACATATTCAAAATAAAAATAATAAAATAAATTTAAAAATAGTTTTAATAAATAAAAAATAATACAGAAATACAATAAATTTCAAAACTAATTTCTACACTAAGGACAAATAGTACAAATGAGTCGAAGCATGAATACACAATGTTGCCATAGACAATGTGAGTAAAAGAGAACAAGCTAACCATAGCTGACAAGGATCAACATAAATGTTGCAGTGAGTAATAGACAGAGATAGAGAGAGAAGCATAATAAAAAAAGAGAAGCAAACATGGAGCGCTACTCTAGCGGTATTTCAATCAATATGCATTTGGTATGGGCAACTAATGGATGAGAATATAGAGCGTGTGTTTGTGTGTGCGTGTGAAAAAGAGAGAGAATTATTGTGTGTTGAGAAACGGTTGAAACATGTAGTAAGTATTATTAGTTGTTTAAAAAAAAAGACTCACATGTTGCGAAAATTTGTTTCTAGCGAGAAAACTAGTTGCAGTATACAAATTTAATGTAATTTTTTTTTTTAGTTTCTGTATTTTTTTGTTTCTAGCAAATGTAGACTTTGTTTTGTTGCAGTGTATTTATGCGTTTTTGATTTAGCAATTTTTGAAAGAAATTTAGAATTTTGCAAAACTTAAATAAAAAATATAAATAATATTTCAATAAAAGCCACTTAAGTAAATAACATAAATTGCTAGACCAAAGAGCTGTAGCGTTGTGGCTAATTTAAGTACACATCCGGCACCTGATGACCAAATGACCAAACACATAGGCGTTGTTCGATAAACAGTAACAGTAGAGAGCGCAAATGCGTGAAAGAGAGCGAAAAAGAGCATAATTTAACACACACATAGAGCGCGAGCAAAACAAGAGCAATTCAGTTATGTGTTAGGATAAAAAGAGAAAAAAGAGAAATAGAGAAATAGATAGAGAAAGAGAGATTAAAGTGGAGAGAAAGAGAGGAAACATTTGTCAAAGTCAATCAAATGTTTAATAAAATGTGTGTATTTATTTTCAAAAATTTCAAATTTTCAAAAATACCTCATACTAAAGAGAAATAGACCTCATATAATTCTTTTTTATACGTTTTTTTTTTATGTGAACATGTGATAAGTACTACTTACATTTAGATTTAAAAATGAAAAGAAAAATGACACACACAAAGTTTAATGTCTAAATTACCCTAAATACTACACTGAAAAGTTGATTTTTTTTTCATAATTTTACCGATTTAAAGTATGTACAGATTTAGAGAGTTTAGTTTAAAACGTGCTGTTATTTTTTTTTATAACATATATTAGATACACATGTAAGAAAAACTAATTAGTTGCTGTTATTCATTTATGAGTCCTAAAGATCCTTTTTTTTCAATAGTTTACAATACAACACAAGAAAAACAAAAGATTTCGAAAATGGCAATTTTTTAATTATCCAACGAATCTCGCTTCGATTTTTTAAATAAATTTTATTTAGATTTATACCGTGAAGATTAATCAATTAATTTTTGGATTTCTTAAGTAGAATAATTCCATTTATATCAGAAAAGCTTAATTAAAAACCATTTTTCTCAAATATTTTTTTTTACATGTTGGTGCATACTAGGTATATCGATCCCGGAATCTCGCGATAGAGCCTAAAATCAGTCCCGAAATAATTCCGGGATTCAAAACTGAAATCCCGGGATTTTCGGAATTAGAAAAATGCTATAAATAGTATTAAAAGTGCTGCTATTTCTGAAAATAAAATAAACAATAATGCATTTATTCACTGTGTCATTGAGTAATATTAAACTAAGGCACTACACCCCACAAAAAAATACTATATAAATAATAGTTTAACACTTTTTTCCACAGCTTAGCGTGTTCAGCTTAGTACAAGTAATTTTATATTTAAATACGTTTGAAAACCTTAAAGTTAGTATTTTAATGCTTTAAAGAATACTCATTTAATTTGTGGAAATCCCGGGACAAATCCCGAGATACCGGGATTGTAATTTTGAAATCCCGAAATGCCGGGATTGCGAAAACGTTCCGGGATCGACATCCCTAGTGCATACCATAAAGTTTCTTGCCAATGGTTCTTAAATACACAAATGCCAATATACAAAATATATACTAAGGGTGTGTGCGAATTCGACTAAATTGCTGACTAAACTAAATTGTACGGGTTTTGATTCAATCGCCATTCAGTAACCGGTAATTGTAAAAGTCCCTAATAAATCAATTATCATATGTCAGTTTGATTTCTTCCAATTTAATTCAATTTAGTTTGCTCGTAAATTTGCTAAATTGAAAAGTCGAACACTGCATTACCGACAAAATTTAGTTTAGTCAGCAATTTAGTCGAATTCGCACACACCCTAAATGCGTTTAGAACATCTTTTACCATACAACTTCCAATCGATGTGAACACTTTCAATTTGATCAAGTTAACTTTATTTTGTTCCAATATTCGATTTTTCAATATACCTCAATTTAACATATTTCGATCGAATACACAACTTTAAAGTTTGTTGGAACGAATTCGAAATGTCACGCCCTTTCAAATTTAAAATTAAATATAAAACTTAAACATTTTTGAACCGCTCGCTCGCTGAATTTCGGTTTTTTTTAGGAGGACACCTAAAATCGGTAAGCAAAAACACATTATTTTTAATATGTTTACTATAAAATAAAGTATTTCTTTTACCGTTGACTTCTTCTGGTAAAAGTTTTTGGTCGATTGAGTGCTATATGTGGTAAATGTACAATAATGAGCGAAACATAAGACAAAAGTCTACCGATCATGCTAATTTTTAAAACCAAATAGTATATATCCAAAAAAACAATTTACCTATTTCAAGTAAATATGTTAGTAAGTTAGCTCCATAGAATATATTTTTTTTTAAACAAATCTCTTTTTCTTGTAATCAACGAATATTTGAATCAAATAAATGATTTTTTTATTCAAATAAAATAAATTTGTATTAACGTGAAATAATTTTCTATGGAGCCGTTTTACTTCAATTACGTAAATATTTGTATCAGTGTAGATTAAACGTTTAAACTTTAAATCTAAATTGTGTGCCTAAGGGTCGGTTTTTCAATTCTAGTTGATCTAAGTTTGTGATTTAAACTTCGTTTAAAATCAGAATCGATTTTTTCAGGGAACTTCAATCGTCGTTTAAACTTACCCCAGACAAAAAATATGCAAGGAAACTGGTATTATAGTAGTAGTTTTGAGGAAAACTCACAGGAAAATGGTAGGAAATACACATTGCATAGCAGGCATTTTGAATTTTTGAAAATAAGCAGGCTCTCTATAGCAGCATTTACGCCGCAAACTGGTATGTTCAAGACTACCCCTAGCAGGCAAAAGCATTTTTCTGTAAGTTTTGGTTTTGAAGTTTTGAAAGGTATCTTTATAGCTAGAATATGGAAGGGAAAGGTAGCCTGCGAGTAGCATGCAAACACATTGTATAGGAATTTCTGTTTTGATATTTTAAAAAGCTTCTTCATTGTAGGAAACTGAAAGGGAAAGGTAGCCTGCGAGTAGCAGGCAAGCACATTGTGTAGGAATTTCTGTTTTGAAATTTTTAAAGCTTGATCAATAAGTTGTCGACAGAAAATTTTGTTTATAAAAAGTTTTTGTTTTGAAGTTTTAAATGATTCATCAACAAGTTGTCAACTGAAATTTTTGTAAACAAAAAAAACTTTTCAGTATTGAAAATTTTTGTCATTTGTAAACATCGGTGTTTACTTTCGTCGGTTTGCAACGCGAATTGTTTTAATTAAAAGGTGAAAATGTATTGCAGAAGATTATTGCTGATATCAACATAATCATCAAAAGTGCACAGCAAATAGTTTTAACCGTCATGACGCCCGAAACAAAAACTTCTTGCTGTACAAAAACAAACACATGTTGTTTTTAATACACACGTGTTTTGTTATTGCTTTCTGCAATAACTTTTTGCAAACACAATAACAAGCAATTCGGATTTCCTTCAGAAAACCTATGCAAATCCAGCAATAGAGAATGGAAGCGTTTGAGTTTTTCGCGAAAATGTAACAAACAAAATTCGTCGGTGTTATTGTACAACAAGAAGTTTTTGGTACTGTGGGATGGATGGGAACTGTTGAATTATGTTATATGTTTATGCTCCCTACCTTTCCCTACCATTTTGATTCCAGCACATTGCCTACTTTACCCTGATTGTGCCTATCATTTTGCTTACACCTGTTTGGCTACCATACCCTACCTATGCCTGTCAGTTCCCTACCAATTTTGTTTTCATGCTATAGCTATAGGAACTAGCAGCTTTTGTCCACATTTCACCTTTGCCTACCTCAAAGCTTCATATAAAATGTGATTTCAATGCGTACAGGTAGCTTGTTTGCCTGCGTGTTTCGAACCACTTGCCTGCTTAAAATTTTGTCTGGGGTTGTTTAAACAACCGATGCTGAAGGGTTAAATTACGTTTAAACTTTCAATGTTTTTGACATGAAATTTTGTCACAATACTTTTGCACTATTATCTAAAACCCTCACGTGCACGTTTAGTTGCTCGATTTTTTGCTAAAATTTAAAGTTACATTAATTTTATTTAACTGAAACATTTTTTTTATTTATTTAATTAATATTTATCAGAAGTCAAAACCGAGAGAATTAGCCATATATATTGCCCTGGTCTGTGTTAATTTTAAACTATCACTTAAAAACTGCAAACAAAATTAAACGTCGTTTATTTGTAAACATTTCTTTTTTTAGAGTGTGCATTTTAAATTTTTGTGAGTACTTGGTATTTGGTTTATGGATATGGTTTATTGTTGCTAGCTCTTCATCTTGGAGACGTGATAATTGTATTTTGTTTTTATTTTTGACCTTTCGAATACGTTGAAAAACTGTTAGTTTTTTTATTTTTGTGGATTCCAAAAGCAAGCGGAGCCAAATTAATGAAGTTTTATTTTTTATAAAGGAGCTTGGCAACATTTTTTATTTCTAGCATTTCTCGGTAAATTGGAATTTTAATCGGAAGTAAAATTTTGAACTTATACGTTAACCTTTTAATTACTCCGATTCGAAATCTGTTGTTTAATTTTTGTTGTATTAATATTATAACAATAGTTACTATATATAGAACCATATAGTGTATACTCTACATGAGATTAGTTATTCCTTTATATTTTAAACAAAAACCTCGTTGCAATTCATATTTTGACATTGTGAGAATACTATTTGATTAATAATACTATTAATTTATAGTATTTAAAGATACGAGAAGCAGGATATACAAAATATGAGCTCAAGTGCAGTTTAAATAATTTGTATTAGTTTTAAGATCGTAGCTAATTATTAAATATCAAATAATACATACTCTACAAACAATATTTTATTTAAACATTTTACAATAAAAACTTTAAAAACATTTTAATCAACAATAAAATATTGCTCATAGGACGTATATGCAGTATATAATATATAGTTTAGAAATATTAGTATAGATATGGTATTTAATATGGGTTAATTAGTTATTAGTATTAGATATTGTAAGTGTTCGTCTGGTTCAAGTTTTTATGTTATTTTGTAATTAAAAAACAAAGAACTGATAAAAATTCAAAATATGCCAAAAAAAAACTCAAGAAAATTAAATTCTAAAAAAACAAAAATACTCGACGATTGCATAGTTCGAAATAATTTTATTGCGTATTTTTAAAATAGAGCATTTAACCAATTTCATAATTAACAATATGCAATCGTACATGAAATACTTAACTAAAACTTAAGCTAAACACATGATGTTGGTATTAATCTTAATAAAATGCATCATAGCATTATAAAAACACACAGACCAAATAAATGTACGTATTTTTTTGACATTTTCTTGATTTCCAGTTTTGCATTTTCTGTAATTATTACACATTGCAATGACGCAAACCAAACATTCATGTGGCTAGAAAACTTAAATTGTAATAAACATAGGGAAAATAAAATTAATAATAAACCAAATAAGTAAAAAAAATGAACTGAACCGTTCGACTCACTCACGACTCACAGTGCAATTCGTCACTATCGTCGCCAGGACCACAGTTCTTGACGCCGTCGCAGCGCAATTTGTCCGAGATGCAGTAGCCGACCTCGCACTGAAAGTGATACGTCGACTCGCAGAGCAGCCCAATGGATGGTGGCCCCGGACCGGAGTCTTGTATTTCGGTCCAGACAATGCGGAAGCCCTATTGTTAGTGGCAGCAATTGAAAGTATTAGAATTGATGGTAGTAGAAAGAAAGGTGTAGAACTCACCTGTGCACCAACTGTTTTGTCGCTGGTGGTAAAACTGATGCGCGCTGTTTGACCCGTTGAGATATAGTGCCACTGCTCGATGGGAGGCTTCTCGCCGCACAGCTCCAGCGGCGGCTGATCGGAGTCGACGTTCACCCAGAGGCGTAACACGGCGGCGGGGCAACCGCGATCTGATAAAAAAATAAAGAATTAAATATAGTTTTTGAATATTTAAAATGTTAAAAGATTCAAATTATTCAATAGAATTTTTCGTTTTTACAGAGATTTCAAAAATCTTTGTCAATTTTTTATACGATTTGTTTCTTTTACACACACAGAAAAATTCTCCTTGGGGTTGGGAGAAAAAAAATATTAATTGTAGCAACCGACTACATTCGGTTAAAACTAAATAGGTACCTACAAATTGAAATATTCGGCTGGCATTTGACATACGCATCAAATGGTACTAAAACTGTTCTAAAAGTCCAACAATCTAATTTTGACTGAAGAGCCGACCTAACAGTTTAGAGAATCGAAGTAGTTGGGTGGCGTAACCAATTTCCTTTTAGTGTATAGAATAAAGTTTATACATATTAATTCATTTTTACTGAACCGAATATGGAAGTTCCCGCAACAAATTTGTAGAAAATTCGTTTTAAACGACTGAGTTGGTTTGATACAACTAACTTTTTCGTTCTGACAACCTCATGCCAAAAGAATAGTTTTCTGTGTGTAGTCTTCATAGAAGAAAAACTAAGCAAAGTTTTATTAAAAGTATTTGATGCATAATGGCAGTGGATTATTCCAAAGAAAAATGATTTAACTAAACATTATTATCATAGTTTTCAACCAAATTCATGACATCTTTCAAAGAATCGGCAACAAAACCAGACGTATTTGATTCATCTTTTGTTAGATATACAAAATACGCCTAATTTTTTCTAGTGTCTTGTACCATAAATATTGACTTACTTGCTGGATCGCCCTCAATGGAGAAATGCTCGAAATTAATCGATAGCTTATAGCCGGGACGCGCCGTCATTATCCAATTACATGCCATGGAGGCCATGCCTTTGCCGGGTGCCTTATACTGTGCCGGATAATTGGGTGACGTTATGATGCCCGAATCCTCGTTGGAGAAGTTGCCACCACAATCGCCGGCCTCCGATTTGGCCGCCTCAAAGAAGTAGCGTGCTTTGAAGCCGCTGGCAACATTTTCTTGATCAGTATGCAAAGTGATTCTCAGACCAACCGCACCCCTTGGGCTCTCGACGGGGCCGGGCGCTGTTAGACCACAATATCGACCAAGAAAGCGATCGTTGTTGTCACGATAAACGACATACATTTCCAGCCAGTCTTCAAAGCAAGCGCCCGAGCTATCAACAAAATGGAATATTTAACAATATAAATCGATTCAACTAGAGCCTCATGGCGAAGCTACTCACCCATATGCTCCCGCTGTGGAATTTGTATTACCGTCCGCCTTAACCTTAAAATGATCGAAGACAATGGTCACCTGTTCGTTGGGCTCGGCCAGAAACAGATAGGAACAATTTGTGGCCGACGGATAATTGGATGGATAACGTGGCGAATTCAATTCGCCACGTTTCTTTGAGCTGCTCACGTACGTAAAGCTACAGGTGCCGTCTGGTGCGGCAGTGCCTGGTATTTTGTATTCCGTTTCAAAGGTATATTTGCCCTTGAAGCCGCGTCCCTGCAGTTCGCCGGAACTGAAGACCATGGCCAGACGTGGGCCATCGCTGATGACGCGTTGTGTTTCGTTGCCGCAGAGTTCATAGTCGAATTTGTCGTAGGCATCGGCGGTCTCCTGACCCTTAAGGTAGATCTTCAAGTAGCCATCGGTGCAATTCGATCTGTACGAGCAGTGATTAATTGGTATCTAAAGAATATATTTAAATTGTTTTCGTAACATACTCGCTCTTATCCTTGTGCTCCACCTTGGGTATATTAAAGGCGGAGAACTCTAGACGCACACGTTCTAAATGCTGTGCATCCTGCATGCCATAGATGAAATAACTAGGGTATATTGAACATTATAATTGCGGATTCCTTTTAAAATATCTGCGAGAATTGTATACTTACCGACACACTGTCTTTGGTATATACGGATAAGGATAATTGGGTGATAAAACAAATCCAGTCGACTCCTTTCTGGATAGTATCTTTTGATCACATTCTGAGCCACGTATGTGAATGCCATCATTTTCACCTGTGGTTCGAGGAGTCAGGCGACGAATATTTCAATTATATGGTGTGTAGAATTTTGAGTTGTTGCATTTTTTAAAAGTTTTATATATTTTTGTCGGTTTAAGAGTAGAGTAAAGTAATTAGTTTTTATGTATATTTAAAAAAGTACCAATTAAGCTACAGTGTTTCTAAGAAACTTTTCTAAAAAATGCAGCAAATAGATTCCTGAGCTCCTCGCTTCAAACAAACACATACAATGAACACAAAATATGTTGGTCTCCCAGTTATGGAGACCAATAATAGTGCTATAAATAAGTATTATTTGAAAATAAAAAGGTTAATTGAAGAACGCAGATTTAAGCGCTCTTTTTTAAATTTTAAATATAATTTTATTAATGATGCTTTTTATATGGGTATCAAAAATAAATTATTGTTGATCTCAGGGATGGTGCTACTAAGTATCAATCAGTGCATACAATCTAATGGATTTTTTATTATCTTTCTATAAGATAATTAAAACATTTTGTCTATATTAGACTACAAATAATATAAACTTAATTTTATAATAAGTATGCAAATAATTCATCAAGGAATTATGGGATTATACTGCAGAATGTCTTACGTCCTCTTTGAAAATATCAATATTAAATTTGTCCGTATAATTCTAATCGATTATTCATAAAGATCTTGAAATTAAAATTATATACGTATTATATATCTGCTTGTATCAACTTTTAGAGAGTAGTTACAATGCTATAAAGTAGAAACAAACACCTAAATTCTGTTTTTTTAAATAAGCAAAATATTCAGTCCATATAATATTTTCATTCTGAAGTGAACCACCCTATACAACTTATAAGAAATCGCGATTCAAGTATAAGTTTGTTTATGAGCATGATCGGAAATTGGTCAGTACACTTTACCCTTGTCATAATCTGTTCCATGGCCGACATGAACATATGGTACATAGACGATTACTATAAGTCAGAGATCAGATGTAAAGGTTGACCTTTTCGGAGATTCCTGAATAACTCTCACTAAATAACCTTTAGTAAATAAATCAGTGAAAAACCAAAAATTGAGAAAGCCTATATTTTTGAAATAACGATTAACAAAATATATCGATCATTAATAATTTTTGATCACTTCCAATATTTTTGGATAACAGACTGATGGTAACTTTTGAATATTTGAAATTTGGGTATATATCTAAATAAAACCCTAAATGCCAAAATAAAATAATTTTTATCGAAAAAAAAAATGTTTGGACGACAAAAACAAACACAACAAAAACAACGCAATGTTCGAAAACAACATATTTCATCAAAAATTGTATTCGAAAAAAACAACAATGTTCGAAAATTGTCGAAAAAAGTTTAAAAAAATGTTTAGCGATAAAAACAACGCAATGTTCGAATCACCATTTTCCAAACATAAAATAATTTTGTTAAAAAAATTTAGACGAAAAAACAACACAATATTCCAAATCAACATTTAAAAATAATAATAATAATCGACAAAAACAAAAGTTTTCGATAAATTTTGAAAATGGAATTTGATGCAATTTTTGGAACGACAGAAAAACGGAATCATCATTTTCCAAAAAAAAAATATTCTACAAAAAAAAAAAAATGTTCGAAAAATGTTAAGCGATAAAAACAACGCAAGTTCGAATCACCATTTTCCAAACAAAAAAATGTATACGAGTAAAAATAACAATGTTCGAAATTTTAGGAAAAAAATAATTTTGTTAAAAAAATTTAGACGACAATGTTTGAAATCAACATTTTCCAAAAAAAAAAAATAATCGACAAAAACAACAATGTTCGATAAATTTCGAAAAAGAAATTGGATAAACATTTTGAAATGACAAAAAAAAACACAATGGTCGATATCATCATTTTCCAAAAAAAAATTATTCAAAAAAAACAATGTTCGAAAAATGTATAGCGATAAAAACAACGCAATGTTCGAGTCAACATTTTCCAAACAAAAAAATACTCGACGAAAACAACAATGTTCGATAAATTTCGAAAAATAAATATGATAAAAAAATTTTGAAACGACAAAAAAAAACATAATGGTCGAAATCCTCATTTTCAAAAAAAAATTTCGACTAAAATAACAATGTTCGAAAAATGTTTAGCGATGAATAACGCAATGTTCTAATCACCATTTTCTGATAAATTTCGAAAAAGAAATATGATAAAAATTTTGGAACGACAAAAAAACGTTAAGGTCGATTTCATCATTCTTTGCAAAAAAAAAAAAAAAACGCAATGTACGAATCAACATTTTCCAAACAAAAAATGTATACGTGAAAATAACAATGTTCGAAATTTTTCGAAAACATAATTTGATAAAAAAAATTTTGACGAAAAAACAACGCAATTTTCGAAATCAACATTTTCCTAAAATAAAATTCGACAAAAACTTCAATGTTCGATAAATTTCGAAAAAGAAATATGATAAAAATTTTGGAACGACAAAAAAACATAATGGTCGAAATCATCATTTTCCAAAAAAAAAAAAATTCTACCAAAATAACAACGTTCGAAAAATGTTTAGCGAAGAATAAAGCAATGTTATAATCACCACTTTCCGATGAATTTCGAAAAAGAAATATTATAAAAATTTTGGATTGGCAATGATCAATATCATCATTTTCCAAAAAAAAAAAAATATATGCAAGAACAAAAAAACAATGTTCGAAAAATGTATACCTATAAAAACAACGCAATGTTCGAATCAACATTTTCCAAACAAAAAAATGTATACGTGAAAAATAACAATGTTCGAAATTTTTTGAAAACATAATTTTGATAAAAAAAATTTAGACGAAAAAAAAACGCAATTTTAGTAATCAACATTTTCCAAAAAAAAAAATATAATCGACAAAAAACAACAATGTTCGATAAATTTCGAAAAATAAATTTGATAAAAATTTTGGAACGACAAAAAGCTCAATGGTCGAAATCATCATTTTCCAAAAAAAAAAATTTTCGACAAAAACAACAATGTTCGAAAATTTTCGAAATCAAAATATTTTGGACGACAAAAAACGAAAGGTCGATATCGCCATTTTCCAAAAAACATATTAAACAAAAAAAAAACAATGTTCGAAAAATATATACCTATAAAAACAACGCAATGTTCGAATCAATATTTTCCAAACAAAAAAATGTATACGAGAAAAAACACAATGTTCGAAATTTTTCGAAAACATATTTTGATAAAAAAAATTTAGACGAAAAAACAACGCAATTTTCGAAATCAACATATTCCAAAAAAAAAATATAATCGACAAAAAACAACAATGTTCGATAAATTTCGAAAAAGAAATTTGATAAAAATTTTGGAACGACAAAAAACGCAATGGTCGAAATCATCATTTTCCAAAACAAAAAAATATTCGACAAAAACAGCAATGTTCGAAAATTTTCGAAATCAAAATATTTTGGACGACAAAAAACGCAAGGTCGATATCGCCATTTTCCAGAAAAAAATATTCGACAGAAATAACAATGTTCGAAAAATGTCGAAAAATAAATTTGATAAAAAAACGTTGAACAACAGAAACAACGCAATGGTCAAAATCCCCATTTTACAACATAAAAACAATGTACGAAATTTTTTGAAAAAAAAGTCTGAACAAAAACAAATTGGAAGACAATAACAACACAATGTGCGAAATCAACTCATGCGAACAACAAATTTTAATGTTTATCCAATCAATATCTTCAACAACAAAAAATTCCCTATAAAAGAGACCATTTTCTGTCTGCTAACAACCATTAACCAAAGACCTTTAAAATAAAGGTTTTCATATAACTCTCAAACAAAGACTTTTATTTAAAAAAAGATATCTCTCAACCCCTTTATATTTTTTTCAAAATAATATCTCTAAGTAAAAAACCAAATAGAAATAAATGGTGATAGTTTTTCTGATCTCTGCTATAAGTAATACTTTTATGAACTAAAACGGATGGACGGAAAAGAACCAGGAAAACATTCCAAATTACAATAAAACTAATGTTAAATGAACTTGGGAATTAAAATCCCTCCATGAGGTTAAAATTCATAGAAATAATACCTGTTTTAGCAAAACCTAACTGATTCAATGTCAAAATAAAGAAGTGCTCTTTCAAAAAACTGTCAAAATAACTATGAAAACTAAAAAAAATCGCAGGAATGTCGAAATTACTAGAAACTGTGCTACCTATAAAACTAAATACCAATAACATAACTTAAATTAGTTAATTTTTATAAGTACGATAATTTACTTACGTATAAAATCTAGTTTAACAAAACTTTCGCTAAATTCATAAATTCCTTTAAAGCCACGATTTTGCGTATTGGCGGTACGTGATAACGTATAAAAATGAACAAAAAGGCTCGATTCGCTTGAGTATAAAACTAAATTTCTTTGTTGTCCGCAATATGTACCGATTAATGCTGACGAATTGTCGGGACCGTCATACACTTTGACATAATCAAATGGGCAGCTATGGATGGGAGAACACAGAAAGAAATAGATAAGGATAATAAAACAAAACTGCATTTATTTTGAATGCAAATAAAAGCGCAAATTGTATTTGGAGCAATTTGCGCTTCGATTTACATGCGGTGTTCATCAGCATTCGGTACTCACTGTGGTCCACCAAAAAATAGATCAAAATCACGAAACTCTAATCTAACTCTTTGATTTGATTCGCCAAGAAATTGATATGTGCACGACATATCTTTCGGATAGGCACCTGGATAGGTTGGCGATATGAGGGCGCCAGTTTTATTGATACTCATGCTGGGCGTGATCGTATAGGAACATGGTGAGCCAGCAATGGGAATACCAATTTCATATTCCGCTGTGTAGGGCCAAATGTGTGGGGGCGGCGAAAAAATCAGATTAATTTTGAGTTTAATTTTCGATTTGAGAGATCCCCCACCCGGGATACTTACATGCGTTTATAAACCTAAAATGTCCATCGAATAAGTCGGGCATTGATACATTTTTATTGCTAAAGAATGAGATGGCTATCGCGCGGTACATGGATATACGACGACGCGGCGGTATTGTGCCGCAGTAACGACCGCCGAAGGGCGAGTTAATCAATTCCGCCGGTTCGGACTTTTGCACCTCCGAGTAGATATCCATGTATTCGTGAACACAACTAAAAAACAAATATTTTTAAATAAAAATTTATAAAAAAATATATAAATATTACTTACGTTGGTAACTCGCCAACGGCAGATCCACTGAAATTTTGTATTTATAAACAATTAGTATTTTTGATATACCTCATAAAATAAATTTAAATAAATATTTTAGTTTCGAAAACATACTCTGGTGGACTTCCTCTTAGATTAAATGATGTAAAAACTACTTCTACGCGTTGTCCAGGTCCTGCTAGGAACGTATAGAGACATTGTCTCGAATGATTTTTGGGATTGTGTAGCAGTGGCGCCGAAAATGTGCCGTTCTGGGGGCCACCGATGCGTGAGACGAACGTTTGATCGCATTCTGCAATGAAAAGAAACAGAGAAAATTTATTATAATTCTGATTGAAATTTTCTAACATATACCAAATAAACAATTACAACAAGAACAATACATAAACATAAAATAAAATTTGGGTTTTTTTTTTTTGTAATGATGCACATGAAAGAAAAAGATCGATTCAAATATGGTAATCTATTCGAATATGAAATAGAAATTCTTTCAGAATACCGACCAAATTACTGTATATTCATTTATTAAGACAACATCAAATATATTATTAAATTATGTATAATTTATAATAAAGTATTCATAATATTTATGAAAAATTCTTACAATTTATGAATTTTTCATTATACTAATGAAGTATTCATAGAAGTTATGAATATAAGTAGACTATTTGTTAGTCAATCCTATAATATATAATATTTCATAGCTATAAATCAAAAAATTAATAATAATTAATATATTAGGTGTATTTTACTAGATTTTTGAAGTATTAATGAATAATACATATGCATTTTTTCATTAAATGTTTAATTCATAATAAACACTAATGAAGAATTCATAATATTTATGAATTTGTTCATTAAATGAATAATTCATAATATTAATGCCATATTTGATGTATTCATAAAAAATTCATCGTATTGAACAATGTATATTATTTATGAATTTGTTCATTAAATGAACAATTCATAATAATAATGCAATATATTTTGTATGTATGGAAAATTCATCGTAATAATGAATAATAGAAAGTATTTATCAATGTTTAATGTTTAATTAAATAAATATTTTG
Source organism: Dryomyza anilis (assembly GCA_951804985.1). NCBI lineage: Eukaryota > Metazoa > Arthropoda > Insecta > Diptera > Dryomyzidae > Dryomyza > Dryomyza anilis. The sequence goes on from OX638132.1 coordinate 67,239,539, forward strand.
CAACATATTATGAACTATTGATTTCTGTGTAGTCAGTATCAGTACGTTTTTATCGTTTCATGCGCATCACTAATTTTAGCCAAACGAATTTCTGTAATGTGGACCTTTTGTGAATTATGAATAATACCTTGGTAAAAACTGTATTTGGTAAGTGAGATATTTAGTGTCTATGTATGAAAAAACAAAACTTATACAACAACTACAATTCTATATAATTCGCATAGTTTTGTTGTGTTTTGGTGTTGGTTGTAGCAAAATGAAACAAAAAATAATATTTTTTTAATATTATTGTTTTTTTGTTCTGCAAAAAAAAAAAACAAAAAATGAACAGGCATCGAAGCAACAACAGCAACATCTAAAACAACAATAACAGTAGCAACCGCAACAACATACTTGGCGTTTTCGTCGGTCTCGGCAGCGGTTCCAAATATGCCACGACCGGTAACCAAGGCTGAGACTCTGCATGTCGTCCACCTCTTAGCTCAGTAGAAGCGTCACTATTGAACGCCACTGCCGAGAGAGACAAAAATACAGAGATTTGTAAATAATTTAAAATCTGAATAAGGAGTAGTTTATACACACACAAAAAATCATGTAGTAAAATTAATACAATTTATGCAATTGTTTCTAAATGTAAAAAAAAATGTAGTTTTACTGTAATTTTCAATACATATGTTTTTATTTTACTTTATTTAACTGAAAATGTATTTAAAAATATATTTTTACAAAATGAAAAAAATTTACTTATTTTTATTTTATGTAGTCATTTTTTGCATAGAAATTCGATAAATTTAACTTGTTTATAGAAAACCTAGTACTTGAATTCACTTGAATACATATATTCATTTTTTATGTACTTGATAATTTCTGATCAATGGGTCTTATAAAAAACTTAAAATATGTACTACTAAAATTTATAAACCTTGGCATCACTACTCGTGTCCGTTTAGCAATGTCAGTCTGTAGGTATGCCTGCCCGTACGTCTTGCTGTCCGAATATACAAAAACATGAGAAATACTAGTGTTTTAGCCAAAAGTATGATCTGAGTTCGGAAATGAACAAGTTACTTTTATATAACTCTTTAGCACCAATAACTCGAAAACTATTTAAGAAACAGTAATACAATTTAAAATGTATTTTTCACCGTAAAAATATGTGTTCCAAAAATGGGCGTGATCCGCTCATTATTCCGCTTTTTATTATTTCGCGGTTTTTTTATAGTGAACATTTTAAGTTCTAAATTATTGAAAACAAATATATGTAATATTAACTTTACAAATATGCATATATTTTTCAACAACTTTTATTTTTCTACATATTTTGTATTAGTTTTTTTATACTTTTATATCATTTTTTTTAATTATTAGGATATATGCCATACATTACTGATATGTGAATAATAAACTGAGGTTGAGGATGTTCTGCATAGTTAGAGCTTTAAATTTAGGTATACAATTAAATATCCGCACAAAAGTGTAGGATATTTTTATATCCGAATATTTACAAATAATGTTAACACCATATAAAGCAATTTATTATATTCCAAATAAGACAATTTTCGTCAATATTGGACTAATACTGGTTTAAATGCATAAATTATATATCAACATAGATTTAAAAGTGGTACAAAACTTGACTTTTTATACCCTACACCTATGAGGTACAGGATATATTAACTTTGTGCATATATTGTAACACCCCTTAGGAGGCGTATCCGGTATGGAAAAGTATATATATTCTTGATCAGCATCACTACCCGAGTCTGTTTAGCCATGTCCGTCTGTCTCTCTGTCCGTCTTCCTGACCGAATACAGAATAACTTGAGAAATACTGATCAGAACGCGATGAAATTTCGTCTCAATATATTTTAGTCAAAAGTAGGAACTGAGTTTGAAAATGAGCCAAATCGGTCAACGAACACGCCCACCTCCCATACAAGTCACTTTTATATAACTCTTTAGCATATAATAACTCGAAAAGTTTTCCAGGTATAGGTATAAAATTTAAAACGTATTTTTATAATTCACTTAAAAATATGTGGTCCAAAAATGGGCGTGATCCACCCGCATTTTTTTTCATTATTTCCCGGGTTTTCATAGTGAAAATTTGATCCGTAAATTATTAAAATCAAATCTATGAAATATTAACCTTTCAAAATTTTAAATATAAACGTTGTCCGACCAATTATATGTTTCTATTTTTTATACCCTACACCTATGAGGTACAGGGTATATTAACTTTGTGCATATTTATTAGTTTTTTATACTTTTATATATATTTTTTAATTTATGGGGATATAAGACGTAAATTTTTGATATGTGAATAATATTCTGAGGGTGGGGAGGTTCAGCATAATTGAAATCTTTAAAATTAAGGTATGCAATTAAATATCCCACATTAATATTCCCACCAAAGGTGTAAGGTATTACATAGTCGGGCCCGACCGACTATAAAAATCCGCCCCATGTGACCGAACTTACCCATGTGACCTAACTTTCCCAACTCGTTTTTATTAAAAACTAGCTGGACCCATTCACAGCTTTGCCCGTGCTAAGTTTTTGTAATTGCAAAACTATATCGTTTATAAAGTGTGTATACATTTATGCCCCTTTTTCCCTTTTTAGTGCATGCCTACGTCGCTTTTTTCCAGCCCACATTGGTCATAGTGCCATGCCCCTTTTTCCAATCTCGATCACATTCCACGTGGGTATTCAAATTTTTAAATATTATCCTTTGTTTCGATTTGTACAACTCTGCTCTTAGTAAGTCAGGAGTTTTAGCATTTTTAAATTTTTGTTATATGGAAGGTGTCACGCCCCATTGTCCAATTCCGTCCAAATTCTACACAGGGCTCTCTACTCCCAAAAATAATACAGATATTTTGAATTAATGTTTAGTTTTCAAAAAAAAATCCCTTCATAGTGCGCTCTCACGTCGGGAAATCAACACCCTGTCCAAATTTCAAGTTCCTAAGGTCAAATTTAGATTTTTTCAATTTCCGGATTTTCCTTTAGGTTTTTCCGACATTTCTTTTTTCCTAAACCTCTCTTGCATTGACACGAACAAAATACAAAAATAGTCTGGCAAATCCGTCTGTTCGTTCTCCCGTGATGCTTTGGCACACACAGGACATTTCATTTATATATATATAGATAACCCGTTAAAAATATATTACATATATATATATTTTTCCTTACAAACAGTGATGCCAACTAAAGGAGAATTCCCCAATTTGTGGGCAATTTTTAGTCTAAGTGGGCAATCGGGGAATGCTCCACTTTTGGCGTGGATTTTCAAATTAGTATCTGTTACATTTTCTGCATTTGTAAAGTTTGGAATATAGGGGCATATCTCAACTTTTGATCAAATTTCATATGAACTTTTTAAAACAAACTTTTTACTTTTAGATTCGATATCGTAGTAGAATAAATAATTTTTGAAATGAATTTAAACAGCATGCTTTGACTTTAACACTTTCAATTCGTTTGGAAAATAATAAATTGAAAATCGTTTGTTTAGAATTTTGCAGGTAAAATCGGATTCGATCGAAAACTATATTTCAATCTTGCAAAAGATCATAATTTGGATTCTAATAAACACAATCTATTAAATACTATTTCTAGATCTAGATAAAATCCTTTAACATTTTTTGAATGTATCTGATGTTATGTTTTTAAATAAATGATAAATTTTTACTTAATGTAAAACATGTATCTTAATAGTTAAAAAATATTGTTTTTAGAATTTTAAAGATTGCGATTATTGGAAACTTAAAATTTCGAAACTAAAAATATCAATGACATAAATGTAGTAAAAAAAATGATTAAAACTAAGAAAAAAATTCGAAAATAATATATATTTACAATTGCACATTTATCTATACAAGTCTTTAAATGGTTAAATTAAATTTTCGAAATAGTTTGCTTCTATTCAAAATATTTGTATCTGCATAAATTGCCCATTTTCAGTACTATTTTAAACCAAGTTTATGATCCATTTTTTCAGTCATATTATTGTCAATATTTCAAGTAAGGACTGCGTCGAATAAAATTGAAAAATTAAAAAATCTAGAAATATAGTAATCGAATTTTTATAGAATAAAATATTTTATTTTGCAAATTATTTTTAGATTTAAAAAAATATAAAAAACCAGAAATTAATATTTTTTAATAAAAAGTTTTAATTTTACCAGAACCCCGTCCATTAATGTTGTAATGGTAGTGTCCGACACCCTCACAGCTGCTTCTTTTAATCAAGGAATTTCTTTAAGAATTTTGTCATTTTTTTTTTATTTGAATTTTTCAGCGACATTTCCTGGAGAATCGGCTGTATAAAATTCCTGCCCAGGTAGCTGAGAAAAGTCCGCTAAAACATAAGTTTCGTCGTCCATTATGCAGCAATCGAATTTTTTAAAAAAATCTTGGTTCAGCTTTTTAGCTCGTTGTTTTGCGGTTTCATTCTTGACGGCATTTCTATCCGGAACTTTTTGGACCTTGTACGTCTTCAGCCCAGCTTCTTTCTTAGTCCTGCGCACGAAAGATTCTGAGCAATCCGCCTTTCTCGCCAATTTCCTTCCGGATATGCTAGGATCTTTCTTTAAAATATTCACAACCTACTTCGACTTTTCACGATCATGTGGGCCTTTTTTTACCAGAACCATTCTTCCGATCAATACTCAGGTCTTCCTTAAAGCGGTTGATAACGCGAGAAATGGTCTCAGGGTTAACCCCTACCTCCTTGGCAATTTTTTTAAAAGACCAACTAGGTTGTTTTTGAAAAATTTTAATTATATTTTCTCGCACTTCCACTTCGTTTGCCATTTTCGCGTTAAATAAATTTTGTATTGACTATAACTGACACAAATTATTTTCTACCATTTAATTCAGAGCTACTATGATCAAATTTTTTTAATTTGAATCTTGCAATAGCACATTATAGGAAGATATGTAAAGGACAATTTTATTCAACGCAGTCTTTATTATTAACGGATTTCAAATCAGAGATAATAAAATAGTTAAACAAGCAATATTTATCTATGGGCATTCTATACATAATTTCTATACAATACTGCGGAGTTTATTTTAAGTGCATATTTAGTTTTTTTTTCTTATCGTGTAATGTTCATTTTTAATCGAAATGGTCGGTACTTTTTTTGTCAATTTTTAGAATTAAAAAATTGTGATCTTTAACAAAATAAATAAAAACAATTTATTGCTATTTTATTCTAAAAAGAAGTACCCATTTTCTAATTTGTGTACAAGTTATTTAAATTATATTGGCGCACATTCATAGACAATTTAAAGTCAACTTTAAAATAAAAACAAATTAAACAATTTTCACATAGAATAAAATGTCAAAAAGCTGTTTAATTTTAAGTCTACGAATTTGCGCCATTATTTTTAAAATTGTGATTTTTTTTTTATTTACAAGAGCTTGGTTTTTTGACAACAGAAATCTCATTAATTCTTTGCATAAAATTTTTACGGTTAGAATAAATTTAAAATACTTTTATTTTGGCTGTTGTTTATCAACCAGGCTATTTTGAAAGCAGATATTCAAATAAAGATACCAATCATGAAATGGCAAACCTTAATGAAGAAAAATATCAAAAGAGCGGCAAGAAATATGTTGTCGTTTGCTGTCCCTGTCGCTCTACTTTTGTAGCGTCCCTGTTGAAAAACCCTTTATATTTAAAATGTATTTTAAATAGTTGCCTTTAAAGTAACTTTTTGTTAAAGTTAATAAAAGCATTGTCCACAAAACATTGTTCAACACATAAAAGAGAAATCATTGTAATGGAAACTGATAAAACACATAATATGTTAATATTATGATGTTGCAGCAATTTTTTACACACATATAACACAAAAGCGGCTGTAATAACAAAATGAGTATTTTATAATTTAAGGTTTCAGTTTAAATGAAGGTGACACAAAAGAATTTACACACATTTCAATTATGAAAATATTGCCTGGTATTTATGTAAATTTTTAAGTTTATAACATACCAAAAAATCTGCATATTGGCAAAAACAAATTACAGCCATTTAACGCATTGTTAATATGCATTAATTTGTGTAAATCACGAGCAGCTTAATTTGACGCCCACTGGTGCGCTATGCACTATTAAAGTATTTCATTAAAATCTTACAAATTATTGCATTGAATTACTGCCACTTATATGATTCTATAAATATTTATTTAAATTTATAAATAGGTGTATTTGCACTGAGAAGAAATAAGAGATCTATAGTTTTTAATCGAACAAGTAATTGGAACTACAATATTACTTAAAAATACTTTCACTCAAATCTTTATAAATTTCTAAATAAAGCTCCATTTTTCTGAGTTTAAAATGCTTAACTTTTGAATAGATAAAAAGAATAAAAGAATATATGGGCCATTCCACACCAAATCGACCAAAAAAAAGTCAAATTTGAGATTTACCTTTTCGATTTTAATGATGAAGGGTATCGAGACATGTACTACCCATTTTTTTATTATTTTTTCCGACCACTACTTGTGGTCATTGTCTTTGCACTTCAAAATTGTGGTCCTTAAAAAGGACCCTTTTTAAATTTCTGAAAAAAATCCTAAATTTTCATCAATTTATTGTAAATGTTCTTGCAAAATTTCAAGATGGTATTTTGATGGCATCATATTTTAAAAAATATTTTTTTAAATTTTTTCAATATTATAACATATTATATAACCAGTAGCGACTGTAGCTCAGTGGTTAGTACTTTGGACTGCGAGCCGAAAGATTCCGTTGCACAGGCTCATATAAAACATGTTTCTATACCGCGCTACCTTTCGACAATCAATGGAAAACCTACTAGAGTAAAACATTTCCCTAAAGCTCTCCCCTGTCGTGAGAACAAATATAAACGCACAGCTCACATAGTGAGAGAGATTGGCCTAATTTCTTCAGGACTGTAGTGCTAAATTATTATTATAATTATTATTATTAATTTATCACTATTAACCTATTTATTATATTTCGTTATATTTAAAGTGCTAAAAAAGTCATCCAAAAATGGTCTAAAAAAATAAAAAAAAATATTGATAAATAAAAATTTTAAAATCCAAAAAAATGCATTTTGTAATTTTCAAAAACTTCACTGAATCAAATAATTAAAAATGTCTTTAAAATAACAACATATGTATTTAATTTAAGTTCAAAAGCAAATGTATTTGTTTTTAAAATCAAAAATGTTCAGCGCGATACTCAATTAGTTGGCACCACTAATATGGTCTTCACTCATAAACGTTTCGGTCAGATGCTTGGGGCTGCTTGGGTTTATACTTGCACGAGAAACGAACTTTCATAATTCGTTCATCGTGTGCCCACACGAATTTCATATAATTAAAATAAAAGTAAAATATAAAACCACAATACAGTTTATGCAATATGTAGAGATCGAGTTTTCAATACATGGTGTAGTAAAAATAAGACAAATAAAGACTAATGTATTTAAAAACCAATAAAATAGTAGCCGCGGTAGCTCAGTGGTTAGTGCGTTGGACTGCGAGCCGAAAGGTCCCCGGTTCAAGCCTGGACTGGGGCTAACAACATCTTTTCATAGAAACATTTTTCTACACCGCGCTACATCTCGGCAGTAAATGGCAAACCTACGAGAGTAAAACATTGCCTATGAAAAGCTCTCACCCGCCGTTCGGATTCGGCAATAAACTGTAGGTCCCACCACTTTGAGTACAAATATAACACGCACAGCTCAAAATGGTGAGAGAGCTCGGCCTAAGTTCTTATAGGACTGTTGTGCCAAATTAAAATAAAGAAGACCTACATTATTTAAAACAAAGACATAAAATGTATATAATTAACTTTAGTAATTTTTAGATGGATAATAAGATTATTTAATTATTTCGAATTCATTTAAAAAATAAAATTATAAAGACATTCGCTTGAAATTAAGTTACGTTTTTCCAAGAAAATTTTTTTTGATGATTTGTACGGTGTAATATTCTGTGTAAAGCATATATTTTTAAAATTGATAAAACGAATTCAATATCGTTTTGTTAAAAAATTGTTTACAACATTAATTGAAATTTGATAAAAGACTTGAATACACAAATTAAATTATTACGATTTCTATAAATATCGATGTTAATACTCATCATTGTAATGACTTTAATATCAGTACTTCGAGCTACTAATTTGTAGACTTCATTTCTTCTCGATTTGACTTAATAGTGACATTGTTTTCACTTGTAATTAAAGGGTGTATGCAAGTTTGTCTAAATTTAAAGACTAAACTAAATTAGGTTTTCATTTGTTCGTTATTTGATAACCTGAATTCGATAAAATCGATAATCTTCTGTTTAGTCTTCAAATTTAGAGAAAATATAAATTTATTTAGTTGCTCCGAAATCTATATTTTTAAAGGGTTTTTTAACAGGGACGCTACAAAAGTAGAGCGACAGGGACAGCAAACGACGCCATATTTCTTGCCGCTCTTTTGACATTTCTCTTCAGTAAGGTTTGCCATTTCATGATGGAAAGATATACGAATTCGAATTTCGGTAGTAAATTTTAATAATTTCGACTCCTTGTTGGCTCGTATATCATGAAATGGCAAATCTTACTGAAGAGAAATGTCAAAAGAGCGGCATGAAATATGGCGTCGTTTGCTGTTCCTGTCGCTCTACTTTTGTAGCGTCTCTGTTGAAAAACCCTTAAAAAACTTTTGTAGCGCTCTTATTGAAGAACTTTTTACTTAGGTTCTGAAGTATGCACTTAAAATTATACAATATCATAAATTTTAAACTTAAATATTATAATTATTTCAGCGATTAAAAAAAGGAACGTCAAATGAGTAAAAAGTATTAACTTAATAAAACAATTCCATGATATAGAACGTCAACAAAATTTAATATTTCTGTATGATAAGTAATTTCTCAGAAAAAATCCTTTTATTAATAACAGATGTGTTTCTTTCAGTGCTTTTTTTATTTGTATTTGTGCACAATTTAGTCCACAAACTAATTGAAAACAAATTCTCGCAGCAGTAGCAAATGCGCACTAAATGTGGGCTTCATTTGTGTGGTAATGCGAGTAATTAAAACCTCTAATTAATTTTATGTCGTACTATGTGTGTGTGTGTGTAATAATAACAAAAATAAACAGTGTTTATTAGAGGGTCATAGTTAGGTTGCCGACTGGTGGCAAAAGTTGTGAGATTTATGGCTGTCGAAGCTGTGAAAATTATAGCCAACGTTTTTTTATTTTGGCAGTGCTAAAATTATTTAATTTTTAATACACTTTAGCATGTTATATGTGTGACAGTGAAATATGAGCACCTCCAAAAACACTTTAAAAATGTTTTATTTTTTATTTATAATAATAATTAAAAACAACGCCACGGACAAAAATAAAATAAAAACAAATAATGCTGTTAATTACCAGGAATGGTTAAAATTGATAATTTTAACGAATAAAAATCATTTAGATAATTCTAGATAATCAAACTAATTGATTTTTGTATTCAAAATAATTTTCTTTACATATTTTAAAATTATTTAACGATAAATTTTATATTTGATCAAATAATGATTACTCTCGTAGGTTTTGGCAATGACTGCCGAGAGCTAGCGTCGCAAAGAAAAATGATTTTTTATGAAAAGATGTTGACAGTCACTGGGATCGAACTCGGTACCTTTCAGAAAGTAGCCCAATACACTAACAAGACGTGCTACTGACGCTACTTTTATCTCTTTTAAAAACCTATTTTTTTCGGAAATCATTTAAGCTATAGGTACAACATTTTGAAATTATCTTAGTTTAGTAAGAGAGAACATTCATGTAAAATTTAATCAATGTCAACGATGATAATGTCTAAAATACTAAATTTGACGTAATCATATATATTATCTACATAATACATATATTGTCTACACAAAAACGTAGACAATATCAAAAAACACACATATTTTCCCACAACACTGTTTATTACCAAAAGCCATAGAAACCGACAATACCTATAAAACATTAAGCGTGTTTAATAGGTGATTCTGAGACGCCTAAAAACTGCGCCTTGGCATTTTCTAATAACGTCTTAAATCTCTACTCGGTGCCTCTGAAGTGTGCTGCTTGAAAACTTAATGGATTCTCGGAGTTGGTTTGGCTGACAGCTGCCGGTTTGAATGTTGTTGCTGCTGCCGCCACTACTTGAGGTTTCCGCCTCAAGGATATATTATTGTTGTTGTTGTTGTGTTAATAACATCAACAGCAGCAACCACAACACCTCACGCTTCATTATCAGCAAATAAAAAATAATAATAATAAGAAGTATAAAAAATACAAGTCAAGGAAATCAGGTTGATGTGATGTACAGGCACAGTACAGCAATTATACGTTAGTCCTCCCAACGGGCTGTGGGCACAGGAGACGCATTAAGCACTTGAGCGCGCACGTGAAATCCTTGTAGCACCTTTAACCATTACCACAAACGTTATACAAAGCTGTTTGTTTTTAAGGAGTACGTGTCAGTGTGGTTTCATAAATATATATTTAGTTTCATATTAAAATCAGTACAAACATAATTTTTTCAATTATTTTTTATGAAATGTAACATTTTAAAACGTATAAATTGTGGAGATAATAAATGACTTTCCACAATTTTTATTTTATACAATGTTCAAGAGATGCCACCACACATGCAATGCACAGTGTTGATCGTAGGAAGGAATGATAGGTTAAAGGGAGGGAGAAAAGATGGAATAATGTCGGTGGATCTATGCTTTAAAATCAAATTAATGTGTTGCTCATAACAACAAAACACAAGTTGTGTCAAAGCAAAACAAACCAAGACGTAGTTGTAGTGAAGAGGTCGAAAATGATGTACAATAAAAATTCAAATACTGAAATGAACTGTTTATGACACCGATTTTACATTTTTTTTTGTCATTCTTACTTAAATTCATTCTTAATTTTCATTAACACTGAAATGTAGAAAAAATTCAAAAGGTATAAGAAAATCATATAATATTTTATTTAAAAATACATTAATTTTAAAGTTGACTTAAAATTGTCTATGAATACGCGCCATTGTTTTTTGTCCTATGCGTTATTTTTGTCGTACAAAAATGTATAAACATTTTTTTTTAAATTTAGTATTTTTTAAATTTTATAAACACATAAATACCGACAACAACATTACTACGGTCGAACGCCGAGTGGAAGATTTGTTGTTGTTTTCAATGTTCGTCTTTTCAATCTTTACTCGTTGCGGTTACTCACAAGTAGTGTCGTTTGGTTTTGTTTTTTAAAACGTTGAATGTCTTGAAAAAAATGTCTTGACATTACTTGACACCAATGAAACAAATACTGCAGAGAAATGAAGTTGCTGGAGATATAACACTGTAGACTGCCATTGCAAAATGCACTCAATACTGTAGAGTGCAGTAGTGCATATTTTGCAGAGGAATGAAAAAAAATGTCTTGACACTACTTGACACCAATGAAACAAATACTGCAGTGAAGTAAAGTTGCTGGAGATACTTCACTATAACACTGTAGACTGTCATTGCAAAATGCACTCAATACTGTAGAGTACAGTAGTGCATATTTTGCAGAGGAATGAAAAAAATGTCTTGACACTACTTGACACCAATGAAACAAATACTGCAGTGAAGTAAAGTTGCTGGAGATACTTCACTATAACACTGTAGACTGTCATTGCAAAATGCACTCAATGAGAGTGCAGTAGTGCATATTTTGCAGAGGAATGAAAAAAATGTCTTGACACTACTTGACACCAATGAAACAAATACTGCAGTGAAGTGAAGTTGCTGGAGATACTTTACTATAACACTGTAGACTGCCATTGCAAAATACACTCAATACTGTAGAGTGCAGTAGTGCATATTTTGCAGAAGAATGAAAAAAATGTCTTGACACTACTTGACAATGAAACAAATACTGCAGTGAAGTGAAGTTGCTGGAGATACTTTACTATAATACTGTAGACTGCCATTGAAATATGCACTCAGTACTCGAGTGCAGTAGTGCATATTTTGCAGAGGAAACTTCGTCTAATGTTTAAAGTTTTAAGTGTCCAGTTAAAAATCATTGAATAAGGTGTACGGAATAGACACATTTGACAGTAAGCTAATATAAACAATTCCAAATTAAAACAATTGCATAAATACACTCAAAAAACATTAACGAATAATAATGAAATATACCTGGTTTTGATATCGAATATATACTTCGACATATCGTAAATATCACCCATTGTTCTAAGCTCAACCATTTCTAAAATGACGTTTAAACTATAATCAAATATTTTTTATCTAAATCAAAATGCAATTGCAAAACTTTTGGAGATATCTTGTCTAATTGGTTTTCCTAAGGGCTTGCCAAAAACTTTAGTATTGATTGGTTAAAAAGTCCCACGAGATCTAATTAAAAGTTTCGCATATAAAAAAACGTATAGAGGCGGGAATGACAGACTTACAGAAAATCTAAGAAGGCTGTCAGTAAAAGTTTAGCTAACATATCATCTGCGCAAAGTACTACATAATAAGTGTTTGCAATATTAGCGCATAAACTTTTATACAGAAAAAATATATACGTACAAAGACATAGAAATTATCAGCACTCATTAACGCCGAGGTATTGCAATTATCTACACACCATGTGTTTGAAAGAGCCTAATATAAAATACTTGTAGCACAAGGTAACTGATTTTGTGCTGCAGCAATTAAGGTGTACAGCAATTATGTGGGTAAATGGATGGAGCTTGTGGAACGAGATGAAAGATGTAACTCGGATTATGAAAAAAAAAATGTTTGTATTTTCTGCAAGAACGCGGATTATTTTAATTATCGTCTACTTACTAAACAACCTTGTGCGCATATGTTATAAATATAAAAATGTATATAAAAAAAGTTTTTATAATATATTATAGTACACAACACGATTTTCAGACATCATTTCTATATAATTCGCCGGTGCTGTTTTTCTTATAATAAAAGTTTTTATGAAAATTAAAATTTAGAATACATGTGTTACATATGTTTTTTATAAAAATAGTTAAAATCATTTTTACTGGCAATTTTTAAGAAAATTTTAAAAAAACGAACACATATTTTTTATGTTTAAAGATATTTGATCGAAAAGTAAATAAAATTTATTGACAAAAATGAAAATAGTTTAGTTCAAGATAATGATTAAAAAATCGACATTTCGTTTTTTTTTTTTGGATAAAAATTGCGTCCAATATATTGATACAAAAGGTGTTATTTACTCCAATATACAAGCATTAATTAAGAGTAAATGAGACAGTGGATAATTCAGCGCACAAATGCAATGAGTTATAAAACAGATGCAAGATCAGAAGATTATACATGAAAGATAAAACAAACGAGTGCAAAAGTGACGCAAATAGCGTGTACGCATCACGGATTCTCTTTAAGTGTAGTGGAAACTTCTAAAATTTAGCTCGGCTGCACACGAGTGTAAATGTAGATAGCTTACGAGCACTACGTTCAAGTGTAGAAGTATGTGGAAACATCTAGAAAGCGACTATGTATTATATTGCGCCAATTTAGTTGCACATATCGTGACTGAAGAATGCCAAGCTGTTTTATAGAAAAACGGTGCACTAAATAATAATAATCGAAAAATATTAAAATTTTTACCAGTATCACTAAAAATATTAATAACTTAAAAATTTTCGACTTTAGATCTAAATATATTGAAAACGCATTGAATACTTTTCATTGTTTTTATATCAAAATTAGAAAAATAAATTAACAAAAAATATTAAATAAATGAAACTCTAAGTATTCTTTATGTTTCAAGTTTTTATGTTAAATTTTTTGTGTTTATTTTATTTTGTAGAATACAGTTATTTATTAATATTGAAAATATACTGAAAAATCTATTTTGAAGAGAACATTTAAGGGTCACTTTTTCAATTCTAGTTGAATTTAGTTTGTAGTTTAAACTTAGTTTAATATCAGAATTAAATTTTTTTCAGTCAATTTATTGACTTAATATGTGTTTATTCTAAACTTTTGTCGAAAAACTGTTAAACTTTGTTTAACTTTAGGAGAAGACTAATTAAACAAGTTTAGACTAGGTTTAATTTATGATTATTATGTTGTATGATTATTTAGTATTTGTAGTTATTAAAATTTAATACATTTAAAAAATAATTGTTTATGTATTAAATATAATATGGAGTATCATTTTTTTTTCTTCCTTAAAAAGTTGTAAAGTTACTTTAACTCAAATTAATTAAATGTATTTTGCAGGTAGCTACTTTTAAATACAACGAAGAACACATTAAGTATTTATAGCATGTTTCAGCAGCAACTGCAGCAGTTTAGCTGCATAGCAAAATGAAGAAAAAAAAAATGAAAAGAATTGAAATGTTCATAATTGAAGTTGATAGACAGACAGCGCATTTTGTAACTCGTAGCAAAACTATGAGTTGTATACTTGGTGCTCTTGGAGAAATGTGCTGTAAAAGTAAATGAAAATGTGCGTTGTATACGCAAAAATAATAAAATAAAATGGAAGAGAAAATAAAATACATTACTTGGAATAACTAATATGCTCAAAGTAGTTTTCAATGTTTTTACGTAGCAATTTTGTCAGCATCTTTATGTGGCAACACAAGAAAATGCTTTTATAATGTTCGATCTAACTAAAGTGTGTTAAAGAGCAACGGTGTGGGTTTGTATTAATTTTATTTATAAAAGCTTAAATTGTAGCTAATAAATAGCTGTCATTTAAGACTATGCGATTGATTTAAATCGCGCTGTACACTTAGTTATAAATCAATATATAATGTTACTCATACGTCAAGTGCACATTAAGTATAAGGAATTTAAATGGTTTATGGATTATTAAGTTCTTATAATATTAAAGAATATCAATTTTAAATTAAAATTTTATGTTAAATTTGAAAATAACATATTTTTGAACCGTTGTCTTAGTCTTATAGAATATATATTGGAAATAATATTGGAATTATATTTCAAGGATTTATCACGCACTCACTAAAGGTTATAAACACTCCCCTTTTTAGGATTAAATATTTTATTTGCCACAATAATTATGATTAATAAATTATAATACAAAATTCTATAATAAAAATATAATAAACAAAAAAAAAATGACAGAATGAAAAGACAATGTGAAATTATTCACAAACACATATTAGAAAATCTAAAATGATTTCCATGACTAGTGCAAGTACTCGTGCAACTAAAAATTCGAAATCGAGAGGTTTTAAAAATATTGCTTAAATCTAAAATATAGGTTGCTTGAAAGATGCATAAGGTTACATATCAGTTACATAAAAACTTCATAAAAGTTGCATTAGGGTTGTAAGAAGGTTGTTTAAAAGTTGCATAAAAGTTGCTTATTGGTTGCTTAAAAGTAGTTTAAATGTAGCATATCGATTGTTTAAAAGCTTGTAAAAAGGTTGTAAAAATCCATAAAGGT
Source organism: Dryomyza anilis (assembly GCA_951804985.1). Lineage (NCBI taxonomy): Eukaryota > Metazoa > Arthropoda > Insecta > Diptera > Dryomyzidae > Dryomyza > Dryomyza anilis. Next base: position 67,255,020 of record OX638132.1, read on the forward strand.
TGCTTAAAGATTGGCATAAAAATTGTTTAAAGAATATTTAAAGGCTTTATAAAGATTTATTCCAAAAAGTTTCTTAAAAGTTGCATAAAATATAGCGATAATTTATCAAAAATATTGCTTGAAACTGGCATAAAGATTGCTTAAAGGTTATATAAAAGTAGCAACAAGGTTTCATAAAGGCTGCATAAAGTTTGCAATATAGTTGTTGAAAGGTTGCATAAAGGTTGCAAAAAAGTTGCATACATTTTGCATTAATATAAAATATGAGTTTGTTAAAGGTTGCATTATGATTGCTTTAAGGTTGTATAAAGGTAGCAAAAAGGTTACATAAGTGTTCCATAAGAGTGGCATACAGATTTGATAAATGTTTAATTGATGCTGTAATAATATTTGTATAAATGTTGCACCTAGCTTGTATAAAGGTTGTATAAATGTTGCATATAAAATGAAATTAACTGTCATTTAAGGCTATTCGTAAACCGAAACTTGCGCTGTGGGGTAAGATATAAATCAGTATATAATGTTACTCATACGTCGGGCATTACTATTAAATTTGATAAGTACCAAATCATGTTTTTAATATATTTAGAGTAGACTATTTAGTGTATTGAGAGTAAAATTATTTAAACTTTTAATTTTTTGTCATTTTTATTAATAAAATTCTAATTTTCAGAGAAAATACGAAATTAAAAATGTAACTTCTCAAACTGAAAAATTAACGATCAGCGGTTTAGTGTGCATATTTTAATCATTCTGATAAAAATAAAGTTATTTTATAGTTTTGTTAAATTACTCCTCTAAAATTTTATAGAAAAATGAACATTATAACTTCCATAATAATTATTAAAAATATTTAATAAATAAAGCTGAACATTGTATAATTTAAACTTTTGCCTTGTTTTTCAGAATTAAATTTTGTAAAGATTCAAATAAAATCCAATAGCAAATTATACACCCACATAATTAAGTATTTTAATAAAATGAATAAAGTTGATATTGAAAAAAATAAAGCTGCAAATTGGCTGCTCAAAACTTTTTATTTTATATATTTTCAACTATAATTTCAACTGCGCCTCATTACAAAGGTTTTCTGCACAAATTAAGCTAAATACTCGACAAGTATGAGAAGATAAATAAACAAATCAACAAAATAAAATGAAAACCACTTCCAGAACATTCAGAAACCGTATCCAGAAGCTTTAGGGCTGCTTTCAATTGCGAAACGCGCAAAGCCGCAAAATTAAATTTTCAAAGTTCGCCGTAAAGTTAACCCACAAACAATGAGAAAGGCTGAAATATTTTGCATATATAGTAAATATAATGTTTTTTTGGTGGTTTTTCTAGAACAAGTTTTCGGTTTTATTTTATGGTATTTCTGAATGAAATTTACGGTCTATAAATTACTTGACTGCATAATATTTGAATTTTCGTAGCCTGCTGGGAATTAGGACCTCAATTAGATAATTATGAAAAATGTTGAATGTTGAAATTCAAAATATTTTAAAGCAACAATGAATTAGTAAAATACAGTGAAATTATTCTATTAATTTTAATAAATTATTTTTAAAAAATAATGTGAAAACTTTGAAATTTTCTAGAAATTTAAAATTATTTAAAACTTTAATATACTTGATTGAACAAAATCAATTTAAATGATTTTTTGCAAAACTTTATTTTGTAATTAATTTTTTAATCTATAGTTTAAAGCAATGCTTATGAGAAAAATAAAATGAGAAACATAAAATGTTTTTGAGAAACATAAAATATTTTTGAGGAACATAAAATGTTTCTGAGAAACATAAAATGTTTTTGAGAAACATAAAATGTTTTTGAGAAACATAAAATGCTTCTGAGAAACATAAAATGTTTCTGAGAAACACAACATGTTTCTGTGCAACTTATATTTTTTGAAATGTTTCTGAGAAACAAAATATTTCTGAGAAACATAAAATGTTTCTGAGAAACATAAAATGTTTCTGAGAAACATAAAATGTTTCTGAGAAACATAAAATGTTTTTGAGAAACATAAAATGTTTCTGAGAAACAAAAAATGTTTCTGAGAAACAAAAAATGTTTCTGTGCAACTTATATTTTTTTTAAATGTTTCTGAGAAACATAAAATGTTTTTGAAAAACATAAAATGTTTCTGAGAAACATAAAATGTTTCTGAGAAACACCAAATGTTTCTGTGCAACTTATATTTTTTGAAATGTTTCTGAGAAACAAAATATTTCTGAGAAACATAAAATGTTTCTGAGAAACATAATGTTTTTGAGAAACATAAAATGTTTTTGAGAAACATAAAATGTTTCTGAGAAACAAAAAATGTTTCTGTGCAACTTATATTTTTTTGAAATGTTTCTGAGAAACATAATGTTTCTGAGAAACATAATGTTTCTGAGAAACATAAAATGTTTCTGAGAATTATAAAATGTTTCTGAGAATTATAAAATGTTTCTGAGAAATGTAAAATGTTTCTGAGAAACATACAAGTTTTCTGAGAAATATTCCAGAGAAAAATAAAATTTGTATTTAGATTTATTTAGATTTTTGCAGCAGAATGCAGCACGTATATTTTAAATATTATGAAAGAAATTCAACATTAGCTACTTTATATATCTCAGCAATGGTATAAACATAGTTTTAAAACGAATGTATATAATATTTTTGTATGTAATTATTTAAAAATTATTTTATTTGTAATTAATTTCTACTAAAATTAAACTTACGTGTTGTAGTGGAGACCAACGTACCTGAAAAGAGAAAAAGAGAAAAAACCAAAACATTATTAGCAATTTGTACATTTTTTTCATTATTCTTTGAAGCGGTTATTTACTTTTGGATGCATTTAAAAATTAAATCTATAAGTGCATCGAATTTAATACAGCAATCGTGAATATCTCATTTTATAAATTTATTGCAATATTTCCAAGAAATATTAAACATTTTAAAAATCATTAAACACACAACATTGTGTTAAAAAAAGTACAAAATCTGTCTTTTAAACTTTGCAACTTAAAAACAAAATGAAATATTACATTAAGCGAAAAATTAAATTATCTTAAAAATAGATATTTATGTCATTTGAAGTAAAACTCAAAATTGTATAAAAATTCGGTATAGTATTTGTTATATTATTTTTTTTTGGAAATCATTTCTGGGTTTATTTTGTTATACCATAAAAGTAACTATTTGTTTTACTGCAGTTTATGAAATTATTATAGACAACTAAAATACCGTTTCCAATTTGTGATATTTTTCTTTTAAAAATACTAATATCTATGAAAACAGTTTATTGAGGTATCGAAAACTGAAAAATGTTTTATACAGTTTAATTTAATTTTTTTTTAAGATTCCAGGAAACATTTCCGATTTATTTATGTAGTGAAAATTAATAAATTACCTAATTTATGAGTGCGTTGCATTTATATGACATGAATTTACTACACAATGTATTAAAACTCGTTTTCTACATATTTAAAAAATTGTACACAACATTGTGTTAAAAAAAAAAGTACAAAATCTGTCTTTTGTACTTTGCAACTTAAAAACAAAATGAAATATTACAATAAGCGAAAAAATCTATTTCTATTTCTATATCTATTTTAAAAATAGATATTTATGTCCAATAACAATTGGTTTCTGATTTTTTAATTTTTCGAGGTTTTATTGCAGGAAGTACTGCTATATGAGCAGGTACAAATGAAAACCAAGCAACCAAAAGAAATGTTTTGAAGGCAAATACAAAAGCATAGATATTATTTATTGTTAATATTTTCACTAGTAATAAATAAATGCTTGTGATGTATTTGAGTCAACAGAACTGATAAAAGTTGCATATATTGTTATTCCATCTTCATCGTCAGAAAAATATATATGTTATACCCGTTTTCACAAGTATTTATAACAACAAGCCTTCTTTGGAGAATTTATAATTTGTATTATTTTTTAAATTAATACAGAATACAGTAATTATAAATGCAGCTGTACTATTTTTTTTTGTTATTTATGAATTTTAAATAAATATTAAGCTAATAAAAATTAATGTTTATGTGGTGTTAATAAATTTTAAATAAATACAAAATGTAGTAAAATAAATGTAGTAATTTTTCCATATACTTTTAAACGTTTATTTAATATTAAAATACAAAATGTAGTTTTTTTTAATATAATTAAATATTGTACAGAAATGTTGTAAATTGATGTAGTTATTTTTCATTCAAAAACAACTCATCAATGTATTAAAAAGAAATACAGTTGCTTTTAAATGTAAATAACACACATCTGTATTAAATAACACACATCTGTATAAAATTTCAAAACATTGTTCTTTGTTTTTTAATATATTGCGTTTTTCGTTGTGTTATTAAGTACTTCAGTTGAAATCCGATTTAAATTAAATGTAGTAATTGTTCTACATACTTTTAGACCTTTATTTAATATTTAAACACAAAATGTCGTTATTTTGAAATGTTGCAAATTGATTTAGTTGTTCTTTTTATACTAAAAAAAAAACTAAATGAATACAGTAAAAACAAAAACAGTTGCTTTTAAATGTACAAAAAATGCATATGTGTTTATTTTCAAAACATTTTTCTTTCTTTTTTCAATTAAAGTATGTTTTTCGATGTGATATTCAATACTTATGATTAAATGCGATTTAATACGTGGTCTTATTAAACAAAAATATAATCTCACAATCAGAAACCTTTGAAATTGCTGCGCCCCAAGAAAACTTCAATGTCTCGGAAAAATACAAAAAGAAAAAAAGAAAATCATGTACTTTAAACGCTACCCCTAGAGCGGTTCAGTAGATCAGGGCTGGCTGCCTGCTGCAGCATACTTGACACTGACTGCCAAAGACGTTACTTGAAATCGAAAAATATGCAAATTTATGTAGTTTACGTTATCCTCAAATCAATCAATAATTGCGCATCGATATTGAGACATGAACAAAGTAAAGAGAAAAATAAAACATAAAAAAATAAATTCAAGTAGCAGTCAGTTTCTATGCAATTTTATGTCATGGACATGGAAAATTTAGCTCAAATCATGTAAAACCCTGATTATTATATGATGCCACCCATGAAGCGGCAGCACTTCACAGGCAGCAGCAGCGGCGGCGGCAAACAACCGGCAACATGTAGAATGTTGTCGATGCTGAGGACGATGTGCTGCTACTGCAGCATTGAAAGGTTTTTGTAAGAACTAACTACGTGTTTCCGTGTATAGTAAAATGTTAGATAAAACTGATTTAATGAGATAATGGCAAAAGATGCACAGAGATCAAGTGTAAAAGAAGCTCATTAAAAAAAATATCTGTCAAAAGAAATCGAAAACTTGTTAGTTGGTGCTGTTAACTAGAAAAAAGGCATTTCGAAAGTAACAAAGTTGAGGCGCTGTCTTTGTCTGCGGCATAATCACTGCAGTTTTTTTTCAACTTTTGTTTTGAAGGAGCAACGAGATTTTAGCAGTGTTCGAAAGGCTCTTGAGCAGGCCACATGTTTTTGACAATAACTTGTGACTGGCTGTGTAATATAGGCACTATACAGACAAGGTCACAAAACATAAATGAAGGCAGTTTTTTCTTTATTGTAAGTTGTTTTTTTTTTACATAGTATACTGACTAAACTTGACCTTGGCATAAGATCAAGTATAAAAACAAGTGCCATTTTTATAACAAAAGATTTAAAAAGTTGAAATAATAAAAGTACAAAATCTATTTCATTTCGTTTGTCAATATCATTTTTGTTTTGTTAAGTTGTCACTTTTTTTTTGTAGTTTTGAATCAACTAAAAATAGCATTTTCTGTTTTTATTTGTGCCAGTTTTTCAATGATGACTCTATTCCTTTGGGTATTGTGCAAAATTTCGCACTCCATTGATAAATGTTGGGTTATCCTTCGTGGCAGGACAACAGCATAAAATGCAAAAGAAAAAAAAATATTGAAAAACATTTGCCACAGAGATATAAAAACGACAAACGCATTTGTATGGTTGCATTGGTAGAAGGAAACAAAGAAAATGGAAAAATGTATTCACGCAAATACTGTTGATGATGGTTTTAGAATATTTATTGAGTTTTTATTTCGCTGAGATTTATTATGTGGTTTTAACACTTTTTTTTTAGATAAAACACGAGATGAATGTGACGTTTTAAAATACATAAAAATTAGTTGAAAATATATTTAAAGTTTATTTATGTAAATGGTTTTGTTAAGGAATGTTTTATATTTTGTAATAGACTAAACAGTTTCTATGTTATAAATAGCTATATGAAATACTATGTTATAAAGTAGAAAATTAGAAAGTCAATTTTTTTTTTTTTTTAAATATATTTTTGAATTTTTAGTTTTCACAAGAATTCATGAGAATCTGACTATAGCAAAATTTAAATTTCTAAAGTGGTATAACTCAAAATGTCGCTGATACCGCTGTTACAAACAATTTTTGAAGTCGGAAAATATTTAAATTAAAAGAAAAATATTGATATTTGATGTGGCGAAAGAAGCGGCCAAGTGTCTCTATATTTTAAAACGGTGTAAGATAACTTCATGATTTACGCACTGTCTACGCCAGCCATATTTGGCCTAAAATTGAGAAATTCGCATATTTGGGCAGGGATTTCCAAATTATCCTGGGAGTTCCTTGACCGAATACAACAGTACAATGTGCTAATATCTAATAGGGAAATATTTCATCATCTATTGGTTCTCTTGAGCACCGAATAACTGTTGGGTGTTCAAGCCTGTTTTATAGGTATTACAACGGTAAGGGTTCGAGGGAAATACATGGCCCAATTCCACCAGGTCGTGTGTTCTCTAATTTTTCTCGGGCGATGAAACTGGCCAACCATTTCGTAGTTACTCGGCTCTCAATAGAAACACGCAATACAGAGAAAATTTATTCTCCAGTCGCGTGATACGTTTGTAGAACAATCGCACTGCATCAGTTTTCCTTACATTTTTGATAGTGGCAAATTCAAAACAATCTTTCCTCCTTTCCTCTATAATCCATACTAGATATCTGCACAAATACAAAAACATTTACTGTTGCCGTCTCTATGAACGAAAATCAAATGATTGTGTTGATCTGAACAACAAAGTACCAAGTACATACTGTCAAAACAAAACATAAACAAAACATAGCTGTAGTGAAGGGTATATAATAATGTTCAATAAAAATTTAAATACTAAAATGAACTGCTTATGACACAGAGTTTTTAGTGCATTTTACATTTTTTTGTATCATTCTTACACTGCGTCTCTACTAGACATAATTTATGGAAATTTTTATGTTTTACCATCAAAATGTATTGTGGAGATACTACATGTCTTACCATAAATGTCAAACATTATGGTATGACCAAAATGTCCCATAACACAGTGTCTACACTTGCCATAATTCAAATACATAGATATGGTAAAAACAAAAAATCTGTTAGCCATACGAATGTCTAATCTTTTTGATTTGGGCATTGCATGTCTAGCGAACAAATGTCAACCACGTCACAAACAATTTTAAAATTTTTAAATAAATACAAAAACAAATTGTTCAATCCATTTTAAATACGTTTAAAATTTTAAAATCGAACGAATCACAATGTTTTTTTCTTTTAAAAACACACTAGGTTGAAAAAAATAAAATATGACAGGCAAACATTCAGCTAGACATAAAAAGCATGACATAAATCTTGTCATACATGTCTAGTAAGAGGTTATGACTAGCCATGTGTAGTCTCCACAAGTCATCATACAAGCTTGCCATATGTTAAGTCATGGGGTATGGCTGGTGTAGACCCCGTGAAAAGTCTGCCATGACTTTGACATTTCGAAATAAATTCAAATCAAAACAATACTTATAATTTTTCATTTTATCAATTTTTAATTTCGAATAGCTTGTGTTTAATAAACTTGCAGTCTGAATATCGGTGATATAGTGTTTTTCAATAAAATGTTGTGGCATAATTGAACCATATGAATTTTTGTCTATTAAACATAAATTACGTCTGTCAAAAACATGATCATGGCTAATATGAATTTTCATTAATATTGAAATATTGAAATATAGAAGAAAACAGAAAGTATAAGAAAATCATATATTATTTTTTATTAAGTTTTTTATTTATCGAACAAATTTTTTTTTCATTATTTAATTGTTTTTGTTTTGTTGGACATATTGCTTTTCGACAAATGCATTGTTTTTTCGCTTAAATTTCTTTTTTTACATTTTTTTTTGTTTCAAATAATGTTTGGTATATTTTTATAAACACATATATACCGACAACAACATTATTGACGTCAAAATCCGAGCGGCTGAATTGTTGTTGTTTTCAATGTTCATCTTCACACTCGTTACCTGCTGCGCTCACTCGCTGCACTCACAATTCGCATGTTCAGCGCAAGTAGTGTCATTTGGTTTTGTTTTTCAAAATATTCAATGTTTTCAAAAAAAAAATGTGTTGACAGTACCAATGAAACAACCAATGAAACAACCAAAGAAACAACCAACGAAACAACTAATGAAACAACTACTGCAGTGAAGTGAAGTCACTAAAGGAAACTTCACTATAATACAGTAGACTGTCATTGCAAAATGCGCTCAATACTGTAGAGTGCAGTAGTGCATATTTTGTTAAGGGAACTTCAAATACATTTGGAAGATGTCTAATCTATACCTACGATCACAACTATGCATTTCATGAATAGTGTAACTTTTCCAGCAGAATTCATTAAAATTAAAGTCATTTCCAAGTTGTATGTACCATTTTAATTAAAAATTGTACAATCAATTTTAGTAAGTTAACAGTTTTAATACCTATCAGTTACTAAATTTCCAACAAAATTCATTATAATTATAAATTATGGTAGGACCCAAGCAGTTTGAAATGTATAACTTAACAATATTTGATTTTTAGGAATTCAAAAGAAAATCTTACCACTAATATAAATTTTACCACTACTATATAAAATAACAATTCCAACAATATGTATGAACAACTATTAATATAAACTAAATAAATTTTATAATGCCTTAAAGTAAAATATTGTTTAATAATTTAAATATTTCAAAAATGGTATATCCCAATAATTTCCGATACTAAACCGAAACCAAAATACGTCGAAATTAAAAAAACATCAATTTTTCGGAGGTGGCATGACCCACGTGGTTTTACACTTTATGTATTATGAAAAATGTGATAATCGTTTTGAGTAAGTGTAAATTTTTCATGCCTGAGTACACAGATTATACAACAGTTTATTAGAATTGAAAAGCATCGAGACATCATTTAGTTATTGAGTAAGAAGTTTTAAAATATTTTTGCTGTAATCTAACTAAAATGTATTATTTTTGTTTTCAATCAATTAAATAAATTACTGCAATATGTCACTTAAATATTTCACTAACTCATGGTTCTACCACTACGCCGAACGTGGTCTGCGTCAGCATTTGTAAAACTTTGCGGTGAGTCAGCTGGATTAATCGAAAGGATGCTCGTACACCCTCAGAAAGTGTTATCTTTCTACATGTGCCATGTGTCAGTGCCATTGACATATCAATGAACTTAATATCCGTCGAAAGATTTATTGCTTTTTATGTAGTCTGGGTTTACATAGGATGCTTTTATCAATTTTTTATCCTATTCATTTCGGTTATTTATCATGTTGAAGACGAAGATGCTGATGACGAAGTTCAAACCAATTGTTATTTTATATTATTATATTTGAAAATGTCTTTTATTAAATGTTTGTGTCCATATGAAAATCCCTAAGAAAGTTGAAACAAATTACTTGGTATTGGGTCTTTGTAAATGGCATCATCATCAACAGCATTTTAAGAGGCATCTATTTACCTTAACCCACAAGTATAAATTGAATTTACAAAAAGGTTGCATTTTAAATTGAGTTGTGAAAAGGGTTCGTTTCGTTTCGTTTCTAAATGCTTTGATGTTTGCAAAAATTAAGTTATTGTGAATGGTTTGCGGATGTTGACAGTTAACTGAAGCATTAAATATATTTGGTTGAAATTTATGTATATTTTGAGAGGGTTGGTTTTTAATTAAAAGCATTTTAAATAGTTAAACTACAAAATCGATGTATAAGTGATACTATTCAAGTACATTTTAAAAATGTACATGATTTAAGCTCGATGAGGACAATATTTATAAAAAAATGATGTATTGAAATAATAAACTGGATTTGTGTTCAAAATGTACCTCTATTGTACTGAAAATACCTATTATTTTAATTTAAACGTCCAGAAATATATAGTAAAATGACTATATCTGCTTTTATTTTTATCAAAAATTATTTATTTATTTAATTACTTATTTAATTTAATTATTTATTTAATGTATTTTTACGAATAGATGTAATTTGACCCACTATGCAAGCACTGAATAAGAATAAATGAAACGCACGACAATTTAGCGTACTGAAGAAATGTGTTAGAAAGAGACGAAAGATAATTCAGCGCAATGAGGCAGTGTGCACTCGAAGATCAGCGCATTAAACCACATGAGTGAGAATAAGATGCAAATAGCATGCAGTATTTACGAAAAGTGTAGAAGGTTCTCGAAACACCTTGAAGCGTGTCAAAACGTGTCGAAATTATTAAAATTTACTACCGAAATTCGAATTCGTATATCTTTCTATCATCAAATGGCAAACCTTACTGAAGAGAAATGTCAAAAGAGCGGCAAGAAATATGGCGTAGTTTGCTGTCCCTGTCGCTCTACTTTTGTAGCGTCCCATTTGAAAAACCCTTTATAAAGGCGCCGCATCTGAGGCGCAGCACATCAGTAGTGATTGGAAAGTGGTCGAGTGCATCTCGTGTGACGAACAAATGTGTATTCTTCAATTTTTATAAGTGTTTTCAAATAGGATTGTTATAAATACTTGTGATAGTATGTACACTAGACTGATTGAAATTCTAAAATGTTTCGCTCCGCGTCGATTATCTGAAACTTAGAAAAAAGATGATCCTGTGATGTTGCGCAAAGGCTATGAGTGCATAATTTTACTATCCACTAAAAATACAATATCTGAAAATAAAGTGGAGAACGGCCTAAGTCGACATTTTCATTAAAATGCTAATTTTGAGCACCATATCAATGACATAGGACGAAAATAATAATACAGTTGGATAGATTGATTCATTAGTTAAAAATACTCCATAAGCTGTAAAGATCTACAATATTTAATTTCCACAAAACAAATGCAAATACGACACAACCAAAACTGCTTCTAAAAATCGGCTGGGGTAAAGTCGACACTACCCACTTTTCCCGCGAATATATTATTTGAATTATATAAAGGGTTTTTCAACAGGGACGCTACAAAAGTAGAGCGACAGGGACAGCAAACGATGCCATATTTCTTGCCGCTCTTTTGACATTTCTCTACAGAAAGGTTTGCCTTGATGGAAAGATATACGATGGAAAGATATTCGAATTTCGGTAGTAAATTTTAATAATTTCGACTCGTTATTGGCTCGTATATCTTTCCATCATGAAATGGCAAACCTTACTAAAGAGATATGTCAAAAGTGCGGCAATAAATATGGCGTCGTTTGCTTTCCCTGTCGCTCTACTTTTGTAGCGTCCCTGTTGAAAAACCCTTTACAAAATTGTAACGAATATTATTTTTCACTTCAGCAATAAAACGATTTGCTATCAACATTATTTTCACATAAAAATTCAAAAAAATAAAAAATTTGAGTGTGAAATTATCTCATACAATGCTTGCGTAAATGTCTACTATTTACGAGATTTCCACGAATTAAGAGCTTTACGCGCTTGACATCAATCTCCTTATTTTATTAAATTTTACTACATTGATTGGCTCGTTGTATAAATATTTATTTTTTTAACTAATAAACATATTTTATAAAATTTCTCTAATAAAATATATTCATAATTGGAATAAAAATTCCTTTTTAAATTTTATGCAGCCACTTTTATTAACAAAAAGTGCAAAAAAATGTGCCTGCCGTTCAATTCATTAGTTTCGATATTTCAACATGTCAACGCCATCTGGTGTTCATTTATTTTACAGGCTGCACTTCAGTGATTTTGTCGACACTGTTGTCCGAACACAGTGTCGACAGATAGCAGATACCAGATACAAACCTCCAGAGTCTGGACGTCGGTCTCCATCCTCTGACAGCTGTTGTATTTGGCTCTTTTAATGAATGTTTGTCTTGTATGCAGACACTTCAATTCCATTCCATTCACGCACATATAACTAACAGTAATGTCAGTAGAAAAATGTATCTTTGAGATTTATTTCCATTTTTTTTATACTGTCTATAAATCCAATTGATGAGTGAAATTTCAACGCCAATTTTTTTGACGCGTACGTGCATTTGTCTGCCATTTTTTTTCAGTATTCCTGACTCTGCTGTAAGGCAATTGATTAATTGACATTGATGTTCACGTTCGCATATTGTAGATATATTGTGTATATTTGTAGATAAATCTATGAGTAACTATAGTATACATGTTTCAACTTTCATTACTTTTTTGCAACAGATTTACAAAAAAAAAAAAACAAACGAAAAAAATTAAAATTGCTGTGTCTGTCTGCTTTTTGCTAACTTGTTCAGGTGAGGAAATGCTTTAATTAAGTTAACTAATGGAAATTGTACAATTAAACATTTTTATTTTTGTTCGGTTTTTTTTTTTAATTGTTTTGCATTTTGTGTGTTGCAGTAGTTTTAGAATGTTAAAATTTACAAATAACTAAAGTATTTTTGAAAGGTGAAATAGCCACCAATAATGATACCTAATAAAATATTTAGATGTTTAAATGAAACTTGTCAAAATAAAACCAAAACTTTGCTGAATCTACAGATTGAGATCTGATAAAAAAATATAATTTAAAATAATCAAACTACACAGAAAAAATAATCGACGTAAATATAGCACCCGATATTAATTGCACATAGAAAAATCCTCTTTTGGCATGAGGTTGGAAGAATGAAAAAGTTAGTTGTAAGAACCAACTTCATTCGGTTCAATCGAATGGTTTACAAATTTGCTGACGGAACTGCAATTTTAGCCTATACACTTGATATATTAGTCTATACACACACCTAATGGTTCTAAATCTATACTATATATAGTTCTAAAACAGTTGGAAATTGGTTGCAGTAAAAACTACAACTGTTTTCATTTTGACAATAACAACCGACTAAGCAGTTAAGAGAACCGAACAAGTTGGTTGGGCAAAGAGTTGGTTGGCGCAACAAATCTCTATTCTGTGTGTGGATGTATTAATTTATCCATTAATTTATCCAATTTATGAAACTAATTAGTTTTATGAAAACATTTGCTATTCATAGTTAAATCAGCATATATATCGGACACATGAAAATGTTAACCAGTAAAAATAATCTATTGGATGATAAAATCGATGTGTACATTTTAGGCGATGTCCGAATATGGGAAATGTACCTACCGGGACTTCAAAGTTCGCGTTTTGATAGCCAAATCGACAAAGGTATTTTGTCACTATCATGTCAAAGGGGCGAATTTGTAATTTTTGACATTTTTTTATATTTCTTTTCGTTTTTTTGCAATAACTTTTTACTAGTACAAGATAAAATAGTGGTGTAAAAGCATTAATTGTTTGTTTTTGGCATCATTATTTAAAAATATTCTTCTAGCTAGCCAGCCTGCCATGTCTCGGAGACATGGCAGGCTGTCTCCGAGTTCGATCTCGTTGCATTCTCGATTCCAATTTTTAAAAATGTTCGTTCATTGAAATTCTTTGACAAGATACGATATTTAAACATTTATCAAATCGATATCGAAATATTTTCGCAGCAATCTCGAACTTTTATCATTTTTTTCTTCGATATCGTTGCGATTTCGAAAAATATCTCGTATCGAGAAAACTCCGACAGAACGTTTCGATATCTACCTACCATCTAGGTCCAATTTGACGCTCGATATCGTTACGAGAACGGGTTCGATATCGTGTGATTTCTCCATCTACTCGCATTGATCTCGTAACGATATCGATACGAATGGCATACTGGGTAATAATAAAAATTCCAAAAATTATTTTTAAGTAATGACCACTATTTTATCTCGTACCAATTAAACGTTCTAGGAAAAATACGAAAAGATTCGCCCTTTTGCCATGCCAAAATTTTTAATTTTTCGAATTTTGCTATTTGCACAATTGGTACAAGAAAAAATAGTGGAGTAAAGGCATTTTTTTTTAAAGCACCTATCGATTGGCATCATTATTTTCAAATATATTTTTTTAGTTTTGGTTATTTGCAGGACATTTTATTTTTAAATAATGATGCCAATCGATAGGTGCTTTAAAAACAAACAATTAATGGTTCTACACTATAAAGCGATCTTGTACCCATAAAAAGTTATGCCAAAAAAACAAAAAAAGGTTTGCGTTTTGTTCAGTAAGTTTTCAAAATCTAAATATATTTTATATGGGCCATTCCACACCAAATCGAAAAAAAGTCAAATTTAAAATTTTACCTTTTCGATTTAAATGAAATTTTTCTCGATACCCTACTGATAAAGGTTATCGAGAAATGAACTGCCCATTTTTCTTTATTTTTTCCGACCACTACTTCCAGAGATACAGTGGCTCAAAGTTGGAAAAAAAGAGCCAAAAATCACTTTTGTATGGTTGTTCGTATTTAAATATCTCTTGAACTAGAAATTCTAGAAATTTCATTTATAGCTCGTTTTAAAGCTAATAGAATAAGATTTCAGAAAATCTAATTGGAATTTTTAAACGTGAATATCTGGTCTGTGGTCATTATCTTTGCACTTCAAAATTGATGTCCTTAAAAAGGACCCTTTTTAAAATACTGAAAAAAAATCCTAAGTTTTCGTCAATTTATTATAAATGTTCATGCATAATTTCAAGATGGTATTTTGATGGTATGATATTTCAAAAAAATAATTTTCTAAATTTTTATTTATTTTTTGTATAGAAAAAAATTTTTGTTTTCTACATTAAAAGTTGTAATAATTCCTGAATATTTATGTAACTCTGATTTCTAAAATGAAGTCAGTTTTATCATATTCAATCTAGTTTTTAAGATATTTTTCATATAGTTTTTACGATTTTCGAAAAATGGTATATATTTCAAAAACTAGAGACAATTTGATGAAACTGACGCCATTTTCGAAGTTAGAGTTACAAATACATTGAAAAATTATTGCAAATTTTACTTTTGAAAAAACAATTTTTTTTCTTTCAATACAAAAAATATTGAAAAAATTTAGAAAATTATTTTTTAAAATATGATGGCATCATAATACCATCTTGAAATTTTGCATGAACATTTATAATAAATTGACGAAAACTTAGGACTTTTTTCAGAATTTTAAAAAGGGTCCTTTTTAAGGACATCCATTTTGAAGTGCAAGGATAATGTCCACGGGCCAGATGTTCACGTTTAGAAGTTACAGCTTAATTTTACTGAAAGCTTATTCTATTAGCTTTAAAACGATCTATTAATGAAATTTCTAGCATTTCTAGTTCAAGAGATATTTAAATATGAATAACCATACAAAAGTGATTTTTGGCCTTTTTTTTTCCAACTTTGAGCCACTGTATCTCTGGAAGTAATGGTCGGAAAAAAATAAAAAAATTGGTTAGTGCATGTCTCAATGCCCTTTTCATTAAAATCGAAGAAGGTGAGTTCCAACCGCTGGTCGATTTGGTGTGGAATGGCCCATATACATTATGCTAATTGATGAATAAAATAAAATAACAAAAAAAATAGAAAGAAAAAAATGTTTACTAATTGTTAAAGCACTTAAAACTTAGTAATTTGAGTCAACAACTATATTTTAAAAATGTCAATTATTCATTTACAAATTCTTTATCAATGAGTTCAATATTTGTACCAAATGTTAAGAAAATGTGAATGAATCAATTGGCATTTTGCACTTTAAAAATGTACCAATAACTTTTTCTAATAATTACTAACAAAGTTGAAATTTAAGATTTTCATATACATTTATTTGGTGACTTTTAGTACTACAACGACAATATCATCTGTTAGAAGAAAATTGCTCTTTCAACAAACCATCAACGAGTAAAATCGGATAAAAAAATACAAAGATTATTATTAGTGTGGCCCACTCTGAATTTAATTGCCGATTTAATTTTAATTTTTCTTGGAAATGCATTATTTAACAATTCACATAACAATGAAGATATCATCAAGAAAAACACTAAAATTTGAAACAATAACTAAAGTCAGAGTGTGACCGTAAATCGGTTTTTCGACTCTGTCAACCGCGTAGTCTGTTATTACAGTAAAAATCTTGTCAAAATAAAAAGAGTTATAGTTTGGACTTCTTTTTATAATGTGGGATAAACATAGAGCCACAGCACTCAGACAGGGTTATATCCATTGTGCTGTGACCCAGTTCCCTGGTTGAATAGTTTGGACTACAATCAATTTCGAACATTTTTACAACATTTTGGAGTGTGTATAGACTAATATTATTTTATTTCAAACGCTAATATTTCGCTTACCGAATATGCTAGATAACCCAACAAATGTGTAGAAAATTCATGTAAACTGAATGAAGTTGGTTGATACAACCAGCTTTTTCGTTCTTTAAACCTTATACCAAAAGGGTTTTTTTGGGTCTGGTACGATAAGTCGAAATTTAAAATATCGAAACTAAAAATATCCTGAAAATATCCTGAAAACCTGAAAATGTCGAAAACAGAAATGTCGAAAACCAAAATGTCGAAAAAAAAATGTTCAAAACTAAAATGTTGAAAAACAAAATGTCGAAATCTAAAAATGTCGAAATTTAATATGACGAAATCATTTTTGCCGAAAAAATGATGAAAATGTCGAAAAAACTCGAAGATAAAGATATTAAAAAAGAACGAATTCTGATTTTTAGCTACTATAGGATTCATGCGGAGATTTTTAAATATGCTGCCTTCAAAATACCATCTTGGAATTTAGCTTCAACACTTATAAAAAATCAACAAAAATTTCGATTTTTATTTTAAATACTTTTTTTAAGGACATGCAATTCGAAGTTCAAGGATTACGACCATTGGTCATATGTTCATGTTAAGAAGATTTTTCCAAAAAATTGTTTTATTAGTTTTAAAACGAAACCTTATCAAAGTTTCTAGCATCAAGGGATATTTCAATAGGAACCACCATACAAAAGTTATCATTGACAATTTTTTAACTTTGGACTGTATCTCTGGAAAACGTGATATCTTTGGAAATAGTGGTCGGAAAAAAATGGTGAATGCAGATCCTGTTTGCCAAAATATCATTGAAATCAAAGAGAGTGATTTGCAAATCCTACGAGATTTGGTGTGGACTTGCTCATATAGGAATTAAAATTTGTATTTCAATATTTTGATATTTCGGCATTTTAATTTTCGACATTTTTTGATCCTATAAAAAAAAAATGTTTTTGTATTTATAGTTTAAAAAATTTGTCGACATTTTCAAGCTTTAAAATATTTTTCGACATTTTGTGATTCTGCCAAATATTGTTTCTGCGTTCTAAGGCTTTTAAAATTTCGACATTTTAAGGTTTCGACATTTTTTTTTCGATATTTCGTACGGATCCCGTTTTTTTTTTTAATAAATTTACTGAAACACTAATTAAATTTCCTAACACTCGTATTCACTTTTTATTTCATTGCTTGGGTTTATTCTTTGGGACTTTTAAATGGAACGACATTTGAATATCATGAAAGATACCACCAAGATTCTTATGTGAGGTGTACTTTAGTAGGTAATTGGAAAAAATCACACAATTCAATACAATTAAAGTATAAAAATATATTCAATAGTTTAATTTTGATAATTTCCAACTGAGAACTAGCTATTTTGATAAAGTTTTCTATAAAAATCAATCAATTTATATGATACTTATTTTCTAAAAGGATATTGTGAAAATTTCCTGAAAACTGATATTAAATATTCTCAACGTTTCATGACAAATAATCTAAATTGTGCACAAAACACACTTCAATAAAAAACATCTACAGTAAACTTCAATAATTTCCTGATTAATTCATATGATTCATAAAACTTATTATAGTAACGGCTACACCTGTGATAGTGTTTTTAATGACAGTTTAATTAAATCATACGACCGCCAACAATATATTGTAACATCAGACAGAGAGCAACAATAATAAAAGTCATTAATTACAAATAGAAATAAAAGAAAAAGAAAAATCTACCACTCGATATGAATGAAATTTAGGTCAGTGAAAAAATGGTTTTTGAATGGCAAGGAAACAAAGACAGTAGCAACATGATGCACACAAAAGAAAAATCAATTAAAAATTAATGATTCAATTGAAAAATGTTTTCAATTGATGGCAATGTTGCAGAATAGGTACAATATATTTTCATTATTGAAAATATAGGTAATGGAAAAACCTTTTATTCATGACAAAGTTTGTTATTACTGCTAATAGAATTGGAGACATGAAAATTACGTACGAACCAAAATGCAAATTCAATCATTCAAAATGTTAATGGTTTTTTGTAATTTGCATTTTGTGTGACATATATACATATACTGAAAATAAATATTTCATTTGGTAACCTGGCAACGCACAATCGCATATTTTTGAATAATATGCAAATTATATTTGCCAAATATTTTCGCAGAATCTATCGTGAGTTTCTGCATGAATGACTTTTCATGCAAAGACTAACAACAACAACAAACAACCAAATTACATATGCAAAAAATATTTTTTTGGCCACACACATAAATGTTATGTGACATTTGAAATAACTTTTCTCTAGAAAAACATTTTATTCAGTTCATGATAAAATTATCTTGAATAGAATTGAAATATTTTTTTGTGAAATTTCACAAATGTTGCAATTAACTGTGAATGATGTAGTAAATTTCTAGATAATATAAGGACGACTTGGATTAAATTGATTTTGAAAGAATCTAAACCTACCACGTACCTTCTCTAATCGATATATACAGCATGTTTGAATCATCGATGTCAGTAATTCATAGGGTCATTCTATGACTCAAAAAAATAAGAAAATTTATAAAATAAAAAAAATTATAATTTTGCACCCAGTTTAAGATACAGTGTGTTTAAGAGATGCATATTGCTGACATAAGATAATTTGTCATAAAGTATAATCTCTTGATAAATAAATAATAATAAAATTTGTTTTATTAGAAAAATAAATTATCGTTAAAAAGGTATAACACATCTTCAAACCTCATGATTTCTTTGTTTTTTAAAGGTACGTAAAGTTGAAATTTACAGAAATAAAAATACAAATTTTTACTTTGTCATTGATTTTCTCAAAATTTCGTTATCGAGCATTCCATTTTTTCTAATTTATAATGATAGGCCAGTTCATTCCCAGTACATTATAACCTATAAGAGAGATTTTAAACTGATAGCTTGTTCTGCAGAAATAATTCTAACAGTGATGGGTGTTGTGATTTGGTGGTAGAATTAAAAGAAAAAATATTATGTTTGGAAATATGTTCAGAAAAAAGGTTATGTGAAGTAATATCGTCACTATCATGCCAAAGAGGCGAATGTGCAATTTTTGACAATTTTTTTTTTACATTTTTAAATGTAGTTTGCCTCAGGTATACTGTGCCAAAATTGCGATACGTTTTGTTGGATATTTCTAGCCTCAAAAGACAAACCAAAATGGCGAATTTGAATAATTGAAAATCTTGTCATACCAAAAGGGCGAATATTTTCTTTTTCGCCATACGTTTTTATTGATATGAGATAAAATAGTGGAGAAAATGAATTTATTGTTTGTTTTTTAAAGCACCTATCGATCTGCATCCGTAATTAAAAATATTTTGCCAAACATTAAATTGTTATTTATTTGCAGGAAAAAATGTTAAACAAATTATTTTTAATTAATGATGCAGATCAATAGTTGCTTTAAAAATGAACAATAAATGCCTTTATACCACTCTTTTATCGCGTATCACAAAAAAGTTATGGCGAATAAACGGAAGGATTCGCCCTTTCGGCATGACAAGATTTTTCAAAATTTCCAATTTCTTCATTTTTTTGCTATAACTTTTTATTGGTGCAAGATAAAATAGTAGTTTAAAGGTTAAAAAACACACAATTAATATTGTGTGTTTTTAAAGAACCTATCAATTGGCATCATTATTTAAAAATATTTTGTCAAACATTTTTTCCTGCAAATAACAAATGGCAAATTAATGTTTGGCAAAATATTTTTAAATTATGATGCCAATAGCTAGGTGCTTTAAAAGCAAACAATTAATGCCTTTACATTACTATTTTATCTTACGCTAATAAAAAGTTATAGCATAAAAACAAAAATATTTGCGTTTTGGTCAGGATATAGCCTCACAAAATCCATATTTATAATTCAGTAAGTTGTCCAAATCCAAAGATATTTGATAGACGTTATAATAATTGATGAATGAACCAAAATAACAGAAACGAGTTGGGAAAGTTAGGTCACATGGGTAAGTTCGGTCACATGGGGCGGATTTTTATAGTCGGTCGGGCCCGACTATGGAATACCCTACACCTTTGGTGGAGATATTAATGAGTAATATTTAATTGTATACCTTAATTTTAAATTTTTAATTATACTGAACCTCCCCACCCTCAGAATATTATTCACATATCAGAAATTGAAAAATATAATTGGGCGGACCACCATTTCATAGATTTGATTTTAATAATTTACGGATCAAATTTCCACTATGAAAACCCGGGAAATAATGAAAAAAAAAAAGTGGACGGATCACGCCCATTTTTAGACCACATATTTTTAGGTGAATTCTAACAATACCTTTTAAATTTTATAACTATACGTTGAATACTTTTCGAGTTATTAGTTCCGAAAGAGTTATATAAAAGGGACTTGTATGGGAGGTGGGCGTGTCCGTTGACCGATTTGGCTCATTTTCAAACTCAGTTCCTACTTTTGGCTAAAATATATTGAGACTGGCTAAAATATATTGAGCATTCTGATCAGTATTTCTCAAGTTATTCTGTATTCGGGCATCAAGACTGCAAGACAGCAAGACGGAAAGACGGACATGGCTAAACGGACTCGGGTAGTGATGCTGATCACGATATACTTTTCCATACCGGACACGCCTCCTAAAGGGCGTTACAATATATGCACAATGTTAATATACCCTGTACCTCATAGGTGTAGGGTATAAAAATTGAACAATATCTAAATTTTGCTAATTTTTGAAGCACTTCAAACTTTCAAATTTGTTTCCCAACATTTTTAAAACTGCACATTTGCGCCTTTAGCATGACGGTGACGATATGATCATTATTAATATATTAATAAATGTTTAATATTATTTATCGATCATTTTAACTAGTTTTTTTTTTATTTTAATGACCAAATCACAATAAATCATTCTTTACGGGAGCAATTTTATGCCGGAATTTTTTTTTATCAGATAACACGATTTTTGCCATAATTTCTATATAATTCGTAGTTGTTGATTTTAACTGCATACTCAGTTTTTTTTTCTATAACGTAATGTTTTTTGAGAAAATTACAAACGTAATTTTAGGCCAGTACTTAGAATAAATATGGTACTCTTTAACAACACATTTACTAAAAATCATTAACGCATTTTTTCTTTCAATTGTCAAGACTAATTTTAATATATTAACGAATGTGAATATTCCATTTCGTTTTTAAATAATTGCATCTCAATGCGAACATTTTTATTTGTTTTTTTTAAAGATTTTTTTAAATATTTTTTTTAGCATTTAGGATTTAATGTTAAACCAGAAAATGATTTACGGTTATCTGGATATTCTAAAGTTAGTATCAAAATTAATAACATTTTTCTAATTGATCTACTATTTGATCAACTTGAGCTTTCTAATTGATCTACCTTTTAAAATATGCAATGTAAACATAATTTTGGTACTTTTGGAATTAATAAATGTCCATTAAAAAATACTAAATTTAATAATATGAAAATAATATTAAATCATATATAATATTACGTTGCCCTTCGTCAGTAAAATTTTAGTCTTAAAGACCTGTAGAAAAATATATAAAAATCCGTGACATTTGCACTTTAATAAATTGCAGCAACCGCCCTCGCATCAACGTTTAGTTTTTCTTATGAATAGTTGAAGCCCCTCTAGAGTGTTCATATATATGTGCATGCATACATATGCATATGTGTCTCTAGTAAAATATACATACAGCCATTAACATCTGTATAAATGCGCTCGGAAATGCCACAAAAATCACTTCAAACTCTTAACGAATGCGCAAAAGTAATCACAGCGTAATGGAAATTCAATTGACAGACATAGCAGTCCTAAGTATGCAAAAGTACTTGTGGTAGGAAACACGTAGTACCTAACTACATAGTTATTCAACATATTAAATATTCTAAATTGTTGCAGGAAGTCACAGGGAAATGAGAAGAGTGCTAAAGTGTTTAAATTGTTTTGTGGGTTTTACAATTTTTGTTTTTGTAAAAAAATTACTTTAGATTTTTGATTATGCACAAACGAAATCCAAATTAAATATGCATATTTTGAGAACTTTAATTTGGGCATGTTTTAGAATATGTAACTGGTAAGAAAAAATAATTCAGTAGATGAATAAAATCTAAGAAAAACTTTATGTGGCTACACACAGAAAAAAATCCCTCAAATCCCACTAAAGTTTGTCAATAGTGCAGTTATTGATTTAATAGTATACAAAAAATTAATCTTTTCATATAAACTCATTGGCAATGTCATGGTATTTTCTAGTATTTAATGGTATTTTCCGATTAAAATAATAATTAATCCTATTGGCTATTTTTAATAGTAAAAAACTATTATTCATATAGTATTTTTTTCTGGGTGTTCAACCTTTATATGTCGTTTAGTTATTTTATTGTAACTATGGTTTTGAAAACTGCATTCTTTGTTTAACTGTTCAAATATTAAGGCGTGTTCTGAAATTGACTTTCGATCGAAATAAACTCATTTGACAATAAAAACCGAATAAATATATGCCTCAGAAGTGAAACGGTTTGAATTCGATTATGAAACATGAATTTTGTAATTAAATTCCAAATATGCTACAGACTAAAACAAATGCGATCGAATTTTATTCCGTTCGCATTAAATTTCACTCAGATTACGTGATTGACTTATAAAAAGAGATACAGAAAAAAAAAAATGTTTAATATTTATCGGTACTTCCTATTATTGAAATACTATGAAATTCGAAATAATTGTATAGTATTATTTTTCTGATTACACATTTTTACCATATTCAAATCAAAAATGTTCCAAAACTTTTATAACACTACACAACAGACATTCTGCGCAGCATTCAAGACTATTTTTGTTTTATGTAAAATGACTCCCTGATTCCGAAGATATGGTTTAAAAATGTTTCTTTGGATAGGTTTACAAAATATCCGCCAATAACTTTTGAACCGAGCTTCTAAAAAGTGGGGTACATGTATTTGTAAGTATCTCGCGTTCCAAATAACTCACATCATAAATAGTTATATCAAATGAAAGGTATTTAAACATCCAATAAATATTTCTAACAACATTTTTAAATTAATTTACTAGCCGAACAAACTCATATAGCGTATCGAGACCGATTTTTGTTTATTTTTTCCGACCACAATTTCCTCAGTTAAGTATATTGTATGTGGTATGTGGTATGGCAAAAAGACTAAGTCTTCGGACAACACAGAAATCTCTAGAGAAAGTTCAACGGCTAGCTTGTTCTTGTATAACAGGAGCCATGAGAACATGTTCCACTGCGGCAATGGAAGTACTCCTTGAATTTGCACCATTACACCTGTTCCTGCAGGGAGTGGCAAGAGGAGCACTCCACCGCATAGCAAACGAAGGTATTGGAAATGGAGGATGTATGGAGCCCGGGAAAGCATGTCTTCTGATCCGACTGTTTCCCACGATACCAACTCCAATAGACCATAAAACGAAGAGATTCAACTTCGTAAAAAACTTCAAGACGAAACGCAGTAACAAAAAGATATGGAAAAACATATCTGACACATATGATATACACAAGAATATGATCACGTGGTACACGGATGGATCACTAACAGATGAAGGAACCGGAGCAGGGCCTAGAACCAAATACTTCGAAGCCATGTGGAAATACACCAGTATCTTTCAAGCGGAAATATACGCTATAGATAGATGCATCCAGTTCAATCTGGATAGGCATTATAGCAATAGAAATATAGCAATCCTGTCGGACAGCCAGGCAGCCATAATGGCATTAGAATCTTACGAGATCAATTCAGAACTAGTATGGGAATGTCTAGGTAAAATAAATAAACTAGGTATGAATAATAGTGTCACCATACTCTGGGTCCCTGGCCACAGAGGAATAGAAGGCAATGAAGAAGCTGACAAACTTGCACGGAAAGGAGCCGCCACAAAGCTAATAGGACCCGAACCTTTTTGTGGAATCGGTGACAGTGTTGTAAAAAAGTTTTTACGAGAAGAACTACTTAACACCAGAGAACTCCTATGGTTGGGGCAGGCTAAAATGCGTCAATCAAAGAAATTCATATGACTTAAGAAGATTTAAAGAATACATTAAGCTATCGAAGAAAAACCTGAGAATTCTAACAGGACTTCTTACAGGTCATTGTCGGCTTGCTAAACATCTAACTAGGATGGGTATACAAACTGACAGCACATGTAGATTCTGTCTAGAAGACGATGAAGATCCAGAACACATTTTAGAAACGTGTCCAGCGCTAATGCGTACAAGAATGCAAATACTTGGGAATCGACAACCAAGTCCAAACGATATTAGAAAGATGAACCCTAACCATATAATCAGGTTTTTAACTGAGATAGGCTTGACGGACATCTCATAGAACTATTTAAAAACAGAACCCCCTATAAATACTATAGGGAGATGCCACAGCTGAGAATGGCTTCAGTCATGGTATCAAGCGGGGCACAATAGATCTATTCAGGTCGCAGTGCATCACCCCGAAGCAATAATAATAATAATATCTCTTTGCCAGGGATTTGGAATGGATTTATCAAGGGGCGTGGCACCTCCGATATAACTAAAACTTTCAAAATGCTAACTCCTGATCTCCGAAGTGTAGAGTTTTACAAATAGAATTGAAGGATCATAATTAAAATATGTGCATGATTGTTAATTTATTAATTAATATGATGAAATATTTAATCAATGCAATCAAAATCAATTAAAAATTAATTGTATTGATCAAATTATTTGCTATATTTACACATATATTCTGTGTAGTATAATGAATAGAAGTTGTGACTTCCATTTTTAATAAAGCTTGTTACATTTACTTTAAAACGAGGAGTTTTTAGCATTTCTTTGGAAATAGTGGTTGGAAAAAAATAAGAAAAATTGGTCAATACCACGATAACGTTTTTAATTTCTTAGAAATTGAAAAGATAAAATCACAAATTGTACTTTTTTGTTCTAAAAAGTTATTGGGAAAACGTAAAATTTTGAATAGAATATTCTTAAATCAAAGACATATAAATACTGAGAATTCTGTCAAATTCAATAGTTCAAAGTTATTTAGATATGACATGTGGATATTATCTAGAAGTATAGATTTTATAACAATATCGTCGTTGTAGAACTAAAAATCACCAAATATATTTTTGTGAAAATCTTAAATTTCAACTTTGTTGGTAATTATTTCAAAAAGTTATTGATACATTTTTAAAGATAAAATACCAATTGATAGATTCACATTTTCTTATCATTTGCTACAAGTATTGAGCTCATCGATCAAAAATTGAAAGATATATAACAGTTTTTGAAAAGGAACAATTGGCATGTTCGAAAATGTAGTTAGTGTATTTTATTTCTACAACGACGATATGTAAATTCTGATTTCGGAATTCAGAATCATTTTTTGTTGAACAGACAAAAAAAACGGCTAAAAACTGTTTTCAGTTGCGATTTTTTTTTTTGTACTATTACACACACATAAACATTCAGAGCTCCCACATAAACACATGTGGTATTTTTTCTGCCTCTGTATTTGTGCATTTACTCGCATGTGTTAAAGTGAGTTGTCGCCGTCGCCATCTAGTGCCTGCGTCGAGGACTGCATCTTTTATGCTGCATTGAGTGTGCACTTAGAGTTGGTCGTGTCGAGGTAGGTAGTCGAGAATTTCGTTGCTTCGTGCAACAACAATCTTTATCGCCACAGCAACAACAACAACTACATTAACAAAAACAACAACAGGTGCGCCGCGATGCTCGCCATCGATACAAAATGTTGGCGGGGTTTGTATCGCAATCAACAGAAGGTGCCTTGTTTTCGATAGAGTTGCAACTGCTGTGTGAAATAGTTGTGCAGGTGTTGGTTGACACAGTAGCACATATGAGTGTGTTTGTGAAAGTGTTAGTGTTGCCATTTTAGCCAACAAGTATTGCAGTTTGTGGTTATTGTGTGCATCCAACTGTGCTGCTCATAGCTGCTTCAATCAAGTGAAAAATGAAAGAGGAATTGACAAAGCAGAAAAAAACTTACTGTAATTTATTGGAATTGGAATATATCGTTCGTATACTTGAATCGCAGTAACTATCTGTTTGCAAATAACTTATATTGCATACCATACATATATACAAAAAGGGTTTAGAAATTGAATACACTATGAATGCATATAAACGAGATGAACATTTTTCTATGGATATCCCATACATTATTTCTGAATAAAACTTATTGTGTAACTACATACTCAGTTTTATCGTATTACATATCTTTTAAAAAATGTTTATCAATATGTTAGGCTTACAAATTACTTTAAACGTAATTTTCTTCCGTATATTCGTAAACGCGGTAGCTCAGTGGTTAGTGCGTTGGACTGCGAGCTGAAAGGTCCCCGGTTCAATCCTGGACTGGGGCTAACAACATCTTTTCATAGAAACATGTTTCTATACCGCGCTTCCTCTCGGCAGTAAATGACAAACCTACGAGAGTAAAACCATTGCCTATGAAAAGCCCCGAAAAGCACCCGCCGTTCGGATTCGGCAATAAACTGTAGGTCCCACCACTTTGAGTACAAATATAACACGCACTGCTCAAAATGGTGAGAGAGCTCGGCCGACGTTCTATACAGGACTGTAGCGCCAAACTATTATTATTATTATCATACTCAAGTACTCAGGGAATATTATAAATAGTGGATCAATTAGAAAAAAGTTAGAAATTTTGATAGTTAGTTTGGACTAAGCTTTAGATATTCTTTTTTGTAATCCCAAAAGGCAATTGTTGAGCTCATAGAGTACTGTGATCTTAAGGAGACCGGCCTTATTCTTTGCTGTGACGCTAATGCTCAACACACTGTGTGGGGCAGCAGTAAATGCAACGCGCGAGGTACCAGACTCCTTGACTTCATCATGACTCCAATCTGAACATTCACAACACTGGTAATAAACCCACTTTTGTGACTGCTAGAAGACAGGAAGTGATTGACCTTACTTTGTCTAACTGTAGACTGAGAGAGTCAATCTTTAACTGGAAGGTTCTTAAAGAAGATTCTTTATCGGACCACAGGTATATCGAGTTTCATACTGACCGAGAGGTGCTGCCCTCTATGACGGTAAGAAACCCTAGAAAAACTAACTGGGCACGCTTCAGACATGAACTTGAGAATTCCCTCAATATTCCTGTCAGAATTCGTACCAAAGAAAGTATTGAGACGTCCGTTCAAGTTATGAACGATGTCATAAATTCTTGTTTTGTACGAACATGTCCGGTACGAAAAACGTTATCTAGACCTCCCGTTCCTTGGTGGAACGCTTGTCTTGAAACCTTTCGCAAGGATTCCAGAAAGCTTCTAAATAGAGCCCCAAGGAGCAACTTAGACTCTGACTGGTTTCTTTATCGAGCTAAGCAAAAAGAGTATAAGAAACGAATTCGTAAATCGAAAAGTGTTTCCTATAAAGACTTCTGCAGTAGCATCAAATCCTGCAGTGAGACTAGCAGATTGGTCAAGTTTCTTAAAAGAGACCGAACTGCTCGACTGGACTCACTGCGGAGACCTGATGGCTCGTATACTGAGTCTAAGACAGAGGCACTCAGTGTCCTAGTTGAGACTCACTTTCCGGGAAATCAAATCCACATAGGGCAACTTTGTAATCCCAGCACTGGGGACTGCAATAACAACTCTAATGTGACAAAACATGACTGGCAGGTTGCCAGATTGGTTGTATACGATGAAGCTATCCAATACGCAGTGGCCTCTTTTGATGGCTTCAAGTCACCCGGACCGGATGGCATCTACCCAGTCATGCTACAGGAAGGTATAACCCAATTGCTACCATGCCTAAAGAAGATCTTTAGAGCAAGTCTCGCATGGGCATACATTCCGACATCCTGGCGTTTAGTTAAAGTAGCCTTCATTCCTAAAGTTGGAAGAGAAGACTATTCCATAGCCAAGAGCTTCAGACCCATTAGTAAGATGGCCTTCATACTAAAGTGTCTAGAAAGACTAGTTGAGCTGCACATCAGAAAAACATCGCTGTCAAGGTACCCACTATCATCAAGACAACATGCCTACCAACGTGGAAAATCCTGTGAAACAGCATTGCAACATCTGGTTGGCCGGATCGAGCATGCTTTTCAGAGGAAGATGTACATGATGGGCATATTTGTTGACATCGAGGGTGCTTTTGATAATGCGACTTTTGATGGAATGTGTGACGCAGCTAGAAGGCATGGAATAGATGAAACATTGGTCAAATGGCTAAGGTCAATGCTAATGTTTAGGACCATCACTTCTGAGGCGGAGTGCGGTCAGTATATTATGGCAGGGGTGAATAGAGGTTGTAATCCGTACAGGGAAATAATTATTTTGCAACGCATGTATTCTAGAATTTGTATAAAAATAATAATGAATTTGTTCTATTTAAATTCTGATTAAATTTTAATTAATGACTGTGAACAAAATACGTATGAACTGTGAGATATGTAATAAAATAAAATTCATAATAAAACTCACCTTATTTTTATTATTAAAATACTGCGTCGAAAAAGTTGTTGATTTTTAATTCATTGCGCTTCTTCTAATTTGACATTTAAAAAAACACAAAATGAATTAATGCTTTTCTTTGAAACAATTATTGGTTTCATAGAGTTAGCAATACTGCATATTCATTCAAATACACACACAGTAATATGTTTGATTTAGCATAAACTGACTTAAGAGGTAATAGTTCCATTAACACGAATTTTAATTGGTTATGATAGGTATACATTTTGGATTAGATTGCACAAAGTTGATTCTTTAGAAATTCAGATAAAACACATCGAAAACCAGTAACTTTAAATGCAGCTTCAAATGATATTGTTTTCTGATAATATATACGGTTTATTAAAATATATATATATTTTTTTTGGTTTCTTTTATAAAATTTCATACAACAGTACAGTTTAAAAAAACATTCAACATTTATAAAGGTCTATATTTGCAATAGTTATATGCTGCCATAGAACATCTATAATTTCAATATGCAATAAAAACTTTAACACTTGATGTATTTTGATGATTTTACATTTATTTTGAACATTTTTTGATAGGCTTTATTATATTTTTTTTTGTGTTGTATTGTTTGCTGATTATGCGCTTAATTATTATTTTTATGCATGTTGTATTTACAAAGATTTCTTTCTAGTAATATACGCCGACTTTTCTTTAATATTTTTATGACTTAAAATAATTATTGTTGAATTTCTGATTATATTTTTGATGAATTTCTAAATTGTGCTGCAATCTGTATTTGATTTCTGTATTTAATTAAAGTCGTTTTATTAATTTTCAGCGCAATTTTGATATCCAGACTTGCACAATTTTAATACGATGTCAGATTATGATAAGTAAATCCTTTTTTGTGATATTGTTGTCAGAATTTAAGGTTTTTTCGCCAATGAAAATATTTTTTTTATAACTATTTTGACTCTTTTACGGTTCTTGTTTGAAAAATATTAAAAATTATTGCAAATTTCATACATTTTTTGCGTTTTCTTCGACGTCTTTCAATGTTTCTCAATTTTGTTTTTAGGCTTGACAACATGTTTGAATTGTGTTGCTGCCAAATGTTGCGCCACATGTGTAGCAACATGTTGCAGCTGCAGCTCAGGTATTTAAGAACTTTATTTTTTTCATATAACTTTACAACATATTTATTCAAGTAACTTTTAAGGTGTAACAACATTTATCAAAAAACTCAACACTGAAAACATTTTTTTTGTTTGCATTTTATTTTAATTTTTTTTTTATTTTTTTTTTTTGTTGTTTTTGCTAATTTTTCACATCACAGCCAATAAGTTAAATTTTTTTTTTAATATTTATAACTTTTACTACGTATTAAAGGTACAAATATGCGACAATTGTTGATATTACGATGACTGTTAATGTTGCTAATGTAGATGATGATGATGATGTTGCTGCTGCTCTTCTTTAATATGTTGCCGACGTCAATGCATTTGTAGATGTTGCTAACAATTGCCATGTATTTCACTGATCACGACCATGTCCACTAACAGCTCGGGGGCCTTTGTTATCCGTCTGGGAAGTTTCCTGGTCCCAGTTGAAGCTTGTCTCACTTCGGCTCGCCCATCGTCTGGCCCACAACGATGATGATCACAATGAAGACGGCCAGCAGCACCAGAATGCAACAGATGGCGACGGCAACCATGGCGCTGTTACTCATAAAACTGACGGATGTGCAAAGAATTATTAAGTTGAAATTATGGCAGCCTTATGGCCTCCTAGATTAGTAGCTGTTGTACTGCGTTTATTTCAGATTATTTGGTTTAAAATGTGGCGTTGTTTTGTGGTTTTATGTGACACGTAGCGTAATTCAGCAAATAGCAGTTGATATAGTAGATAAAGTGCTAATGATATTAAATAGTAGCAGAATTGTAGCAGATTATAGTAATAGCAGTTACAGCAATTAAAGTGTTGCACAGTGTGACGGCAGAAGAAATTTGTTAAGTTCTTTAGTTGATGTCATCAAAAATGTTATTGATTTGAGCAATTTATTTTATATTTTTTGTAATTTTATATTTCACTTTATTTATATTTTTACGTAGTGTTCAGTTTTATTTATAAATTAAATTATATTATTCAATTCTGAAAAAATATTATGAATTTAGAAAAAGCAATCATATCCAGCGACCGAAGCATAATGTTGATTGAGAGTGTTTTTAATTATGTCTTTATTTAGAATATACCCAAAACCGTTTTTGAAAAATTAAAATAGGTAAAATTTTATTTTTCTATATATTGATCAAAATTGTTTTATGAAAATGCAGAAATGTCAATACCGAACAAAGAATAAATATAAATGTTTCTGTTTTAAAATAAAATGAAAAAAGTAACTAACTAGAAAATTTATACCTATTTTCATTAAAATTACAACTGAAATATTTAGTAGTTATGCGTGTTTAATTAAAGAATTCGGTTTTGAATTTAGGAGTTCAAAAAATGAACAGTAGCTAACATTAATACATAAACCGAAAACATATTTAGGAACCAATAACCGATACCGTTTTGTTATGAAACTTAAAATCGTATACAAAATTAAAGACAGAAGAAAATAGAAACTTTAAACCGTATCCGTAATCTAAAGATGAAACAAAAGCGAAATCAGACCATAAACCGAAAACTGAAAACTGAATTTAAGACTGAACTAATCAGTATTGAATTCATCAGTGAAACATCTAATTTCCAGTATGCCATGCAGAAATGAGAAACAATATATGGGTTTTCACTGAGAGATATTATTTTTGGTTGAGAGACATTTTTTATTTAAAAAAATAAGAGTCTTCGCACGCTGCAAAAGGGGTCTCCCAAACATAATTTTGCAGGCATTACATAAAACTTTGGAGCTTTATACAAACAAAAGTATTATTTCATTTCCAAATATTTTTATAATAAGAGCCAAACATATTTTTGTTTTCGTTCAAACATATTTATGTTCAGAATCAATATTTTCGGTGATCTTGCAAATATATATATGTTTGAATGTGAAAAACATTTTATTCACATGTAAATATATTTATGTTTACTTTTAATTTTAATGTAGAAAAAGTAAATTTAGTGCTAATATATTCATCACACAGTATTCATTTTTCCCTTTTTTTAAATTAAATTTTTTATACCCTACACTAAGAGTGAAAGGGTATATTCAGTTTGGTACGCCGTTTGTAACACCCTGAAAAAAGCATCTCCGGTATGGAAAAGTATATATATTCTTGATCAGCATGACCTCCTGAGTCCGTCTGTTCGTCTGTCCGTCTGTCTGTCCGTCTGTCTGTCTTTCCGTCTGTCCTTCTGTCTGTCTGTTGAAATCACGATTACAAAGTTGAAGAGCTAGAGCAATGAAACTTTAGATTTAGATTACTTATATATCTAAGCTGTCTGAACAAGTAAATTGGCATAATCGGTCTATTGTGACCTGAGAACCGACCACTTATTTTCAAATACCTCAAATAAAATTTACATCTACGTATCAAATTTACTGTATACGTACTTAGGTTAACTTTTTTGGTCAAATATATATTGACATTATGCTCAAATAAATGAAAATATGTTTCCCCACGAAATGACTTGTGGTTCCCAAAAAAAAAAAAATCGAAATTCGGTCCATCTACCCATTTGTAAATATGGGTATCAAATGAAAGAAAATTCTTCAGGTATGGAAAGTTTGCAATTATTTTCAGGATTCGTATACCCTGGTGACCTATATACCACATTGAATGGTTACCACACATATGTGTAGGGTATTTATAATCGACTTAGACCGACTATAATTTTGAAAATCCTAACTATTAAAATAACACCTACTTTAAAATTTCCCATGTGATCTAACCTTCCTAACTGGTTTTTGATTTCTCACTGATTTATTTCATAAATGTTATTTAGTGAGAGCTTTTTAAGAACCACCGAAAAGGTTTACCTTTAACTCTGACCTCTGATTCTTCACCATATCGAATCAGTCTCGAAATAATATCAAATCGAATGGCAGACTGGGTTTGTTAATTTTTTCAAATAATTCTGAAATTGTAAAATTTGATTGTCCAATTTGATGCAAGTTTTACAGCTCAGTTTTATATTCGCATCAAGTTTTCTTTTTGAATAAACTTTAAATAGTTTTTCTGATATTTTCATTGAATTTATTATTTCTTTCGGTCTAAATCAAATTAAAACAAATATCAGTTATAGCATCGGAACTCTTATATAGCATCAAAGAAATATTCTGAAGAATCAATTTTCAGACCTGAATTAACAAACGTAATTGCTCAATAATTACAGTGTTGAAGCAAGAAAGAATTTGTAAATATATGTTTGAGGAGTACTTCAGGCATGTAAAAAAAGTCGTAAATAAAAACCGAAAAAACAAAATGTTGTAAAACAAATTACAAATTGTATTGAAATATCTCTTGATGCTAGAAACTCCGCTTAGGTCTCGTTTTAAAACGAATAATATAATCTTTTGTAAAATTTAAGTTTTCTTAATATGAACATGTGACCAATGTTCATTATCCTTAACATTTAATTTTATTTCTTTTAACAAAATTAATCAAAATTGTTGATTTATTATAAATGCTCGAGCCAAATAGCAAACTAGAATTTTTAGCGAAGATTTGTATTTTGTTTTCGAAATTTTTAGGTTTCGACATTTATTTTAGTAAGGTATTTTAGTAAGGTTTATTTCAGAAAGGTTTGCCATTTCATGATGGAAAGATATACGAGCCAACACCGAGTCGAAATTATTAAAATTTACTACCGAAATTCGAATTCGTATATCTTTCCATTATGAATTGGCAAACCTTACTGAAGAGAAATGTCAAAAGAGCGGCAAAAAATATGGCGTCGTTTGCTGTCCCTGTCGCTCTACTTTTGTAGCGACCCTGTTGAAAAACCCTTTATTACAGGGACTAAAACCCTTTGGAATATCATTTCCGGTTCGAATATAAAGATTTTAAAAATTGTGGTTCCGTTTCCGGTTCCAATCAAAAATTGGGTTTCAATTCCGGATCCATACATTTTTTTAATAAAGTTTCCTATACCAATTCTTAACATTCCCTGACTTTAATATCTGTTCCGGTTCTAGTTCTGAAATTTTTAAAATAGCGGTTCCGATTCCAACTAGAACAAATATATGGTTTCCTATTTTATTTCCGGTTCCACATATTTTTAATAACGATTCCGGTTCCAAAAATCTAAATGGTTCCTGTAATTTTTATAACATTTCGCTTGCTTTTTCATGTTTTCTTCGTAATTTTTTGTGTTTTGTCGTGTTTTTCCGTGTTTTTCAGTGTTTCTTCGTGTCTTCTAATATCCCGTGCTTTATCGTGCGTGCACTTAAATTTAGTTGCCGTGCTCGTCCTCGTGCGTGTCACCTATCGTCGTGCCCGTGCGCGTTCGTGACAACAAAAACAAGCACGCGTCCATCTCTAATATCCCCCATTTGAAAATAAATATAAAATATTTAAATATTTAAATCTTTTCATATAAACACAATGACAATGTCATGGTATTTTCTAGTATTTAATGGTATTTTCCGATTAAAATAATAATTTATCCTATTGACTATTTTTAATAGTAAAAAACTATTATTTATAAAGTAGTTTTTTCTGGTTGCAGTGCATACTGTACAGTTGGTTAGAACATAATGCTCTCTAAATCATCAAATAATTCTACAAAATCACAAAGCAATTTGCATAGCATTCGCAACACCATACATGAGATCCATGGCATCAGTTGTTGCACTGTTTAACAAAAGCTCCTACGCATGATGCCATCATTCGAAGCTTTCACAAGCACATCAAGTCATATATCGTGTCAAAGCCAGCTCACACTAAAGCAAACATTTGAAATTTCAACATTTCACTGTCACTTTATGATATGACAATCAAAAAGGCCACGTTATGGCCTCCACATATGTGAGGTTACATTTGCTATACGGTCTGCAGGGGCCACTGATTTATGTTGGCTCGGAAATGTTTTTATTTTTTTTTCTTTTTAATTTTTCTTTGGAATAACTTTAGAAGTGCGTATGACGCAAATATATTTTCCAAAGTCTACAGTTGAATTGTTGGACTGACTGATTTGATGTCTGAAACGTAGGTAGTTCTTCGAATAATGACACGCTATTATTGTATGCATAATTTTGCATATTTGTGTCACTTGTCAAACGTAATAATACATTTGGTATTATGCGTCTAGATTTTCATAAATTTTGTTGGCAGCTTTCACTAGGTGATAATTGGATTTTCTTTGAATTTTGGCAAATTCCAAATATTGCGCATAAATTAAATAAAAGGGTTTGAGCAAGGCAAATAGTGTTATGAAAAATAAATGTAAGACCATAAATCGAATATTATATAATATTAAAATAATATTCTTTAATCTATAAGCAACTTAAATTAGCATTAAGCTTCAAATAAATTTTTAATTCATAAAATTATTTAATAAATAAATTACAATATTCTAAAAACAATCGTATCTATACTATTAAATTTCGAAATAAATTATTTGTTTCATATATTACGAAATTTAATTTTACTTCAGTTAATCATCTGATTTTCTATTATTTAAAAGTATTATCTGGCATTTAATGGGATTTACTTCAAAATAATAGTTTATCCTATTGACTATTTTTAATAGCAAACAACTATTGATTCTGTGGTATGTATTTTTTCTGAGAATACTTCAAATTATTTGTTATCTGTAGAAATATCAATAAAATGATGCACTATTTACTGAATTGAATATTCTTAGAAGAATAGTGTCTACACTATTAAATATATAGCATATTGTTATTAAAATTATGTGTTAAATTTTTTTCAAAGTTAATTTTTCAAGTTAATTTAAAATGTTTTCGTTTTGTGGCTCCTCTTTGAGACAAATTGAAATTTTAAGCTAATAACAGATCAATTATAATATTTATAAAACAATAGTTTTATATTATTAAATGTGTAAAATGTCAATTCCATATATATAAAACTCATTTTCCGTTTGTTTATTTGTTTGTTTGTGCGCTATGCAAACGTACACCTGTAAACGGATTTTCTTGAAATTTGGAATATATATCCTACAGACCCAGGAGAAGGTCACTATATTGTTTTCGTTGACCACGCCCACTTTTACGCCCATTTTTATTTTAGGTGTATAATTCAGATTCATAGCAAAACTACTGAACATATTTTTCTGAAAATTTGCGTTACTATAATATAAAGTACATTGCGTATTCTAAACTATATATAAACATATTGGGCAAAGGGGAGTGGCATCTCCCATAGAACCCAAAAATTCAGTACGCTATATCTCAGCCCTTATAATATCGATTTCAACTTTACTTTAAAATTGGATGTTACTCATCTTACTTAATCTCACCACACCAAAACTCACCACACCTAAACTCACCACACCTAAACTCACCACAACTAAACTCACCACACTAAAACTCACCACAATAAATTCATCACACTAAAACGCACTAAACTCAAACTCACCGCACTAAAACTTCTACTGGAAAAACACTACGGGGAAGAATTGTTCGGGAAAGAATTTTACGGGCACGGGTCCAGCTAGTCATTCATAATATTTGTTTCATTATAATACTACCATATTTTAATTTTCTTAATTTAATTAAAAATTTTAATATAAATAAGTAGCAAAGCCAATATTTTCCAAAACAATAGTTTGCATTAAATGTATTAAGATATATGATGAATATTATGTCTACAATATATTTTAATTAAATTAAAAATATATTTATTTTAAATTTGTCATTTTTGTATCTACTGTTTGAGATAAACTTTAATTAAAATCAAATAATTATCGAAAATCAAATAATAGCTCAAATGCAATATTCTTAAAATAATAGTTTCCATACTATTACAGTAGCCGCGGTAGCTCAGTGGTTAGTGCGTTGGACTGCGAGCCGAAAGGTCCCCGGTTCAAGCCTGGACTGGGGCTAACAACATCTTTTCATAGAAACATTTTTCTATACCGCGCTACCTCTCGTCAGTAAATGGCAAACCTACGAGAGTAAAAACCATTGCCTATGAAAAGCTCTCACCCGCCGTTCGGATTCGGCAATAAACTGTAGGTCCCACCACTTTGAGTACAAATATAACACGCACAGCTCAAAATGGTGAGAGAGCTCGGCCGAAGTTCTTTACAGGACTGTAGCGCCAAACTATTATATTATATATTATACTATTACATATGATAATTATCATTGATCATAATCACTTAGTTTTCACAAAAATTTATTTAATTTTCTTCTTAATTTATACACTCAGCAAGGAATCCTTTTTAAATTGGTCAATTACAGCCATTGATTTAATGGTATACAAAAAATAAATATTTTCTTATAAACACAAAAACAATTTAATATAATTTGGAGTATTTAATGAGATTTACCTATTAAAATAATAATTTATCATATTAACTACTTTGAATAGCAAACAAAATTTGGTTTTAATGGTATTTTCTTCTGAGTGTATTACCTATATTATGTCTTCTTTTTTTAATTCAAATTCAAATTGTATTATTTTTAAAACAATAGTTTCAAACTTATAAATATGCATATATCAAATTATTTGTTTAATTTTAAAAAAATAATGTCATTATTCTGTCTTGCGATTTATTAAATACAATTTCAAATATTGATGAACTGTAATATTTCAAAAATAATATTTTATTTTAATAGCATTTAATGTAGTGAAATGACCATGAAATCAATCAAATTTCTATGTAGTATTTTTTTATATTTTTTAATTCTAGTTGTTAAATATATATATATATATATATATATATATATATATATGAATTCTGTGGAAGCAAAAGCAATTACTTATTGCAGACAATCAATTACAAATAACATTATTTGAAATACATTTTATATTTTTTTTATACTGATTTTTTTTTTGTGTATTTACAATTAATTTGCTTTTCCTTACTAAAAAATGAACGTCCAAACTAAGCACTCAAAAACATTCAATTAAAATATAGAATTTCCTACAAAGGTCAACGCTTGACATTTTAATTACCTTTTTATTTATTGCAATTTTAACGCCAAACAACTTTTGCCAATGTGTCCAAAAAGTATAACGTAATACGTTAAGAGCCATTGCCACTTTAATAAAATATAAAAAGTAGCAGAAAAATGTAAGAAAGTGGTGTGAAGAAAAGTCAGCTGAATGTGAAGAATTCGAAGAATTTAGAGTAGTTGGGGACAATAATGAGAACGATTTTTCTTATTTATTGAAATATGATTTAATTTTAATCAATACATAATATTACTTTGTATAAATTTTTAGTTTTATGTTTTTAGTTTTATTTTTTTAATTTATTTAAAATGAAAAGTACCGAAAAGTATTCGCAAATTACATAATTTTTTGAATTTTCTCAAGAAGTACCAGTAAATCCTTGATCATAAAGGAAATATGACAGATATATACAAATTTCAGTAGCACATTATTGCCATTATTACGAAAATTAAGTCTTCAGTTTACTTGATCTATTATTTCGTATCACTGATTTGTGTACAATATGAAACACATTTCATCTAGCATTTTACTTTTTAAATTCAACACTTAACTAACTATATATTCTAATAACTGCTCTTTCCATAAACTTCTACACTTAACGAGAATACTTATTAAAATCTTATATATAAGACATCTGTACAAATGAATTTGAAGTCTCCTCTACAAAATATGCACTACTGCACTCTACAGTATTGAGCGCATTTGCAATGGTAGTCTAATGTTTTATAGTAAAGTCTCTTCCAGTGATTTCACTTCACTGCAGTAGTTCTTTCATGGGTACTGTCAACAATTTTTTTTTTTTTGAAAACATTAAATATTTTGAAAAACAAAACCAAATGACACTACTGGCGCTGAACATGCGAATAGTGAGTGCAGCGAGTGAGCGCAGCAGGTAACGAGTGTGAAGACGAACATTAAAAACAACAACAAATCAGCCGCTCGGATTTTAACGGCAATAATGTTGTTGTCGCTATTTATGTGTTTATAAATAATATAACAAACATTATTTAAAATAAAAAAAAAGTAAAAAAAATGTGAACGAAAAAACAACACATTGTTCGAAAAGCAATATATCCAACAAAACAAAAAAATTAAAAAAAAAAATAAAAAATAATGATAAATGTTGTTCGATAAATAAAAAACTTAATAAAAAAATATTGTTACGAAAAGAGGTAATTTTCCTCATTGTGCAAGCAATCAACAATAAATTAATTATTGTAAATTAAGCATGTGTTAGAAAGAGACGGATGATCATTCAGCGCACTGAGGTTGTGTGCAACAAAGAGATGGAAGATCAGCGCATTAAAACACATAAGTGCGAATGAGATGCCAATAGCATGCGTCATTCACGAAACGAGTAGAAGGTTCTCGAAACGTGTCGAACTGATGCATGCAGTATATAAGGGAGCCGCATCTGAGGTACTTCACTTCAGTAGTGATTGTAAAGTAGTCGAGGGCATCTCGTGTGATAATTGTCAAGTTAAATTGTGGACATGCAGCAGTTGTTAGAATTTGTTATTAGTAAAGTTGTTTATTAAAGTGAATTAATAAAGTTAATTGTTATAATTTAAACCAAACATAAGAGTGTTTTTATTTTGTACACCATCCAGATCCAGATGTACACAATTTAGATCAGTTTTCCGTAGACTGAATTTTCGTAACAATATTATATGATTTTCCTATACATTATGAATTTTTTCTATATTTCAATATTAATGAACTTTCCGAAAAGTAAGAATGATAAAACTAAATTTAAAATGCACCGAATACTCAATGTCATTGGCATTGCAGTGTTTGAATTTGTATTGTACATCATTGTAGGCCTCTTCACTACAACTACGTCCTGATTGTGATTTTTTTATTTTTTTTTTGACAGAACTTGGTGCTTTGTTGTTGTGTGCAACACATTCAATTTTCAAGTATAGCAAGTTTTGAAATAAAATGAATGTCTAGAAGTGGGTTTCAAACGCAAGTGTGCCGATGTCTATTTTATAATACAGAGTTATGTTCTAGAATTTTCAATAAACTTGTTTACTTCACGAGAATCCGCATTACTCTTATGATACGATGTTGTTATATATACTAAGTCAGTTTCTAGAATTTGCCACAGGTTTGTACAATTCATGAGAATCTGTATTTCTCGTCAGTTATTACCACAACTTTTACACTCATTTGCAGTGCATAGCTAGATTCTAGAAGTTTCCACAAACTTCTACACTTTAGGAGAATCTGTATTGTTCGTCAGCTATCACCATTTCTTTTACACTCATGTGTAGCACATAGCCGGATTCTAGAAGTTTCGACACATTTGTAAACTTAACGAGAAACTTCATTGTTGATCAGATATCGCCTCGCCTGTGGAGGGTCTAAATGGAAAATAGTTGAATTGTTTGAAATAAATTCTGTTTAAATTTAGCTCCATTTTTGTTTTCCTTTGTATGACCAACAAGAAATCATGCTGGGCTGAGTCTACATTGAGACATTAATTGCCACCAGCCAAACCAAATAACACCAACACAAAAAACTTCATTACGCCACATAAAACGCCTGCTGTTGCTGGCATGTCTGCATATTAATTATATTTATAACTTAACTTTATTTTTAGACATTTTTATGAATTGCCAAATAAAAGCTTCAAACTCACTGCCCTAAAGTGGTTCAGACGATTTGTATATATAGTTTTTTTTGTTTGTTTTCTTTAGGAAATTAAAAAAATACCCAAATAACAAGGTAACATATTAATTAGAAGTAGCACGCAGCAACAGCAAATTTTCCAGACCAGAACGACCAAAAACGAATTCAGCTCAAAATGTGCGTGGTGCACGAGCGGAAGTGAACGTGGTCCTTGTATGGTTGGCATAATGAGAAATTATGGGTGGAAGTGGTCATGGTGGTGGTTGATAAAAGACTGGCCGCGTCGAATTTGAAGTTGGCACGAAAAGTCGTCCTGTGGTTTTTGTTTTGTGGCGGCATCAATGAGCAAGGTGCCGGCGTTAATGGCACAAATAAATAAATACAAGCAGAAAACAACAAAAACGTGCCATAAAAAATTTCGTTTTTTCCGCTTGTTTTTAGTATTACTTTTATAGTCTACCAAACAATTAATATTAATGACAACTGAAAAATGTATGTTTAATTTATGTGTCTGCGCCTGCGGTCAAAATTAGAAACATCATTAATTTTTAAGTCATGTTTTGCAGCATTTGGTATTTGATATAATAACTTATAATGAATCCTTTTCGGTATTTAAGAAAAATTTAACATTTGTGATAAATTCTAAATTATAGATGTAGCAGAATAATTTCGACCCTTTTTATCAAAATTACATAATAATATTTTTTTTTTATGATAAATAACCATTAGTAAAATATGTCACAAAAATATATTTTAATTCATTTCGCAGAATTTTCTTGTTACTAAGCAATCCTGAAGTAGATCTGAATTAAAAATGGGCTTAATTTTTAGCAAGGATTGAAACCTAAACTAATAACGGATTCGATTTCGGTTTCGGTTACGGTTTCGGTTTTCAGTTTTTATAACGAAATGGTTTCGGTATACCGGTTTCAAGTTACGGTTTCGGTTTTGATTTCGGTTTTTGTATGAAAGTTATTTTTTGTCCATATTGTTTTGAACAATAAAATATATTATACTAATACAAGTACCAAATAAAAAATCACTATAAATCTTGTGATGCGGACGAGACTATTTTAAAAACAATTCAACGAGATTGACTTTATTTTTTTTTTTGTTAATATATTATGTGGGCTCTTTTGGTCTGATCATTTTTTAATGCAAATAAAAGATTTCATTCCATTTTTCTCCGACTTTTCGCTGTTTTTTTGTCAACTTCTTCAGGAATTTTGATTGAATAAGTCTACTTTAACATTTTTTAAGTTTTAAATTTTAAATACAAAACATAGTCAAAAATTTGTCAAATATTAAAATAAGTAAAAATATCACAGCCACATAAAGTTTTTATATTAAAACTTGACACTCATAAAAAATATATATATTGTAAAGGCACATATGTAAATTTATCACAAAAAAAGCTATATTTTGTTACTACTAGTGATGTTCAAAAATGGAATGGAACAACAATGGAAAGCGTGCAAAATTTTTATGAACGTGAACATTAATGAAGATGTGTGTTTTTATTTTATTTTTTTTTTTTATTTTTCAAGGCTAAAGAATATAAGCATCTTAAAAATAAGGTCTGTGAAGCACTTTTGAAGCGGTAAATATCTTCAAAATAGAGATGTGCGCGTGCCTGTTTTTGATGGCACGGACACGCACGGGCACGCCGATAGGTGACACGCACGAGCACGAGCCCTACGAGTAAATTTACAGGCACGCACGAGAAGCACGATAAAACACGTGATTTTAAAAGACACGAAGAAACACGGAAAAACACGACAAAACATGGAAAAACACGACAAAGCATGAAAAAAGCACAAAAAACATGTAAAAGCAAGCGAAACGTGAAAAAAAAATACCGGAACAGTAATTTTAATAACGATTGGAACCAAATCGTTATTAAAAATGTATTGAATCGGAACTGGAATCGGAAGATATATATTTATTTCTGGTTGGAATCGGTACCGCTATTTTAAAAATGTCGGTACCAGAACCGGAACATATATTATAGTTCCTGCCAGGGAACCCAAAGATCCAGAATCGGAACCGTTATTAAAAATGTATGGAACCGGAATCGAAACTAATTTAATTTGTTGGTTGAAACTGGAATCGAAACCGGAACCACAATTTTAAACATCTTGGAACCCTAACTGGAACCGATATTGCAATAGGTTTTAGTCTCTGTAATAAATAATTCAAA
Source organism: Dryomyza anilis (assembly GCA_951804985.1). NCBI lineage: Eukaryota > Metazoa > Arthropoda > Insecta > Diptera > Dryomyzidae > Dryomyza > Dryomyza anilis. The sequence goes on from OX638132.1 coordinate 67,297,957, forward strand.
AATTAAGTTTGGTACTGTTTTATTCTCTTAAATCCATAAGTAAAACAGATTTTCAAGAAAAGGTCAAAATACCACTTAAGGGTTTTTTTTTAATTGGGGTAGAATCTATAAAAAAATGTTTAATGGGCGCGTGCCTAATTTTGGAGGCACGACAGCAACTAGCACGCACGGAGTTTTGCACGCACGAACTCAGATTTTCGGGTGTGACACGAAAAAAGGACGGCACGCGCCCATCTCTACTTCAAAAGTGCTTCAAAAGTCGCTTCAAAAAGATAAAATAGACAAAACAATGGTGTTTTTCTTCGCAAGTTCATACATCGATTGTGCATATGCATAATTTTTTTGTTAATTTTGTTAATTGTAAAATCATGAAGTTTTTCTTAAGTTAAGTTCTATGTGCATTATTTCATTTTACTTATAAAACAAAAAAAATTAATATATGATAATTTTCACAGTGTACCTCATTTAGCTGATATTGCTTTTTGTGTTTTTGTTTTTTTCACAAATCCGCTGATTCGTTTGAAAGTACAACAACAACAACAAAAATGTGAATAAGGTAGCATCCAAGCTTTTTATAGAATTTTTGGTGGGAAATTTTGTGTACCACCAAAGAAAACTCGTTGTTGTTTCTAACTAGATAGCTGTACTAGATACATACATGTAGTGTGGTATCATGTCCATTGTCATGCGTCTGTCTGTTGTCTTGCATCTGTTTGTTGCCATGCGATGATACACGATAACAACGGAGAGTTGTCGTTGTGAAAGTGTGTGTATGTATCGTAATTCGTTATTGTTGTACTCTTTTCTTTCTGTTACTGTTCGATTTGTTGCGTTTGAATTTGTGTTCGCAAAGATAAATGTTACCCTGCAAGATAGTGTGTTTGTTCTTTTGACATACGGTACGTATAACGTACGGTTTTTTTGATTAAAGAAAACAGATATATGCCTATATGAAATATTCCGTATATTATTTAAAAAATAAAAAAATGTCAGCCAAAAAATCTATAACAAGCATAGATGCTGTGGTCACATTTTCTTGTTGCTGCACTTTCAAAGCAGAAGCACAAAATGTACATAAACACTAAAAGTAATAGCAATCAAATTTAGGTACACTATTAAAATGTTTATATATTAAAAACATCTTAGTCTTAGTTTTTTTAGTTGTATACGATTTGCCGCTAATTAAGTGATTCGACGGACGACGAAAAGCCCAAGCGTAGTGAACAAAATCTGCTTGGAGTTGCATGTGTTTATTCCCTACACCTATGAGGTACAGGGTATATTAACTTTGTGCATATATTGTAACGCCCCTTAGGAGGCGCGTCCGGTATAGAAAAGTATATATATTCTTGATCAGCATCACTACCCGAGTCCGTTTAGCCATGTCCGTCTGTCTGTCTGTCTGTCTGTCTGTCTGTCTGTCTGTCTGTCTGTCTGTCTGTCTGTCTGTCCGTCTTGCTGTCTTGCTGTCTTGCTGTCCGAATACAGAATAACTTGAGAAATACTGATCAGAATTCGATGAAATTTCGTCTCAATATATTTTATCTAAAAGTAGGAACTGAGTTTGAAAATGAGCCAAATCGGTCAACGGAAACGCCCACCTCCCATTCAAGTCACTTTTATATAACTCTTTCGGAACTAATAACTCGAAAAGTATTCAAGGTATAGTTATAAAATTTAAAACGTATTGTTAGAATTCACCTAAAAATATGTAGTCCAAAAATGGGCGTGATCCGCCCACTATTTTTTTTCATTATTTCACGGGTTTTCATAGCGGAAATTTGATCCGTAAATTATTAAAATAAAATCTATGAAATATTAGCCTTTCAAAATTTTAAATATAGTTGTGGTCCGCCCAATTACATTTTTCAATTTTTTTTTAGTTTTTTTATACTTTATATAATTTTTTTAATTTATGGGGATATAAGACGTAAATTTCTGATATATGAATAATATTCTGAGGGTTAATATCCCTACCAAAGGTGTAGGGTATTCCATAGTCGGGCCCGACCGACTATAAAAATCCGCCCCATGTGACCGAACTTACCCATGTGACCTAACTTTCCCAACTCGTTTTTTGTCGAATTCGATTTATATGAATGAATTAAGAATAACAAATTTCAGGCACATTTCTGGGATTTTTTTAAACAACATGTGAATATTTTTGTAGCCAGAAGTTTTTATTTTTGGAAACCCCAGATTTTATTTAATGACATTTAAACATGTCTTGTACTTTCGAGATTTCCTATAAAATAAAATAATTGGTTTCTGTCTATTTTTGTGCTTTTTTAAAACCGGTATAAAACCGAAACCGTTTATATCGGTTTTGGATATCGGTTTGTTTATGATTGTCGTATAACGGTTTCGGTTTTCAAAATTAATCGGTTTTAAACGGATATCGGTTACGGTTTCAATCCTTGATTTTTAGTACTATTTTTGTCTTTATTATTTGCAACCCTGCAGTGTTGAACTCCACTTATTAAATTTATAAATAGCTGTATTTTAGTACATTCGTTCAATCAGAAATTAAGAAAGTGCTATAAAAGATATGGCTGCATTTAAATACGCGTCTCTCGTCAGTGTATACAGCACGTTACGGAATATTAAAAATAAATAAAAATATCTTTGAAAAAAATACATTTGTATTACGTTTATATTCAAATCACATTTATTTGTATTTTACTACATTGATGGTTTTACTACATTATAATATAGCTTTTGTACGTTGTTGTAGTAAAAGCTTACTACATTGAAAAACATATTTGTATGTAAGATAACTACATAATTTTATTGCATTACTACAAAATTTGAATACATTTGTATTAAAAGAACCACATTCAGAAAAAAAATACCATTAAATTAATAGTTTTTACCATTGAAATTTGTCAATGAAAATATTTCATCCTCTATTGGTTCTCTTGAGCACCGAAGGACCGTAGGGTGTGTAAGCCTGTTCTATAGGTATTACAATGGTAAGTGTTCGAGGGAAATACATGGCCTGATTCCACCAGGTCGTGTGTCCTCTCGTTCTACTCGGGCATCGAACCAAGCCCACCCCTTTGTAGTTCACTCGGCTCTCAATAGAACCACGCATTACCGAGAGAATTCGTTCTTCAGTCGCACGATACGTTTGTGGAACAATCTCCGTGCGTCTGTTTTTCCCGGCATTTTTGATATTGGCAAGTTCAAAACAAACATTCACCGACACTACTCCATCTTTCCACCCTCCATTTAACCTATCATCCCTTCTTACGATCAACACTGTGCATTGCATGAATAGGGGGCATCCCCTGAGCGTTGGTTAATTTGAAAAAAAAAAAAAAAAAATAACTGTCCTATTGACAAATTTTAACAGAATTCAATGATACTTATTCTGCGTGTACATTTTATCTTCATTTACACATCCTCAAATATGTAGATAAATTATTACATCTGTTTTAAATTTTACAACATTCTGTTTTTATTTAACTTTAAAACTACATTTTGATTTAATTATAGTACATTCTGTATTTATTTAAAATTCGAAAATATTTATTCTCTCAAAAACGAATGTTAGATTTTGAGATACTGTAAGATTTTGAGATACTTTCTGATACCGTGTTATCGGCTGTTTTGTACAAAAATAAAAACGTAAATATCAAAAGATATTTTTTAAGAAATATATATACAAAATATTGACACAACATTTGTGCACCAACTGAATGGAAATTAATTACGATTTTTACTTAACATATTTTTGTTTAATAGTCAACATTCTGTTTTTTAGTATAATACTGAATTTTCGAGGTTCGTTGTAACAATTTTTATTTAATTTGCATACTTTTTTGTTTTTTGGCCTTAATAAATAATCCCATGGGATGAGGAAACTACAAATCGAAAAAAGTGTCAAATAATGCCCCACTTCTTACAAAGTTAATATACAATTTAAAGGTTAGTGTTTGGTCAAAAATTTGCACCATTATTTACAATTGTTTAGTATTGTATTTTCTTTAGACCATATTTTTACTATAAAAATGTTTAAAAAATATATCAAAAAATTTCAATAGAATTCATTTATTGTTTATTTAAAATTGATTTAACACTTGTTTTAATAGCATTTTACAGTTTATTGCAAAACGTAAAATCTAATATTAAAACGGATAAATTAAATTGAATCCATAAAACGTAATACTGTGGTGTATATCAAAACTTAAAATCTGTGTATAGATATACGCAATAAACAAAGTCTATTTATTGAATAAAATGAAAAATTCGATCAATAAAACAGAGCGAGGGTAATAATAAAACTGCGCGTAAACACAAATAATATCTGAGAATTTTAAGTGATATTTAACGAGAAGACTTTAGAAGTTGCAAGAAAATAGTATCGTGGCATAGAGTAGAAGAAAATTGTAGACATTTGTTTACGTTAGTTTATGGAAATAAGTCTCAAATGGAAAGCACTCAATTAATCATATATCTTATTAACTAACTTTAATTGAATATTGAACATTTTGCGTTGAGAAATGTACAATTAGAAAAATAAACTATACAATTGATAGTTTTTTTTACTATTAAAACCAGTCAATTGAAACAATTATTATTGCTGATTATTTACATTAGGAAAAGTTATATATTGCCTTTCAAATAAGAACAAATTGTTGTATTTACTTATGGTTCACGTACTACAGTAATTTAACTGAAAGTAAGATTTTCTACGAAATTTTTTAAATTATTAAACAGAAGCACGTATAAAATATTTTTAGACCCAGCACATGAATGCAACGTTTCAATAAAAGCAAAAGTAGTATATCTTAAAAGCAAAACGTGCTACTTGGATCGAAGATTTTTTCTTTTTGATCCAATATTTTGTGCTTTACTACAGACAAAAAAGTGATAAGCAATACTTGAATGCTTGTGATAAATTTCTGTGATAAATTTTTTGTGATAAATTTCTGTTTTTCAATAAGAGCGCTACAAAAGTTTTTTTCAAGGGTTTTTCAACAGGGACGCTACAAAAGTAGAGCGATAGAGACAACAAACTACCCCATATTTCCTGCCACTCTTTTGACATTTCTCTTCAGTAAGGTTTGCCACATCATGATATATACGAACCAACAACGAGTCGAAATTATTAAAAATTACTACCGAAATTCGAATTCGTATATCTTTCCATCATGAAATGGCAAATCCTACTGAAGAGAAATGTCAAAAGAGCGGCAAGAAATATGGCGTCGTTTGCTGTCACTGCCGCTCTACTTTTGTAGCGTCCCTGTTGAAAAACCCTTTAAATACAGAATGTAGTGAAAATAAATGCAGGTGTAGTAAATTTACTATTTCTAAAATGAAATTTATAATAAATAATAAAAAATATATATAACAACCATTTAAATACATCTGAATCCGATTAAGTTTCTGGAAAGTATTTTTAATAATTTTAATTTTTAGTGAAATCACAAATAATTTTTGCGTCTGTTTATAAAAAAAATCACTTGAGTGATCGTAGCCGCCTATAATCGTAGCTGAGATATTAGATATATTTTTCTCGGATTTTAAATAAATACAGAATGTAGTAAAAATAAATGCAGGTTTAGTAAATTTTCTACATACACAGAAAATTTAAATAAAAACCGAATTTATTAAAACTTTATAAATATATAAAAATTTTAACATTTTGTATAAAGCAAAATAAATACAAAATGTAGTATTTAATGAAAAACAGTAAAACTTTATGAAAATGAGCAACTACATTTTATACGACGCGTTACGACGAAATTATAGAAATTTCACAAAAACTAAGATAGAAATTTTGTTTTAGTGAAATCACAAATAATGTTCGCGTCTTTTAATAAAAAAAATCACTTGAGTGATCGTAGCCGCCTAAAATCATAGCTGTGATATTAGATATTTTTTTCGGATTTTAAATAAATACAGAATGTAGTAAAAATAAATGCAGGTGTAGTAAATTTTCTACATACGTAGAAAATTAAAATAAAAACCGAATTTAGTAAAACTAAATAAATATATATAAAAATATTAACATTTTGTATAAATCAAAATAAATACAAAATGTAGTATTTACTGAAAAACAGTAAAACTTTATAAAAATGAGCAACTACATTTTATACGATGCGTTACAACGAAATTATATAAATTTTCACAAAAAATAAAATTGAAATTTTGTAATTTCAGAACTATAAAACGTCAAAAGCATAATAAAAATAAATAAAAAAACAAACAGAGCCAAGTTATTGCAAATTTGTATTTTTATTTGCCATATATATAACGAGCAAAGCATTTGCTAAATTGCGAGTTGACTTTCATCAGTGATGATGCGTTGCCAACACACATATGACACAGACAGGATGACAAACACCGCCTGTCATTACGCACATCCTGCAAAAACTGTGGAACAAAAGCCTTCACTTTTATCACTCACTCCACTATGCCTGAATAAGTTTCGCACAAATAGTGCAGCCGGTAGCTGGCAATAAAACGTTGAACGTGTAACAAAATGTGCGGTGATGAAAATGAAAATGTGATGGTGATGTTTGTGGTGTAGCATATGTCAGAAACACACTGTGACACTAACGGTGTCGGGCACACCACATACGTTGCAGCTGATTGAAGCTGGCAACATCGTTGAGGCCTCGTTATGGTGGCAGTTTGTACTTCTTTTGTTATCGGGCCTAATAGACGCAGAGTTTAAGCAGGAATTGGAACTGTGAAGGCGTAGAAGGAGACGCAGTAGATGAAAAGACTAAAGATACCAAATACTGCTGTAACTATGGGTGGTCGTGTCACAGTTGAAATGTCGACAGTAACCTGACAGCACAAAGACTAAATTTTGAATGTTGAATATTGATGAGATCGCAGTTTGCAGAAAATGCTTCTTGCTTTACGATGGCGGCGGCGTCATTGTCAAAGGAAGCAGTAGCAGAACTTTCATTTGCATAATGGCAATGAGGCAGCAGATAGAATTCATTGCTAAGTAAAAATAAAAAGTTAGGACTTATGTAAATATATAGTTTTGTGTAATGGATGCTATTGGTAATTGTAGAGCTTTGGCATGATTACTGTGAAATTATATGATTAGGAAAACTAACACCGATAAAAATACTGCACTCAAAAGAAAGTAAAATGTTTTTAAAATAAATACATAAGCACTTAAATTACATGGAAAAGCAAATGTATTTATTTCTACTACATTAAATTGTAATTTTTGTATTAAAATAACTACTACTACTATATTTTGGATTTATTTATGCATTCTCAAATATGTAGTATAATTTAAATACATCTGCATTTATTTGTACTACAATCTGTAAAATTATGTTTTTACCACATATTGTATTTATTTTAATATCATAAAATGTGAAAAAAACATCTGCATTTATATTACTGCATTCTGTATTTATTTTAATGTTTATGAAAATGGCAGTATAACTAAATATGCTACATATTCCATTGTAAATTCTCATAACTCAAAAGAATCACAAGCATTTAAGTATTGATGTTCACTGGTGCATACTCTGCAATATGTAGAAAATAAATTTCTAATACATAGTGTAGTAAAATTTAGTTAAATAAATTAAATGTATTAAAAAAAAAACTTTAAAAAGAAGAATTTAATTTCTTCATCTGTTTCTTATATTTGCTACATATAAAAATATAAAAATGTTGTATATAATTTTAATTTTAAATATTCTCCGAAATTTAAACACAAAATTTTTATGGAATTGCCAGAAAATAAAACTATACACATATTTTTGATTCATTGTTATGCATAGAATAGAATTATTATTTTGAAACTACGACTGAAATAGATACTTGAGAGAATAATTGGACAACACTTAAAATGAAAACTAACGCAGCAGTGAAATAAGTTCAAAAGAAACCAAATCCTTGAGCAGCACTCTGACCTTGTGCCGGCAGCACGCCAAAAATATGTTAATGTCATGCAACAATTGCAGTTGCAACTAGAGGTAGCACAAAAACACAACAACAAAAACATTAATGACTACAATAGCAACATCAACATAAAGTTAAGTTGAGCCGAAAGTCAAGAATCCATTAAAATAATTGCTCAGGTTTAGGGTAATACAAAGAAATAAATATAAGGAACAACAAGAAAAAAAAGGATTGAAAGGAGAAAAGAAGCAAACAACAAGAACGACAGAAAATATTACAAAATAAGAGGAAACAAATAATCAAGAAGACGATAAGTAAAATATAAGCGGAGAGCAGAATACTTAAAGAAAGCAAGAATATGACAAATGAAAGACTAAAAAGTCAAAAAGACGGCAATAAGAAGAACAAAGGAACTAAGAAACTAAAATCACTCTAAAAAAAACATATAGGAAGAAGACTAGAAGAAGACTTGAAGAAGACTTGAAGAGGACAAGAAGAAGACAAGAAGAAGACAAGAAAAAAACCTACAAGTTGGCTAGACGTAGACCAGAAAAGGATTAGAAAAATACTAGAAGATGACTAAAAGAAGGCCACAAGATGACTACAAGAAGTCTACAAAAAAACAGATGAAGACTATAAGTAGGCTAATAGAAGACTAGAATAAGACAAGATTAAGACTAGAAGAAACTATAAGAAAACTATAAGAAAACTATAAGAAAACTAGAAGAAATTAGAAGAACACAAAAAGAAAACTAGAAGAATACTTGAAGACTCGAAGATGATTAAAAGAACAATAGATTAAGACTAGAATAAGACTAGAAAAAAACAAGACGACTAGAAGACAACTATAAAAAAACAGAAGAAGACAAAAAGAAGACTAGAAGAAGACTAGAAACTAATTAGAAGAAGCCTAGTATTTGGCTAGAAGAAGAATAGGATATGGCTAGACGAAGACTAGAAAGAGACTAGAAGAATACCATAAAAAGACTGGAAGAAATCTGGAAGAACACTAAAAGAAGACTAGAAGAAGCCTAGAAGTAGTAGGCTAGAAGTAGACCAGAAGAGGACTAAAAAAAATAAAGAATATGTCTAATAGAAGGCCACAAGAAGACTACAAACAGATTTGCAGAATACTTTAAGAAGTCTACAAAAAACCAGATGAAGATTATAAGTAGACTAAAAGAAGACTAGATTAATACTAGAAGAAGACTGGAAGAATACTGTAAGAAAACGAGAATATATTAGAAGAAGACATAAAGAAAAATAGAAAAGAACAAGAAGAAAACTAGAAGAATACTAGAAGACAAGAAGCAGAATAGTAGATGGCTCGACGAAGACTAGAAATAGTCTAGAAGAATACTAAAAAAGACTGGAGGAAAATTAGAAGAAGACTCAAACAAGACTAGAAGAAACCCAGAGGTAGGCTAGAAGTAGACTAAAAGAGGACAAGAAAAAGAGTTGAAGATGGCTAAAAGAAGGCCACAAGCAGACTACAAACAGATTTGCAGAAGGCTTTAAAAAGTCTTCAAAAAACTAAATTCAGACTATAAATAGAGTAAAGAAGACTAAAATAAGAAAAATCACTACGGAAGGTTAGGTCACATGGGTAATTTTGAAGTGCGCAAATAGTGACAGTTGGTGCGATGAAGTTTGTAAAAATTATAGAAGTTATACTCGGTCTAAGCCGACAATAAATACTCTACACATATGTGGTAATATGTGTGGTTAGCTTTTAAAGTGGTCCAGAAGTCACCATGGTTAACGAGTCTTGAAAAAAACTACAAAATTGCAATCTTGAGTACTTATATGTACAAATGGGTAGTTGTAACATATATCTAGTTTATTATTTCGGGAACTACAAGTCGGTTCGCGAATAAACATTATTATTATACATTTGAGCATACAGTCAATATATATATGACCAAAAAAAGTTCTCTTAACCCGGTACAAAGTAAAATTCACCTGTAGAATTAAGTTTTATATGATGTATCGGTCGGTTCACAGGTTGCAATAAGCCAATCATTCCCATTTTCATTGACAAACAGCGTTGATATATAAGTAATCTAAATTATGAGTTTCATTTATCTAGCTGTACCAGTTTTGCTGTAATCGTGATTTTAACAGACAGACGGACATTGCTAAATCGACTCTGGAGGTCATGCTGATCAAGAATTTATATATACTTTTCCATACCGGATATACTTCTTTCTGGGTATTACAAACGGCATACCAAACTGAATATACATTTTACTCTTAGTGTAGGGTATAAAAAGATGAGATGAAGCAAATATTTCCACTATCAACAAAAGGAAGACAAAATTAGGAGTACCTAAAAATTATAAAAAGCGGAAAAGAAAAGAAAAAGAACAAGAAAAAGATAAAGAAAAAGAAAAAGATAAAGTAAAAGAAAAAGAAAAAGAACAAAAAAAAGATAAAGCAAAAGAAACAGTAAAATTTAAGTGGTATTCCAAATAAATCGTTAAGGGGTGCGATACACTCTCTTTCATTTCAATTAAATTTGGGTCATTGATTAGGGCTCATAAGATATGCAATAACAAAATTACCAGAAATACAATTGTCCAATATTATAAAATATTTACAAACAAAATTCCAAAAAATTTAAAATGGAGCTATTTTCAAATTTTCAATGAGTCTCAAAAATCTTGAATTTATTCATTTTTTATCATTTATATCAAATAAAAAAATATAAAATACCCACACATCTTTAATATCAAATAAGAAAATAAAACAACAAGAACATTTTTTAGTTCACTTTATAAAAACTGTTTCAAGTTTGTAACCAACAAAAAAAAAAGTTAAAAAAATATTGCTGCTCTAAGGTTATTATTGCGTTATGTTTTTTTGCTGTATCCCTTTAAGAAATGTAAATGTTAAACTACGTTGGCGTTCAACAAAGACACGTGCAATGTTTTTTTTCCGTATTTCACGGAAAATTGCATTTAATAGAAAACGATAAAAACAACGACAAAAAGTTTTATTCTGCAGTTTAAGTGTTTTTCATGTTTTTTTTTTCCAAAAGCTTCCTGTTGCATTTTCCATTGACAACAAAACTACATCAATGCGCTTTGGTGTTAGTTGGTTTTAAACCCCACAACTTGCAAACAAAATTGAATAAAAATCACTCGTATATTTTTTAAAATTTATTTTTAAATTTTACATAAAGCGCTTTGATTTGGTTGGCGCTACAAAATATTTTGTTGTTGAGGAATTTATTTTTAATTAATAATGCAGTTTTTATTTATGTTTGGTTGGCTTACAATTTGTAGTAAAATTCGTTTTAAAAATGCATTTTTATATTAATTCAATTATTTACGCTTTGATTTTTTCGCCATAAATAAACTGATACAGTTTATTGAGTTGCCAAGAATTTAATTATTCAATCAAAATTTATTATTTATTGTTTGGTGTTTTTTTTTTTTAATAATTTTTTGAACAGTTCAAAATTAAATATTTTATTGTGTGCCAGTGGAATTGATTTTTTTTTTAATATTTATAAATTTTTTATGAAATATTTTTCTTTGTTGTAAATAATTAATTAGTAGAGGATTTTAATATTTTAATTAAATTGAAAGATATATATTGTACGCTTGAGATATGAATAACATTTCAATTTTAATTAATAAATATGTTTTAAAGTAATTTTTGTTATTGATATTAATTGTTTTTTTTTACGATTTATATAGTTAATTTGAATTTAAATTTAAATAAGTTTAGTGCTTCTAACAAGTGAAGACATCAATGCATATGCTACGTGACGTATGAGTAACACTTTGAGATGTTTGAGGCGTTAAATCAAGTAATATTTTAAATAATGTTAGATATAAATAAATACAAAATGTAGTGAATTCAATTTTTTAAATTTTAAAATAAATCAAATAAAATATGTACAAATAATAAATCATTATTACTTAAAATATTTACATAAATACAGAATGTAGTAAATTTAATGGCAAATGTAGTATTTTATTACATTAGTCAGAGCGTATATATAAAGGGTTTTTCAATAAGAGCGCTACAAAAGTTTTTTTACATTTCTCTTCATTAAGGTTTGCCATTTCATGATGGAAAGATAAACGAGCCAACAACTAGTCGAAATTATTAAAATTTACTACCGAAATTCGAATTCGTATATCTTTTCATCATGAAATGGCAAACCTTACTGAAGAGAAATGTCAAAAGAGCGGCAAGAAATATGGCGTCGTTTGCTGTCTCTGTCGCTCTACTTTTGTAGCGTCCCTGTTGAAAAACCGTTTACAAAATGTATATAAAAATGCAGTATTATTATGTAGTTGTTTGCTATAGTAAAAAATGACTACACCAATATGGTAAAAAAATACATTTGTTTTAGGACATAAATCTAATACATATGTATTTATTTTAAAGACATTTTTCTTTATTGTAAAACATTATTTTTTCGTTTATGTAGTTATTGATTTATTAACAAATGTTTAAATATTTGTACTCCAAAAATGCAGTTTTCTAAAATGCAGTTCGTACAAAACGGACCAATAAATATTATAGTATTTGAAACTAGTTTGTAGTAGAACTAAATGCACAAATTACAACAGTTTATGAAATTCTGATAAATATAAAATCACGTAAAATTTAATAAAATTAATTTTTTTAAGTGCATATAACTTTTTTAATACACTCTAATTTACTATTGTATTGCTTAACATGATTTCTGTAAAAACCACACTTTTGTTTCAATATTTATTTGGAGAATTTACGCTTTGTCAACTGTAACCGCAGAGTAGTCAAAACCAGAGACGCTTTGTTAGTAACTTTTCCAGAATTTGATTTTCATTTGCATACGCATTTGCAAACTCATTACATTTGGGTTTCACATGACTGCAGCAACCGCCGCAACCACCGGAACCATCGCAACCGCCTGCCACAATCGTCGCGCAAGCAAAGAAAACTTTTCAACTTTTGGCGTTTTTTTTTTTTTTTTTGATATGAATATTTAAAATTCAAGTGCTTTGATCTGCGTTTAATGCAAACTCACGCTTTAGCGGGCAAAAGGATTTGCGCTATTTTATGTTTTTTTTTTTTTATTTTGTTTATTTTTAATTTTTTAAAGTTGTTATATTCTGTTTAATTTCTGTACCCTTCTGCACGAGTGTTAAGCGCACTAATTAGCAGTGCTGCCTTTTTGTAATTTAACATAAAGGGAGCCGTCTTAAATTTCATGTTAAACTGTTTTTAACAAGCTTCCTGCACACAGTCTTGGCAAACATTAATCATTCTAATTAAGTGAAAAAAGCACAGCGACACCTTGCGGCAAGCGCAAAAAATCTTTCATTTATAATAGAGCGCATTATATGACGCTACACATTTCTTTTGCATATAACTCTGGAAATATATAATTGATTTTGCAGTTTTTCTGGAAAATTGTTTAGCAATATCTAAGCTAATTAAATCGGCATTTTTTGTTATTGTAACTTCAGTAGTTTTTCTGTTATAAGTCTTAGCAAGAAAAAATGTAAAAATACGCTGTAAATAATCAACCGTTTTCAAAACATTACTAGAAATGCTTTTAACAAAACTTTCGGGGTGGAGGACAATTCGTCCCCTAGATAATTGTTCACCGAGAAAACTGTTCCCCAGACAATTATCCTCCATAGAATTCTTTCACTCGGCATCTATTCCCTCAGCAATTCTGTCATGGAACGTTATTTCCCGAACGATTCTTCCCGAGAAAATTCTTTCACGGACAGTTCTTTCCCATAAAATTCTTCCCCTATGTAAATCTTTCTAAAGCATTTCTGCCACGTATAATTCATCCTTGGTACAAAAAACTTAAAGATTAAAATTTGACTGAATCAATCTCAAGGTATGCAACAAGTTCCACACACAAAAAAAAATCTACATAATTTTGATGAATTCCGTTCTTCAAAGCATGACTAACGACATCAATGTTATGAATGCGATCACAAATATGATGAACGCTTGGTAACTGTCGAAAAAGTGTTCTTCAATATGATGAATTAATTGAATGTGATGCATACGTTTTATGATATTAATGAACAAAAACATAAAATTGTACATATTGGTAACTGTCGAAAAAGTGTTCTTCAATATGATGAATTGTATGTGATGAATACGTTTCAGCCTATTAACGAACATAAACATAAAATTTTACATATTTTACTTCATATTGAAGAAAGGGGTTCATCAAACCAAATTTCAATCAAAATACTTATTTTTCGGTTATTTTTTTGCCGTACTTCTCACTTCTTAAGTAGTTTTTAAAAGGTTTTTCAGCAGGGACGCTACAAAAGTAGTGCGACAGGGACAGCAAACGACGCCATATTTCTTGCCGCTCTTTTGACATTTCTCTTCAGTAAGGTTTGCCATTTCATGATGGAAAGATAGACGAATTCGAATTTTGGTAGTAAATTTTAATAATTTCGACTCGTTGTTGGCTCGAATATCTTTCCATCATGAAATGGCAAACATTACTGAAGAAAAATGTCAAAAGAGCAGCAAGAAATATGGCGTCGTTTGCTGTCCCTGTCGCTCTACTTTTGTAGCGCTCTTACGAAAAACCTTTTATATGTTATTTATCGACATGCATAAATTAGTAAAATGTTTTATAATATATTTATTTAGAATTACATTTTTTATTAATAAAAAGTTATATATATAAAAAAAAAAAATAAAAAAAAAAAAAATAAAAACAAAATTTAAAAAAAAAATTAAAAAAAAAAAATTAAATATTTTTTTTTAATTTTTTTTTTCCGAAAACAAATTTTTTTGTTTGCGAAAACAAAAATTTTTTCCGATATTTTTTTGTTTTCGAAAAAAAAAAATTCGGATAATTTATTTTTTTGAAAAAAAAAATGTTTGTTATTTTTTTAAATAACATTTTTAGAACATAACATTTTAAATATTTTCTAAATTTTTTTTTTTTTTAATTTGTAAAAAAATGCCTATTATTTAATTTATTCAAAAAAAAATATATTAGTTCAACAATATTCATCATATTGAAATTAAATTCATAAATATTATGAACAAATTCATCAATATGAAGAATCAAATTCATTGTATTGAATATTTCGTTCTTTACTATGATGACCGATATTACGAATAACTTCATATATATAATGAATATATTCATCAATATATCATTTAATGAACGGTGGTATCAATATGATGAATCTGGTAGTTGGTAGAAAAATTCATAATATTTATGAATAAATACTGAATATTTTTTTTCTGTGCAGAGCAACATTTTCAAAACTTTTGCACATTAAAAAAATTGTTTCCATACATAACTTTTAAATAAATATATTTTTAAAACAGTATAAATTGTTGCGTAAAACATCAAAGCAAAGCGCGCAAAAACAACATGTAAAACTTATAGTTTTAATTTTTACTACATGTATTTATTATTATTATTTCTTAATATTTTGTTTATTTACGAGATACTCAACTTAATGATGCTTGATTGTTA
This sequence comes from Dryomyza anilis, assembly GCA_951804985.1. Taxonomy (NCBI): domain Eukaryota; kingdom Metazoa; phylum Arthropoda; class Insecta; order Diptera; family Dryomyzidae; genus Dryomyza; species Dryomyza anilis. The sequence goes on from OX638132.1 coordinate 67,313,327, forward strand.
TGGCATTATTACAATTATTGGCATTTGAATGAATAACAAATCAAAATTGAAATAAAAATAAAAACGCGCAACTTTATACAGCGCCGCACTAAGAAAAAATCAACAAATCATTGATTTCTGTTGTATTTTGTATTGTTTTTTGAAATTGCAATTTGAAATATTGCTGCATTATTCAATGATAGCTGCCTGCCTGCCGCATGCCTGCCTGCCAATGCAAATTTAATGGCATCCGTAGGTGGCTGTTTATTCATTCGAACTGCAGCCTACATCGATGATGATGATGATCGGGATGTGGCTGTTGTTATGGCACATGTTGCTGCTTTTGCAATTGTTGTTCTTGATTTTATTGTTGCTGCTTTTGTTGTTCTTATTTTATACTGCACTTCTAAAGCACACATTGCAATCAACAATTTCCATGCACATGAAAATTCTTATAAATTCCTTCCTTTTGCATTTCATTTGTCATTCTCGCATTGAAAATATTGTTTATACTGCGTCATTGTTTAATTAGCAAACGAAATTTTGAAATTTAGGTGAAGCTGCATTTTTATTTATTTAAAAATTATCGATTATTGCGCTGTTCAAGGTGATGTGTGCGTGTTTTCATTAATTAGTGTTGCTCATACGTCTTGTGAAATATTTTTGTTAATTTATAAAATCACTTTTTTTGCGTATCTTAGCGTAAAAATTTGAATGGTATTTGTATTTTAATTAGCAATATTTGAAGGCAGCATATTTTGTAAAAATTAGATAGTATAAATTTTATAAATTGCGCATTGAATTCGAAAATTACAGACATTTTAAAATATTTCAATATTAACAAATCCAGAAACTTTTAATATGTGGGGATATGTGGGGAGAATTTATTTTATATTTTTACTTTAACATGTTATTTACTAATTTTTTATTATGCGACTTACAATAACATTTGTTAAAAAATTATTTAAAAATATTGCTCTGTGTTACTTAAGTGATTTGTGTTATCTGTTCTAAACTAAAAAAAAAATAATATTGAAATTTTATGCTGTTGCTCATACGTAGCGCGGTATTTTGTTTATTATACTTTTACATAACTTTAAATAACTACAAAAAATACTAATGATCGGAAAAAAGTCATCAATTTTTCACTTCAATCTAAATTTTGTTCGTTCATCATTTGTTTATTACGCTGCTTGAGCAGCATCTGCGTGTTTTAAACAAAATTTAACAAATAATAAAGCCGAATTTATCTTTACATCAAATACTCATAAAACGTAGCAGCTGCCTACGACTAACCACTCAACTAAATACCAAAAAAAAAAATTAAATCATTAGTGTTAGCCTCAGTTTATCATTTTCTTTTGCTCAGATAGAAACTTAGTATGTGGCGCAGAGAACACAATATTGTCGTGTTTAAAATTTGAAGCACGTACTAAATTTTATTGCTCCATTACCAAGGCAATATAAACCTTTCGCAGCGACTTTTACCTACCAGCTAGCAGAAGCAGAAAAAGTCACATGAATGCTACGTTTTAGTAAAAAAAAAAGAAAAAATGCTGCTATTTATAGCTAAAACAATCAGCAGCAATGGCAATAAAGCCAATGCATAATGTATTTAAAAGTTGTGAAGCACTACACTCTAAAGTGCGGTTTTAAAATATTCAAAAAAACATTTTTTACTTTTAATATTTTTACTACAATTTAACAAAATACACTATGCTTAAAAAATGCATAAATTAATAGATGTAATGAGGTTTTTAAGGTTTTTGTTTTAAGTTTCCACTGTCCTTAATTTAAAAGTTATCATCAACTTTTCAATGTTACTCATACGTCAAGTTCTAATTTTAAGTTTTTATTTTTTTTTTAGTTTTTGTCATAATGTAAGACTAATATTTATTCATTTCTTAATAATATAAAAATACCCATTATTTTTTATGTTTTCGAATTTAATAAAGTAAACATGTTTTACTCCAATATCATCAGATCACAAATGAGGGACTTCTTTAATTATCCACACTCTATGTATTAACAGATTCTAATAAAGACGTCATTCAGAGATTTTTTTTAATATGTCCTACATTTTCAATTTCTTTGTTTTACGTAATAACTTAAAAACTTTATGTAATATCATAAAATCGAGTATGAGAACTTGAATAGAACATTGAAGGTTATTGAAAAATCAAACTAAGATTGTGGGTCATTTTTTTAGTTGTGCTGTGTATTCAGAAATCGTTTTTAAAATTGTATATAACACGTTTTTTAAATTGTATATAACACTTACTTCGTATATAACTCAGAAAATGTGCCACAAATTTTAAAATTTGTCTGGAAATGATTTCAGCTACTTTAGTCTTGATTTTTGTAATTTGAATTTAAATTATTTTCAAAATATACTATCGTAATATCAAATACAACAGAAAATAAGTTTTTATTTTAATAATACATTAAAAAAACATTGAAAAAAATTATAAAAACTGTATGCTTTAAAATAAAACTGTAAATAATAAATTTAAAACTTCTAATATTTCATGAAATATTTTTTTATTTATTAATATTTTATTAAATATTTAAAACCCGTTTTCCACACATCACATAAGTCGTTAATCTCACGTCTAACAAACACATATTTACATAAAATATTCTGTTAAATAAAGAAAACAATAAAACGTATCCTTTTTCTGCCACAAAAGACACACACAATTCTTTTGCTCTTTGCGTCTGTTTTATAACTTATTTCAGTCGTTCTACTGCCTATTTTCTGCTATGTATTTAAAGAATTTCTTCACCTTCTTTTGATTATTTTCTCCTTACTTGCTCTGCTTTTTGTTCTTTAATGCCACTCCTCCCCACCTGCTATTGACCTTCTTACCTACCACGTACATTACCTGACCTTAAAAAAAAAGAATCCTTTACAAAGGCCTGACTACTGCTTTTTTTATTTATTTCAGTTTTGTTTTTTTTGCATTTTTATTGTTTTCTTTTTATTTCCTGTTCTATTCTGTCGCACACTGTGTATCGCTTATTTATGTAGTGCGTAGTGCATTTTATTTCAATTTGTCTTCTGCTCAGCGACGTGCAGCAAATTTAAGCAGGTCCTTACGAACAGACACAGCAATGAGCACTACTACAGAGAGCCACAGACTCATATATGTGTGACATACATAACATACTAAAGTGATACAGTATCCTTGCGACTGAGTGATTTAAAAGTAGGCGAAGGAAATTATTGCACATTTTTAATTCAATGACGTTATGTATTTAAATTGTTCGGAATAAGCACTGAAAATCACTGACACAATTATAAGGGAAGACAAAATGTTAAATTAAAAAAATTAACCCCCATTATATTCTGAAAGAAAACGAAAAAGAATTCGTCAAAAAGCGTCAGAAATTTCAGTGCTAAAGTTTTTTACTTGTATTTTGTAGTGTTTTTTGTTTTATTAAATAAAAAAAAACCATTGTCACTGGAATGGGTTTTAATGAATTTGTTTTCATTTCGTTGAATAAATGCAAAAATTACCCGATTTTTTGACATTATGTCTGTATAATTCGAAATAGAATTAATTAGAAGTAAAAAAAAATAAAAAAATTATGAAATAAAAAATATTTTTTAATATAAAACGATTTTAATGTGAATTTTAAAGACCCAATAGATTATATTATCTATCGCCCCACGTTTCATTTCAAATCATACTCAAAATCCACTTAAAAAAACTTTTTATATTAAAAAATATTTTTTATTTCTTATTTTTTATTTTTCTTATTTTTGGTTAGATTTTCGTTCTGACAGAATTTGAAAGGCCTAGTATTATTAAATTTAACAATATTCATACAAACGGGTTTTGCAAATAATTAACATTTCTTAATTGGTGCCAAGTTATGTTCAAATTCAGATATTGGGGTAAAGTGGGAAACGTAATTCAAATACTGTTTCTTGTAATTTTAGTGAAAATTATGTGTTATATGAATTATTTAATTGGCATAACCAATAAAAAATCTTCAATCGAAATTCGGTAGACTAACTCATTCGTACACAGAAAAAAATGTACATCATATTGATGAATTTTGTTCTTCAAAATATGATTCATTGTACACAGAAAAAAATGTACGTCATATTGCTGAATTCTGTTCTTCAAACCATGATTCATTGTTTTGAAGAGCTATTCATAATATTAATGACAAACGACATCAATGTTATACATGCTATCATAAATATGAAGAACGCTTGGTAACTGTCGAAAAAGTGTTCTTCAATATGATGAACTGTATGTGAAGAATACGTTTTATCATTTAATGAACCAAAATATAAAATACAACATATAAGTTCTTTATATTGAAGAACGCTGTTCATTAAACCAAATTTCTATCAAATTATATTTTTTTTCGTTCATTTTTTGCCATACTTCTTAGTTCTCAAGTAGTTCTTGTGTGCTATTTCTTATATAGTGCTTTCTCGACATACATAAAATGTTTTATAATATATTTATTATAATTACAACTTTTTATTAATAAAAAGTTATATTTATAAAAAATATATTTTGAAAAAAAAAAAATTTATGAACAATTTTTTTTTCGAAAAAAATTCTTTTTTTCGAAAAATTTTTGTTTTCGAACAAATTTTTTTTTTTTCGAACAAAATTTTTTTTTCAAACAAATTTTTTTTTTTGAAAAATTAATTTTTTTCGAACAAATTTTTTTTTGAAAATAATTTTTTTTGATAATTTTTTTTTTTCGAAAAAAATATTTTTTTTTGGAACAATTTTTTTTTGTCCGAAATTTTTTTTTCGGATAATTTTTTTTTTGATTTTTTTGTACTTTTATTTTTTAAATAAAATTTTTACAACACTTTTTATTTAATTATTTTATAAAAAAAAAATTTGTTGAAGAAATATTATGAACAAATTCATCAATATGACAATTCAAATTCATTGTATTGAATATTTTGTTCATATATATATAATGAATACATTCATTAATATGTCATTATATGAACGTTGGTATCAATATGATGAATCTGGTAGTTGATGAAAAAATTCATAATATTTATGAATAATATTCATCATATTGAAGAAATTTTTTTCTGTGCTTGGACCACTTTAACATATTATAACATTATAGTATTTATAGATGGCTTAAATTGTCTATTCTATTATATAATTCTAAATAACTATTTTATACCAGCTATCAAAATTCCCCATCTGATCTAACTTTCCTTACTGGTTTTTAGTTCAATTCGTATAGCTAGTGCCAACTGTAAAACATTAAAGAGCATAAGTATCTATATAATAAATGCATAAATACATCTAAATATTTTTAATAATAAAAAATATATTGCATTTTATTTTTGTCATATATTAGGCTAAAAAATGATTCAATATAAAATCACTTGCAAAGCATACACAAATAAATACCTTATATATTGTATGTCATAAAATACACATTTTACAATATCAAACCCCTTAAATTCTGCACAAATCACCGCTGCTGACCATTTTGTTTATTCCCAAAATTTCATTTGAGATTTCACATGACATGGCCTCTAATGCCGTCAATATAAATATTATGCAATACATGCAGATTATTTGCTCGAATTTAATAAAAACCATGACAACATTCGTCGTCAACTTGATGTACATTTTTATATTTGACATACAGACAAATAAAGTTGCTACATTTTTGTAAAATTTGATGCGTATACCATTTATAAAAATCTGTTTATTGAAAAAGTTCTAAGCAAAAAATTGCAAATAAAAATAAAATAAGGGATTTTACTGCTTTGACAACACAACTACTCAGGGTTCGATGTTTTGTGTAAATATATTTGAATTTTCAAAGCATATAAAAATATAAAAGATGTACTTTAAGATATTTTTATTTTAATATAAGTGTTCAATGTAATGAAAAATACTAATCCACCGTGGCTCAATGAGCCCAAAGGCTCTAAAATTAGTTGAAATGCATTATTCTCGAAAACGCACATCCGATTTTTACAAATTTAAGAAGTATTGTTTAAAGATTTCTTAGAAGAACTTAAGTGTTGTATTTGAAGATTATATCTTTTATAACTGTAGTGATAAAAATCAGTAAAGTTGAAACTTGTTCATTCAAAATATTTCCAAAATTGTATAAAATCCAAAATGTTACGATTTTAAAAATTCCTTTGTTTTTGAAAAGCTTACATTAAGATCTAAAGAACACTTGCCTGAGATATTTTAAAGATGTTCGTTTTTCCATATATGAAGACTTTCACATATTTATTACTTGCTGAACCCGTGCACGACTCGTGCAACGAATTTGTGAATGCAATATGGAGCAATTTTTTTAATATAAAAACTATTTTTATTATTTATATCAGGGACCGGTGCTTCACTGTGGACGTTTATTATTGGTTTTATAAATGTAGTAACCAAAACAAAACTATTTCTCCGCCAAAACAACTTTTCTCAAAGACAATTCTTTTTCAGACTGTGCTTCCCGTAAAATTCTTCCCCATAGAACGATTTCCCGTAGAATTCTTCCCGATAGAATTCTTTCCGTAGAATTCTTCCCAATAGAATTATTTCCTGTAGAATTCTTGCCCGTTGAGTTTTTCCCAGCAGAAGTTTTAGTGTGGTGAGTTTTAGTGTGGTGAGTTTTAGTGTGGTGAATTTTATTTTGGTGAGTTTTAGTGCGGTGAGTTTTAGCGTGGTAAATTTTAGTGTGGTAAATTTTAGTGTGGTGAATTTTACTGTGGTGAATTTTAGAGTGGTGAATTTTAGAGTGGTGAATTTTAGTGTGGTCAGTTTTAGTGTGGTGAGTTTTGGTGTGGTGAGTTTTAATGTGGTGAATTTCGTTGTGGTCAATTTTGGTGTGGTGAGATCAAAGAATTTGGGGTGGTTGTTATCCTGGTGTGAAATATCTTGATATCACGAAATAACTGTTGACATACACCATCTGGAAAATATACCTTCTATGGGGGGTGCCACGCCCAGTGGTCCAATCCCGCCCACTTTGGCGAGACCGTTTAAATATAACGCTGGCAAAAATGTCATTAAATTTGCTATCCCAATTTCTGATATAACATGATTTTAATTTTTCGTAATCACCATTTTACAAAAAAAAATTATTCGACAAAAACAATGTCGAAATGAAAAATTTGTTTTTTTTTTGTTTTTTCTTTTGCTTTTGTTTATGTTTTGTTTTCTTTTCTTTTTTGTTTTTCCGTTGGTTTGGCCTTTAGTTTTATGTTCTTGCTTTTGTTTTCGTATTTATACCCTACACCTATGAGGTACAGGGTATATTTATAGCCGGTATATTTATAGCCGGCCTCAGCAGTCCAGAGGTAGCGCGCTGGACTTGCATTCTGAAGGTCTCGGGTTCGAATCCCGGCTTGGGCATGGGCGCTCGTGGTGATATTAACCACAAAATCGTAGGGAATAGATTTCACAGTACAATGGATATAATCTGTCTGAGTGCTGTGGATCTTAGTAGATATTCCAAAAAAAAAAAAAAAAAAAAAAAAAAAAACAGGGTATATTAACTTTGTGCATATATTGTAACGCCTCTTAGGAGGCGTGTCCGGTACGCCCACCTCCCATACAAGTCACTTTTATATAACTCTTTCGGAACTAATAACTCGAAAAGTATTCTAGGTATAGTTATAAAATTTAAAACGTATTGTTAGAATTCACCTAAAAATATGCGGTTCAAATTTTTTAATTTATGGGGATATAAGACGCAAATTTCTGATATATGAATAATATTCTGAGGGTTAATATCCCCACCAAAGGTGTAGGGAATTCCATAGTCGGGCCCGACCGACTATAAAAATCCGCCCCATGTGACCGAACTTACCCATGTGACCTAACTTTCCCAACTCGTTTTGCTTTTGTTTTGTGCTTTTTCTTTTTGCTTTAATTTTTTTTTTTTTTGTATTTGAATTTTTAGTTTCATGTTTGTAGCTACAGTAAGTGCCAAGTTATATCGTTTCGAAAGTTTAGGCTGTATCGGAGGTGCCAAGCCCCTTTGCTCAATCCCGCCCATAAATAGCCTATCATTAAAGTCCTATTTGTTTTCTAGTTTTTGTCAAAAAAATTACACCTGAGATGTTTTTTTATAAATAAGAAATGGTTTAAAAAATACGTGACAAATGGTTATAAATATCAAAACAATGATTCATTTCTATTTGAAATAAATAATCATAGAGTTTTGCTATTTTTTATTATTTGGATTCAACATGAAACATTCCTTAGAATGACGAAATTAGCAATATTTACATTAAATCTTATTTATGTAAATAATTAAGAACATTTTTATAGTATATATGAATTAATTATTCAGAAATGCAATGCAATTTATCATCTTTGCATTATATAGAATTGATATAATAAATTTTAATTAGTATCTAGAGTTGACAGTAAAAAAGAAAAATTTTCTTTTATTGGGTGCAGAATATTTTAAACCACGACAGTATTTGTAATAAATTACTGAAAATATTCTCAAATTTCGCATCGTTTGAAATCAAAAATTCAATTAAGCCTTTGGTTAACCGCATTAATTTTGAATTGTCTATGTAGGGTTTGTGTTAATCGCTAAACATAAAATGACAACTGAATTAAAACAACCATGAAATATAATCCGTAAATCATATGGAAACCATATACAAAATTATTATTTACACAGAAATCTTAATCGATTTTTAATAAAATAAGATTGAATCACTAAAAATGTGCAAAATTTAATGAAATTTAGTATTAACATATTTAGAATTAAAAAGAAAAAATAATGTTTGCGTCTCCACTTACAACTTAATTTATAGCTAACTCAAATTTGAAGAAATTTTAGTAGCAACAATCGTGTTTCACGTAGACTCGATTATGGATTTATAATGTAATGTATGGACACAGAAAAAATGTACATCATATTGATGAATTTCGTTCTTCAAACCATGATTTATTGTATTGAAGAACCATTCATAATATTAACGACTAATGACATCAATGTTATGAATACGAGCATAAATATGATGAACGCTTGGTAACTGTCGAAAAAGTGTTCTTCAATATGATGAACTGTATGTGAAGAATACGTTTCATCATATTAATGAACCAAAATATAAAATACAACATATATGTTCTTTATATTGAAGAACGTTGTTCATTAAACCAAATTTCTATCAAAATATATTTTTTGTTCGTTTATTTTCAGTTTTCAGTTCTCAAGTAGTAAAATTCATAATATTTATGAATAAATTCATCATATTGAAGAATTTTTTTTTTTTTGTGAATAAATATGAAGATGAAAAAAACCATTTCATTGTGATTCAAGTTAAAGAGAAATGTTAAAATAACAAAAGTTTACAATGTTTTTAAAGGTAGCTTTGTGTGTTGAAATAAAAATATTATCCGATGCTGTTTAAAATTATTAATTATTTCAAAGGTTTATTACTTCAGAACTACACTTTTTCCTCCCAAATGTGTATAATTAAATATGGGATAAGACCAAATAAATGGACGATTAGAGGATTTTTTAAGAATATTGTTGTAGAAAGAGCACTATTTAAAAGTCTATAAAAATATATTTAAATTGACAGTAAAATAATCAACATCAATTTGATATATTTTAATATGTGTATGACATTTTGATTTTTTTTTAAATGAATTCCAAAAAACAATATCTTGATTTACTTAGCAAGATTTGTCTTGCATATCTTTATATAAAGTATTTAATAAACATAATAATAAGTATAGTATATATCAATTTATAAATTTTTATCCACTATGAAATCCAAAAACTACAACACTTTCCATAGTGTTATTATAGAAAATAGTTTATTTATAAACTCATTCTTTTGTTTATAAAATCTTTTGCCCAAAAAAAAAATCTCTCAATCAACATTTTGTATCAGGTTTTCTAAAAACAAAAATGCAATATGCCGGGAATAATATACAAAATTGATCAAGTATTAAAATATTATTATTATTATAAGATTTATGTTTCACTATTCATATTGTTTGGCAGTTATTAATGTCTTTAAATGATATCACAAAATATAAATTAAAATAATATTGACAATAGACAATATATATTCTAAAACCGAAAACCTAAAAAGGTTATGTTTTGGTTTAGCAAAAAAAAAATAACTTAGGACAAAACTGCATTTAAATAAAAGGTAAAGCGGCCACTCCACATCAAATCGTCGAGCGGTTGGAACTCACCTTCTTCGAATTCACTGAAATTTAGGCAACTGAAACAGGGTATCTAGCAGTTATATTTTAAGAGATTTTGAAATATGAACAACCATACAAAAGTGATTTTTGGCCTATTTTTTGTAACTTTAAAGCACTGTATCTCTGGAAGTAGTGGTCGAAAAAATTGGTCAATGCATATCTCAATAAGCTCTATCAGGTAAAATCTCAAAATTTACTTTTTTTGGTCGATTTGGTGTGGAATGGCCGAAAGATAAAATATCAATTGAAATATTTTAGTTTTAGCTCAAATAAATAGTTATTTTAGCATTTTTATTTGAGAATTTTTAGATTTAAAAGCCAAACTGAGATTCTAAATCAGCTATTTTTTCAACCGAACTTTTTTTTAATGAATTGTTGTTCTATCTAATGGTCTATTCTATCTAATATATCTAAAATTTCAGATTTTTTTTCTATCAGGCAATAAAAAAGATCCTGAAATATAATTGTCAGATAATACTGAACAAAACGAACAATAAAATAATGTACAGGAAAAAACCTCTCCATCGAAATGTTTTAATGAATATCTGAATTATTCCAAAACTAAACAAAATATTACAGTTTTTTGTTCTAATAATCCCAATAAATCAAATACTATCGATATCGTATGCCTAAATTATCGATTGTGATAATCTATAATGATGAAAAACCAATATGATTTCCGATAATAATAAATCTATCTGGAATCATATCGCTGCTATTGTCGTTGCTTAGTACAAATTGTTCGGCAAATGATCATTGAATATTTCCCTTATTATAATCCGAATAGTTATGTACCAGCATGATCTGGACATGACATTAGCTGCGTTCCCGTGATTTTTGATCCTGATCCGCAGATCATTTTCATATACAAAACAAAAAATAACAATTAGAACCAGGTTGGTTTTTGGATAAATTACTGATCTAGTACAGTACGTATCAAAAGAAAATTTGTTTGTGTTGATGCTAGGCTATTGTGAATAGCCTAGCATCAGATGAAGAATTTGTGTTGACAATTAAAGGCGACAAGAAAACAGTGCTGCCAAATTTACTGAAATAGAACCGATGGCGTTCCCGTAAAACAGATATGGTTCAAGCACCACGGGAACGCAGCTATTGTCTAAATTTGTGGTAAATTTCTAGTAAGGTTTATAGCGAAGAAGTTGTGTGGTTCTGTAGCCAAATACCTAGTGTGCTTGTCTACCAACTCCCATCGTTTCTAACGACATGAGTTCAAATCCCAACCACATATACGAAACATTTGATGTTATCACAACGTCATCACACACAGAGATGACTGATGAGGATACTTGGCTGTATCCGAAACGGTCCGTTTGATCATTGCCTGTGCTATGTTTTCAATTTGTTGTTGTTCTTTTGAAGTCATTCAAAGAAAAAGTTTTTATTTTTGATAAAAAAAACTTTGTATGTTCAAAAATATTCTAAAGAACACGAATTAACTAAATTCTCAAATAACACATAGTAAAGAGTTCGTCAAGAATTCTAAATATTTTCAATATATATGCAATAACGTTCAATTTTATGCAGACATATAAAGAGTCTTGTGGTATTGATACTCTAAATTACAATTCCTAAGTTTTTATTTAATAACTAAATGGATTTGTTTTCTTACCTAGTATGCTATATTTCGGAGACCTGCGATGTCTTGAATATTTTCTCGACTAACTCCAAAAAATGTTTAAAATCGCTTCTTTATCGATTCTCATTTTTTATATTTTTCATACATTTAAATACTTCGTCAATATATGATAAATAAACATTTATCGCATCGATATCTACCTCTGAGTTTTTTTTTTGATATCTACATAGATTTCTTTTCTTACTCATGTGCCATGTCGCGGTAGCTCAGTGGTTAGTGCGTTGAACGGCGGACCGAAAGGTCTCCGGTTCAAGCCTGGACTAGGGCTAACAACATCTTGTCATAGAAACATTTTTCTATACCGCGCTACGTCTCGGCAGTAAATGGCAAACCTACGAGAGTAAAACATTGCCTATGAAAAGCTCTCACCCGCCGTTCGGATTCGGCAATAAACTTTGAGTACAAATATAACACGCACAGCTCAAAATGGTGAGAGAGCTCGGACATGTTTTGGAGACCTCCGATGCCTTGAATTGTTTTTCAAATAACTTCGAAAAATGTTCGGTTCTATTTTTTAAAATTTTTCACACATCCAAATTCTTCATCAATATACGATAAATAAACATTTATCGCATCGATATCTACCTATCATGTAGGTCAAAATTGACGTTCGATATCGCTACGAGAAAGTGTCCGATATCGTGTGAATTCTCCTTCTTCTAGCTTCGATAACAAGCGAATGGCATACTGGGTAGCTAGAAAGCGAATTATGCTCAAATGGTATAATTTTTTTAAAATTAAATTTGTCATCATAAGTTATGGGGTTAATGTGTAAAATTTTGTATTTTCGATAAAGAAATTTTATTTTTTTCAAAATAATTTAGTTTTTCTGATAAATTTCAATTTCAAAATATACTACCGAACTTAAAATTTGCAGGGATGTATTAAATAATCGGACATATTCCTTTCGATAGAAATCGAATTGAATTTCACATGAAACGGTTTTAACTTCGATGTCACAATACAAAAAATATATTTTTCAAAAAATTCTAAATGTTTAAGTCAACGCAAATGGATTCAATTCAATAAAAAATAAACTTTTGAACTGATATCGATATGTTTTATGAAATTCGAACGTAATCCGAAACATGAGGCCTATTCTCGTTTGATGAGAAGTATAAAATGAAAATGAATATGAGATAAAAATTATTTTTAATATAACAGAATACGAAAATAGTTTTTTTCTCATTTTTTATTTAATTTTTGTGTTTTTTTTTTTTGTTTTTTTTTTTTTGTTTTTTAGATTTTAAGGCTTAAAACATCAATTTTAAATGGTTTTTCACATTGTTCAGTTCTACAAATTTCACACTAAGATTGATTTGAATAATTTTTTTCTATTATCATATAGAAAAAACCGATCCTTTAATAAAAGCGTCTATCATCTTTTCTGATGCTAAGTATCTCAGTTTAATTCAAAGGAAAGTCTCAAACTATTGTCAAATATTAAAAAGAAATAAAAATCCGCTACAACAATTTGAACAACCCGATCAATTTTGTATAATATTTTTCAAAAATATTCTTTTATAGATACCGTTATAATCATTGGCTCAGATATGATTGCTTTTCTTTTCATTTAAACTTCTCAAAATTTTGCAGAGAAACGAATATCAAATCCAGATGAATACGAGACGAAAATTGCAAATAAAATATTCAAGCAGAGAAGATCAAAAAATTAAATTTTTAAAACTGCGTTTTTATTTTTTCAAATGTTTGCGTTCGAAATCAAAAACAAAGCATTTGGGCGGCGGTAACCGAAAAACCGAAATTCTTGGCGGCAAAAATATAGCGGCGGTGGCGATTGTTCTGTGTTGGCAAATAAAAAGAGGCGCGCGCGGCTATCAAAAAAACAACAACAAGTATTTAATAGCGTGTTTCACAGAGCGGTGCAACTGCAGTACTCGACGGACGCGTATCAACTGATGCGACCAGTCGACAGCAGGTGAACGCATAGTAGCTGCGATTCATTCAGTTCATCCAGTCAAACAAATCTACAATGGAAAAGAGTGTAGAGCAGGATAAGGAAGAAAAGTTAAACAGACAGAGAGAGAGAGAGAGACAGCGAGTGAGCACAATCAAACACATTTTCACAAAAGCTCTTTAAAGCTTTGTTGGTCTGTTATGGAGCGCCACTTGTGCTTGAACTTTATGGCTAAAAGGACACTTAACAGACTCTCCGCAGCCTTGCAGCGATGACTCTTTTGAGTGCCATCGAACAGCGTACAGCCTTGTGTGCTTTTTTTGTTGGCATGCTGCTTAAAAAGCTCTTAAGCATTGTGGCCAGACAATACTCTGCTGTGCATGTGAAGCATCCACAACTGAGATTCGCAAACAAATCAAGTCTGAGTAGCGAAATCTGGAGAGAAAAGTGACTAATGCTGCTTTTGCTTATTAATCCGTTGCTTCAAAATTACGCCCCAACCAATTTTTAACAGCTTTAAGTGTTGTCTAGTCCTTCTAAGCGGCTTTTTATGATGACTATTTACAATAGCTACTTAAGCAAGGTTTATTTATCAAAAATGTAAATAGGTATATTTCAAAAACAAGAATGTAGATCATAGCACTAACCATATTAGTTATTTTATTATATGGATTATGGTCAATTTGAAGCATCTTTGTGGTATAATATTTAAGTACTAAAAAAATATTAAAATATTTATGTATTTTATATAAAAGCTTTAAAGCCGATCATCATTGTAATTTTAGTACCGGATCTTCCGAAAGATGTTTTCAAAAAAATATTTTGCTTTATATTTTGTTCTATGTATTTTTTCAAGATCTTTTGAAATATTTAAGCGTTAGAAATTTAAATATTTAATTTGTTTTTTTTTTGTTGCTCCAGAATTCAGTTTCTAATACAAAATTATCGAAAATCTATCAAAATTATATTAACTTCTGTTGAATAAACATAAATATATATTTATAATATATTTTAATTTCGATCGACAGAATATGCTCGATTATTTACTAACTTTGTAGATAATGACTATACAATGGAATATCGAACAATACTTCGAAATAAATTTCTCTGTACAATTTTTTTCTACACAATAAACAAAAGTCTTCAATGTACAATACTTTTTCAATACACTTCTTTTCCAACATAATTTTTTCCACTTTGGAGTCAAAATAAATAAATAAGTATTGAAATTTTGCGTTTTTCTTAATTTCAAGTCATAAAACCACCCTACCAAATTTCATTAATTTCTGAGATGGTGCTGCCAAACCTTCGGTTGATCTGAGGTGGAATCACCCATATTTTTTTAATTAATCCAACATTTCAGTGTTGCAACTAAAATATATTTGTTGTAACCTAATGTCATTATAATGAAACGTACCTTATTTTGCTATTACCGAAATATTAGTCCGCGCAACTACACATACGGTTGCCGTAACCACATGATTGCATTTTTCATTCTGCCAAAATTGATCTTCGAGCATTTGTTAAGGAAACTAAGTACGTTGTTGTATTAACAAAATAAGTGACGAACGATAACTATTTACAGTTTTTATTTTTCTGAGCATAGAAATTAGTTGATATACTTTTTTAAAGTGTGTGCGTGACATACTTACGTATATTTATTTCTATATATAACACTTTTCGTAAATAGTTATATAAAAAAACTTTCTTAAAACACAATTTGAATTGGAGGTGCGACAACGTCATGCTCACCGACTTGAAGGTTGCAACATGCACATGCTTGCTGACTAGGAGGTTGCCACAACCTAATGCTTAGTGACTAGGAGATTGCCACAACCGAATTAAGAGGTTGTTGCAAATACTTTATCAGTTATTGCCGCAACCAAATAGTTCGAGAGGGCAATTTAGTTGGTTGCATTGCCAAATCCGTTTTCTGTGTGCACAGAAAAGAAAAATTTGAATAGGATGATTTTAAATTTAAATACATTATATGTGAGATTTCATTTATTGAATCAATGAAATGAGTTTAATGTTTTAAATGTTGAATATGATATTATTAATGTTTAATGTGATGTTTTAATGTTATTTTTTTTCATTTGTGCGAAAATTTCTAAATTTCTGAAAAAGATATTCTGAAAAAAAAATGTGTTCAAAGAAAAAAGTCAGAAAAATTTTGTTTTCGAGAAAAATATAATCCGAAAAAAAACCTTTTGTTAAAAAAAAATAATATTTTTTTTTTTTAGTTTTATCAAAAATATATTTTTTATAAATATAAATTTTTATTAATGAAATGTTGTAATTATTAAATAAATATATTACAAAATATTTACTATTTTTGCATGTCGAGCATACATTTTAAAAGAAATAACATACAAAAAGAAATAACATACAAACATACAAAAACGGATAAGTATGGTAAAAAATGAAGGCAAAATAAGTATTTTGTTCGGAATTTGTTTTTATGCTCAGCATTCTTCAATATGATGTGCATATATATGTTGTATTTTATGTATTTGTTAATTAATATGATGAAACGTATTCATCACATACAGTTCAGCACATAGAAGAACACTTTTTCGGTCATTCATAAAATTGTTAATGAATTCATAATATTGAGGTTTTGCAGTTATCAATATCATGAATTTGTTTTCATCAATATGAAGATATTCTTTTTTCGTGTACATCCCAATCTGCTGTCTCGGTGATCATCCACAGAAAAAAATGTACATCATATTGATGAATTCCGTACTTCACACCATGATTCATTGTATTGAAGAACCATTCATAATATAAATGACTAACGACATCAATGTAATGAATGCGATCATAAATATGATGAACGCTTGATAACTGTCGAAAAAGTCTTCTTCAATATGATGAACGGTATACGTTTCATCATATTAATGAAAAAGAACATAAAATACAATATATATTACTTCATATTGAAGAATGCTGTTCATTAAACCAAATTTCAATCAAAATTTTTATTTTTCGTTCATTTTTTGACGTACTTCTCAATTCTCAAGTAGTTCTATTACGTTATTTCCTCAGTAATGCTTGCTCGACATGCTTTAATTAGTAAAACGTTTTATAATATATTTATAATTACAGCTTTTTATTAATAAAAAGTTATATTTATAAAAAATATAATTAAAAAAAAAATTAGTTTGTACATTTTTGAAAAACATTTTTTTTTTTTAAATACAAATTTTACAACAACACTTTTTTTCGAATTATTTTCTAAAAAAAAAAATCGGAAAAAAATATTATATTTATAAATATTATGAACAAATTCATTAAAATGACGATTCAAATTCATAGTATTGAATATTTCGATCTTCACTATGAAGTTCGATAGTACGAACAATTTCATATATAATGAATGTATTCATCAACATGTCATTTAATGAACGGTGGTATCAATATTATGAATCTGGTAGTTGGTGAAAAATTCATAATATTTATGAATCAATTCATCATATTGATGAATTTTATTTCTGTGTCGATGTCACGAAACTTTATTGAACTAACTTCGATAAAAATAAATCGATCTCGTTGCTTTATCGGTTCTAATTTTACATTTTCTCGCGATATTTAAACATTTCTCGCATTGATATCGCTCATACCGAGAAAACTCCAATAGAACGATATCTATCGTGTGAATCTCACTTTGTACTCATAGTAATATCGAAACGAATTGCATACTAGTGGTAACTATTTCAGATATAGGCTTGGTACTTCCAAAACATACTCAGTTATTAAGTTTAATGTATGATTTTTTTTAAATCAAATGATTCTACATCTTATACATGTATTGATGTATTTAATATTAGACATAAATCATATGGTTTGCCTTCATTTCATTTTACCAAGTGTATTTTTATGGATTATTTTTTATATATTTTCGATGCTTTTCAATTCATGTTGACTTTCGCAACGAACACATAAAGCTACTTCATTGCCGTAATCCCAAAGTACTTGAGCAACGGAGGTTGGCTACTCGAATTGTGCAGCGGATTTAATAAAAGTGGCTGCCTAAATCGATAATCGACATCTTGTAGGTCTTCAATATGATTACTTTTCGAATTTTGCACGGTTCAGTTGGTTCAGTGGAAACCCACTGATTGTTGTTTGAGTTAAATTCGTTAAATTTATCTGCAGACCTGACGTACCGTTCCGTTTCGTTTATTTCTATAAGGCACATGTTAGAAATGACTGGATACAAACATCTGTAGATATATACAAAAAAATATTGAATTTTCTTAGACTTTAGCATGGGTTCTACCTTGATTGTCGTCACCTTTGTCTTCCTGTTTATTGCCGAATTTGTGTTATTTTTCTGCGAAGGCAGCCAATTTGCGAGACAATTATTGTACGCACTGTTGCTGCTTTTGTTATAGTAGATGTTTCTGTTTTAGTGCTTATTCCGATAACAAGCAAAATATATAGTAATTTGTATAACGAGTGTTATAGAGAGAGAGAGAGATGGCTAAGGATATCAATCTGAGTTTGAGATGAAGAATGTTAAATGCTGTTGGCTCTTTTGAAATTAATCATTGCTTCATTTTGTCGACTTTTGATTGAATTTTCTTTTAATTATTTTTTGGTAACTATTGAATTATTGCGTATTTTAGGCTTTTAATTTAGATGCGCGAAGAATTTAATGAATAGTCTTACAAATTGATTCTACATTTTATTAGAAATTAATTTAAAACTGTTGCATTCTGATTAAGCTTTAAAGATTACCGAACAAATACCACGTACAAATCATCAATATGAGGAATTTATTCATAAGTATAATGAATTTTCTACCAATTACCAAATTCTTCATATTGATAACACCGTTCATTAAATGACATTTTTATTTTATTTATTATATTATATATATTCATTATCGAACATCATAGTAAAGAACGATATGTTCAATACAATGAATTTGAATCGTCATATTGATGAATATAATCATAATATTTATGAACAATATAAAATTTTATTTTTCAAAAAAAAAAAAAACAATTTTAGAAAATAATGTCCTCAAAAATCATGTTGGAAAAAAAACACAGAAAACATAGAAAAAATAGAAAACATAAAAAACATAGAAAACACAGAAAACAAAGAAAACATAGAAAACATAGAAAACAAAGAAAACAAAGAAAACAAAGAAAACAAAGAAAACAAAGAAAACAAAGAAAACAAAGAAAACAAAGAAAACAAAGAAAACAAAGAAAACAAAGAAAACAAAGAAAACAAAGAAAACAAAGAAAACAAAGATAACAAAGAAAACAAAGAAAACAAAGAAAACAAAGAAAACAAAGAAAACAAAGAAAACAAAGAAAACAAAGAAAACAAAGAAAACAAAGAAAACAAAGAAAACATAGAAAACATAGAAAACAAAGAAAACAAAGAAAACAAAGAAAACAAAGAAAACAAAGAAAACAAAGAAAACAAAGAAAACAAAGAAAACAAAGAAAACAAAGAAAACAAAGAAAACAAAGATAACAAAGATAACAAAGAAAACAAAGAAAACAAAGAAAACAAAGAAAACAAAGAAAACAAAGAAAACAAAGAAAACAAAGAAAACAAAGAAAACAAAGAAAACAAAGAAAACAAAGAAAACAAAGAAAACAAAGAAAACAAAGAAAACAAAGAAAACAAAGAAAACAAAGAAAACAAAGAAAACAAAGAAAACTAAGAAAACTAAGAAAACAAAGAAAACTAAGAAAACTAAGAAAACTAAGAAAACATAGAAAACATAGAAAACATAGAAAACATAGAAAACATAGAAAACATAGAAAACATAGAAAACATAGAAAACATAGAAAACATAGAAAACATAGAAAACATAGAAAACATAGAAAACATAGAAAACATAAAAAACATAGAAAACATAGAAAACATAGAAAACATAGAAAACATAGAAAACATAGAAAACATAGAAAACATAGAAAACATAGAAAACATAGAAAACATAGAAAACATAGAAAACATAGAAAACATAGAAAACATAGAAAACATAGAAAACATAGAAAACATAGAAAACATAGAAAACATAGAAAACATAGAAAACATAGAAAACATAGAAAACATAGAAAACATAGAAAACATAGAAAACATAGAAAACATAGAAAACATAGAAAACATAGAAAACATAGAAAACATAGAAAACATAGAAAACATAGAAAACATAGAAAACATAGAAAACATAGAAAACATAGAAAACATAGAAAACATAGAAAACATAGAAAACATAGAAAACATAGAAAACATAGAAAACATAGAAAACATAGAAAACATAGAAAACATAGAAAACATAGAAAACATAGAAAACATAGAAAACATAGAAAACAAAGAAAACAAAGAAAACATTGTAAACATAGAAAACATAGAAAACATAGAAAACATAGAAAACATAGAAAACATAAAAAACATAGAAAACATAGAAAACATAGAAAACATAGAAAACATAGAAAACATAGAAAACATAGAAAACATAGAAAACATAGAAAACATAGAAAACATAGAAAACATAGAAAACATAAAAAAAACATAAAAAACATAGAAAACATAGAAAACATAGAAAACATAGAAAACATAGAAAACATAGAAAACATAGAAAACATAGAAAACATAGAAAACATAGAAAACATAGAAAACATAGAAAACATAGAAAACATAGAAAACATAGAAAACATAGAAAACATAGAAAACATAGAAAACATAGAAAACATAGAAAACATAGAAAACATAGAAAACATAGAAAACATAGAAAACATAGAAAACATAGAAAACATAGAAAACATAGAAAACATAGAAAACATAGAAAACATAGAAAACATAGAAAACATAGAAAACATAGAAAACATAGAAAACATAGAAAACATAGAAAACATAGAAAACATAGAAAACATAGAAAACATAGAAAACAAAGAAAACAAAGAAAACAAAGAAACATAGAAAACATAGAAAACATAGAAAACATAGAAAACATAGAAAACATAGAAAACATAGAAAACATAGAAAACATAGAAAACATAGAAAACATAGAAAACATAGAAAACATAGAAAACATAGAAAACATAGAAAACATAGAAAACATAGAAAACATAGAAAACATAGAAAACATAGAAAACATAGAAAACATAGAAAACATAGAAAACATAGAAAACATAGAAAACATAGAAAACATAGAAAACATAGAAAACATAGAAAACACAGAAAACATAGAAAACTTAGAAAATATAGAAAATATAGAAAACATAGAAAACATAGAAAACATAGAAAACATAGAAAACATAGAAAACATAGAAAACATAGAAAACATTGAAAACATAGAAAACATAGACAACATAGAAAACATAGACAACATAGAAAATATAGAAAACATACATAGAGAAATCCAGAAAAAATCGAAAACTATAGAAAAAAATATAATATATAGAAATATGAAACATAGATGAAAATAATAAAAATATAAAATTTTATACAAATAATAATAAATGAATTAAAATAAAAAAAATTATAAAACATAAAATAAATAGAAAACATAGAAAATATGGAAAATAGAAAATATAAATATAGAAAAAATATAATTATATTTTTTTTTTTCACACGATGAACAAAATGATTACATTTAAAAAAAAAAAATTTCAATACTTTTTTTAATAATTAATAAATAATCTATCATAATTTTTCATATTTAAGAGATATGATTTTCCAAAAATATGACAAAAATGGTATCTCTTTTAAAAATATATGAAATTTGGGTCGAGTAAAATGGCGTTTTTTCACCAAAATTTTTACACATTTTTCTTTTATTTAAAATTAACTTTGTTAAATATACGCCATCGATAACCTTTTGCCATTTTCTGGTATAAACATTATGCAATCACAGTAGAAATTCTGGGATTTTTGGCGAAAAACTGAAATATATGATTTTCACAGGCTTCTTTTGAAGTCTGATGTAACAATTAATAGAATTCCGCAGAAAACAACGGTCAATAAATCAAAATTTCATACATTTTGCATTCACATATCACATGAAAGTTTTGGTCACTTGGAAAAATTTATGGTAAGGAAATTTGTATAGTTAATGTGACGAAGTTAATAAGATTTATTAAAGCTCAATTTTTTGTAGTGAACAAAGATATTTTATAGTTATATAGTTATTCCAAGATGTCCAATTTCTATAAGTAGCTACTAGTAGCACAAATAGTTTTTCTAATATTACGAATACGAACACCAATAATAAGATTTTTTATGTTCAGGTATGGAGTATAGAGCTATTAGTTCTAAAATTATGAAATTCTAAATTTTTATATGATAATATCAAAGAAATTATCATAATCCATTATGATTTTTTTTATGATCCTAGATTTACAAACTCTCACACTGTTCGCCGCCTCTATATTTAATAAGAATCACATAAAATAAAAGCATTTATATTATCCTTGCAGCTTACTGCTGTTTTGTGGGTGTTAAATACATGGACCGAAAACAGTTCGGCCCACAAAAAGCACCAGCAACAATAAAACAAGCGGAAGTCTGCACAATTCAATTGTCGCGCTGTCACTGTACAATAACTTGTATTTAGAGAACGAAAGCGGAGAGGACTAAAAACGACCAACAGAAAATTAAATTAAATGAAAAAAATTGAATAAAGACTTTTGTTCGGTTGGCAGATAAATAAACAAACGTATAGAATGTTATAATCGGCGACTGTCTGTTCGAGAGTAGGAGGCTACATTGTAGTAATTTTTGTTTAAAGAGTTCGCTAAAGACCCTCGACGATGCACCCTCGGACGATGTGTTTTTTTGTTGGGTTGATAAATTCTGCGAGTTACAGCCACTTGTTTCCATGTGATGTATGATCCACTTAGGCTACTCGGCACTATGAGGCTTTCTTCATGTTTCCCAACTCTACAAATTGATATCCCTTCGTAAGCTCTGTATGAAATCAATGAGCACTTTGTGCTATCTTTTTTAGTTTTTTTTTTTTTTTTTGTTGTAAAGATTGGCTTTACTCTAAATCATATAGGCTCCACAAAATTGTCACCAATGAAATAAACCACAATTAAAAAAGCAACTAATTAACAAACAGAAAGTTATATTTTCCAAAAAATTTGAAATTTAATAATACCTACCCGAAACAAAAATGAAATATGTCCTATATTTCGGACATTATTTAAAAATAAATAACCCCTAAGAAAACAAATGCAAAATGTGATACCCAGCATTGATCAACATCATCACTTAAAATAACCAAAAATGGGCTTTAAAAAGCCCAAAATAATTTCATATTTATAATCATTTTCTATACTGATAAAACCTTCATATTTTTGAGAATTTTTGAACTCTACAATTATTCCATTTTTAAAGGTTAACCTTTTTAAAAAAATCCTGATATGAGAAGTCGCCCTTATGGCCACAATTTTAGAGTGCGACTTGTTTGTTTAAAGAGCTACAACTCATTACGAGACTCAGAAAATTGGCCAAATTACAAGACTTATAGGTTTTTAAAAGTACAGGGTTTTAAAAGTACCAAAAACAAATGAATGAATTTCAGTTTGAATTTTTTAGAATTTATTAGAATTCAAAATTAAGGTAATTTGTTATCATTTGTGAGTTCGGGTGTACAAAATATGGACAAAAAGTAAAATTCATACAGAAACCAAATTCGTAACTTGGAACCGGTATACCAAAACCGTTTCGTTAAAAAATTAAACCGAATAGATTTAAATCATCGATTTGAAACCAGCAAATCAAACGTCAAATCAAATTATACGAAAATCAGAGGACTTTCAATAAAAACGAACATATCGTCGTTGTAGAACTAAAAGTCACCAACTATATTTTCGAAATGCCAATTGTTCATTTACAAAAATATTTATATATCTTTAAATTTTTGATCGATGAGCTCAATATTTGCATAAAATGATAAGAAAATGTGAACATATCGATTGGTATTTCCACTTTAAAAATTTATCAATTACTTTTTGGAATAATTACCAACAAAGTTCAAATTTAAGATTTTCATAAAAATGTATTTGGTGACTTTTATTCTACAACTAGGATATATAAAATAATATCGCTGTTCTTTCGTCGT
Organism: Dryomyza anilis; assembly: GCA_951804985.1. Lineage (NCBI taxonomy): Eukaryota > Metazoa > Arthropoda > Insecta > Diptera > Dryomyzidae > Dryomyza > Dryomyza anilis. The sequence continues at coordinate 67,337,191 of OX638132.1, forward strand.
TTTAAATATAATAAAAGTTTTCATTTTCGACAAAAAATATTTAAATTTATTTACTAATCCGCCTCATCAGTCCAGACTTGTATTCTAATGGTCTCGGGTTCGAATCCCCGTTTCAGCATGGGAATGGATTCACAGTGCAATGAATATAATCTGTCTGAGTGCTGTTGACTAGAGATGGTCATGTGAGCGTGATTCAGCGTGATTCACGTGAATCACGCGTGATCACGCGTGGTTGTGATTGAATCCTAATTTTGCTCACGTGATTGTGAGTGAGTGTGAGTAGACCTAAAAATACCGTGAGTGAGTGGGCGTGAGTACAATGTTTTCGTGAGTGAGTGTGCGTGAGTCGAATATTTCATAAAATGAAAAAATCTCACTTTTAATTTTTTGCGATTTTTCGATATTTTGCTGAACTATAGAACTGAAGTTGAACTCAGAAGGCTTCAGGAAAGCGACTGCTCACTTTTCAGAACAATAATAAATCAAACCCTTTCTAACGACCGTCATATACCCACTCAACTCAGAATAAGTTGCAAGGTTCCAGTTAACAATTGATCTAACCCCTGCAAACCAGCCGTACTTAGTATGGGCTAGTCAATTTTTGTGGGGTCATGTCAATAGTTTTTGCTTGGTTTCATACGACCGTTCATGGAAATGGATATAGAACTCAATTTTTTTTTACTCATCTTTGAAAAAAATGTGAATTTTAAATTTCAACTATACATGATAACTCTGTATTGACTTCCTTTTGTTTATTAAGTTTAATTTGTTCCAGGGATTCGAAAAAAAAAATCGCTTCAAAAATAATTTTTCCCAAAGTCAATTCATCCCTGGTAAATTCTACTCCGGACTATTTTTTTATTGAACATTCTTTTGCACAGATAATTTTTCCAGAGACAATTCTCAAAGATTTTACACGAATTGTTCAACGGAGAATTATTCTTCGAGGCAATTTTTACGTTTTTATATGAAAAGCACATCGAAGGTCTTTCACATTTCCATCTCCGTTAAAAATTGAAATATATTTTATTAAAATCCATAACATCACTATTGGATTTTAAAGATGTAGGTTGTATTGGAGGTGCCACGCTCGGTCGACCAATCTCACCAACATTACAAATGAAATATGTATTTTTATGCATTCTGAAAACAATAGCACAAAAACGTGATTTAGCGTGATTCACGTGAATCACGCGTGATCACGCGTGATTGTGATTGAATCTTAATTTTACTCACGTGATTGTGAGTGAGTGTGAGTAGAGCAAAAAAGGCCGTGAGTGAGTGTGCGTGATTAGAAAAAATCTTTCGTGAGTGTGAGTGAGTGTGAGTCAAAACTCACTCACGTGCCCATCTCTACTGTTGACATTAGTAGATATTCGAAAAAAAAGTCTAAATTGTGAAACAGATAAAATCCTCAAATACCCAAAATAATATTTAATGATAAAACACCAAAAATATGTACGTTTTGTTTTATTTCATTGGGTGTTATTTCATTTTGATACAATAATCAATACAAAAAAAATGATATAACTGCCAAAATCGAATGAAATATTCTGCGGTTCATTTAATTCATTTAATTTAATTTTTCGGTATTATTTCATTTGGGGGATATTTAGTAGCGCCATTTATCAGTAAAAAAAAACAAATGTTCTGACTTTACTCACTGTCAAAATGAACCAAGCGAAAGCTCTGCCTCACGTCACCTTAAACAATGCCGCCTCTTTTTGTGTAGTCGGTGCTCTGTAAAGAGCCCAACGGGACTGGAAGTCAAAAAGCATTGATAAGAATGAATTTAAAGGTACGCAGTCGTGTTTATTTTTTTTTTTTTTTTGTCTGTGCAGAGAGTCATGTTGACAATTTAGTTTGTTGTGTGAATAAAGCAAGAAAATGTGGTCTGAGGACTGTGCAACTGTGGACTAAAGATTGTTTTAGGATTTGCTTTTGTTAAATAAACAAACACATGGTTGTTGTCGTTGTATTTAGCGAGGGCCAAGTCTTAAATCGCCAACATTTGCTTGAAGTTTTATCTGTATTTGTCTTCTTGCAACATTAAGCCATAAAGATACACGCCCCAACTAAACATAAAGCACGTCTGCACATAGCTATCTTTCGACTATAAAAGGAATCAAATGTAGACCTTAATTCGATTGTACGGCACCAAACGCTTCTGGCAGAATTAAAATTGACCATGAATGAATAAGCACAACACAGTGCTGATGATTAAATGGGAAGTTAATATTACTATAACCGGGGTCTATATTATTGGTATCATATTATTTAGACAAGAATTCAACAAATCATTTGATGATAATTTTTGGAATTCAATTAAAGACTGTTATTCCTTTTAAATGCAACTCTTACAGCGTAGAACTTAATAAATATTTATATCAAAAATTAGTTTTTAGTAAAAAAAAAAAATTTTAAAACAAATAAAATTAATCTCTATACAAAAACTAATCTCTATATCTGAAAAAGTTTAAGAATCTTTAATGCTGTATCCTTTTTTGTTCTTGTTAAAAATTCGGCTTTTTCTTCAATGCAACTGTTATCTCAGGTGAAGTTTAAATATTGCTTTTCATTGGTTTCTGGATAAGATTGAAATTTTTTCTTGTCTAAACCAATTAAATAATTCATAAAACACAATATGTTACTAAATTGCAGCAAACATTGCTAAAATTACGTTTTCCACTTTACCCCAGAACGAGTTTCCCACTTTACTCCAATATCGGAATTTGATCATAACTTAGCACCATTAAAAAAATTTTAAATTATTTGCAAAATCCGTTTGTATTACAAAACAACAGAACTCTAAAAAACTTTCAAAAACATTTTTTTTTTCACTTGTTCTCAAAATGCAATAAAATAGTAATATTTTGATTATAAAAGTTAATCCCATATTAAGAAACACTTGACATTTGTTTTTGTTTTTCTAAGTGCAAAAACATATCCAGAAATTGCAATTTCCCACATTACCCCATGTCCCACTTACCCCAGGCTCCCCTATATAATTCCCTATAAAGACCATGTTATTTAATTGTTATATACTGCTTGCTTAAATTACACAATATAATTTTGAAACAAACAAATATAATATACAAATATATATTTTTTTTTCAAAATAAATTATTTTTGTATGTTTTTTTACAAAATTTTCAAAAAAAAAAAATTTTCGAAAATAAAATTCGAAAAAATAAACCTAAAAAATAAATTAAAATTTAAAATAAAATTTTGTGTGAACGAAAAAAAAAATAAAAAAATTGTCACAAAAAAAACTTTGTCAGAAAACATTTTTTTTTTCGAAAAAAAATATATTTTGTATAAAAATAATTTATAATTCATAAAAAGTTTTAATAATAAATAAATATATTTTAAAATATATAAAGCATGTCGAACAAACCAAGAGAAGTATGGCAAAAAATTAACGAAAAATAAATATTATAATTGAAATTTATTTTGATGACCAGCATACTTCATAATGATATACATATATGTTGTATTTTATGTATTTGTTCATTAATATGATGAAACGTATTCTTCACAAACACTTCATCACATTGAAGAACATTTTTTTTGGTCATTCCTATAATTTGGTAAGGAATTCATAACATTGATGTTTTTTAGTTATCAATATTATGAAACGTTCTTCAATACAATGAATCATGGTTTGAAGAAAGTAATTCCTCAATACGATGATGATTTTTTTTCTGTTTGCAAATCAGAGCTGAAAGGTTGGATTACGATTACTTTTGATTACGATTACTGAAGAATCGTAATCAAAAATTTTGATTACGATTAGAAATAATCAAAAAGTAATTTGATTCTTGATTTAAAATAATTAAAAACGAGTAATCAGACTTCTATTTTTTTGAATATTTGAAAATAAATCGTAATCTAACCTTTACAGCTCTGGTGCAAATGCTTTTAATAGTATATACATTTTTAATCAAACAAGTTAACACGGATTTTATTTGCATTTTAAAGACTCAAGTATTATCAAATATTAAATTAATAAAATTAATTATTAAAATATCTCATAATAGCTTTTCAAATGGGTATAAAACCTTTACATAAATTTACATTGGAAAAGCACTTTCATATCCATACTCAGATAGAACGCAACTACTAAATAAGTTCCGTAATTCCACGTACAGGTTGATTTTTTCAAGTGTGCAAAATACTGTCGGTGCAATTTGCCATATTGTCGTCTGTCATATATTTAGAATTTTTCCACAAATCTGCCTCGAAAAAGTATTTTTTCGACGACAATTAGTTTCGAAGAAGAATTTACAAGAAAATATATGGTTTTGTCTATTGTTTTCAAACAAAAAATTGTCTTGGGAAAGAATTTTCTTATAACAAAAAGTTCTGAGGTGGCGAATTTGCCTTGGCGAATTGGACCTTGAAGAATAGTCCGAGAAAGAATTGTGATGCATGGAGAAAATTTAAAGAATTGTTTTGTCGAAAAACTGTCCCTTGTGAGGAAGTATAGTCTCGGAGAAGAATTGTCTATGATTAGAATTATCTTGCAAAAGAGTTGACTTGGATAAAAATTGTTTAGTCGAAAAACTGTCACGGAAAAATTCGTCTGAAAGAATATTGCCGCAGAAAAGTTGCCATAAAAAGATTTCTAAATTGACTCGCTGGAGAATTACCCTGGAAAAAAATGCCATTGGAGAAGAATTGTCTTGTCAAATTATTGCCTGCTGTTGAATTGTCTAGGTAAAAACATTCTCGTGAAGAATAATGTGGAAAGGAATTGTTTCAGAGAAAACCACTGCCCAACGAAATTAAAATATTGGTGCGGTGCAGTAAAAAAAAAAGTTGCTGTAATTAAATTCGTGACATTGATTCCGAAAATTGCATCAGTTGCGTACGAAAAAAAAACAAAATTGTATGTATTTTATGAAAAAAAAATTATTTGGTGGAAAAAGCATATTAAAAAATTATTCTCATCCATTGTTGTGTAGCGCGACGTATGCTCTTTAAAAAAATTATTTCTTTTTAAAGAATTTACTAGGAAAACATTTAGGGGTTAAGTCCATTTTTTCGCATTGCTGGAAAATCAATAAAAACTGTTAAACTGTACCAATTTTTCTTTAGATGTACTACCACCTGTCGATGGTATGACTCAATATGAGGTATATCAATAATATATGCGTGTTTTAGTAAGTGGTAAAATCACATATCATAGGCAAATATTTCTTTTTCAACGCTAAAACATTTTCAATATAATTTTTATTGATTGGCAATGATAAATTTATAAAATGCAACATTGATAGTATAATTTTGTAAAAGGTATAGTAATTCCATTAGTTTTTAATTCATATATATTGCGTTATTTACATTTGAAATCGTGGTATCTTAGTTTATCTCGGATATGGATAATTTTGGTACCAAACGACGCGAAAAATAAAAAAAAAATCATATAAACTCAATTTATCCGGATCTCCGGGGTAGACTTGTTTCGGGGATGATCCCAGAAATGATTACTATTCTCCTATGAAATCCCAGATCTATTGCATAATTTTTTTTCGTTTGTGTGTTATCTCTATATAAAAAATATTTTTCTTTTATTTTTTTATATTTTTTTGCAGAGTAATTTTAGTTTTGGACCAGTTTGAACGTAGTTTAAAAAGTGCATAATAAAGCTAAAGGTTCATATTTTCATGAAAAATGTGAATCAATCAGTGGTAAATAAATTTTAGTTTCAGATTAATTTTATCAGTAGTTAAAATTGGCCAGTCCGCAAAAGTGCCTAATAAAACATTTAGGTGTTTTATCTACTTTCTAAATAAATGTTAACTAAAACATAATTCAATTAATATTGAGCTTAAAACAATGAGCTTATGAAAAGCTTTAGCCTTCGCTTTTAACGAAAGATTTTCATTTTAGATATAAAATTTAAACCATATTATTGTTAATGAAATTGCAAACAATGACACTGAATGCGGATGACAGCAGCAACAGCGCGGCAGAGTCTGTTCCTAATCACGTTATTGTAATCAAATCTGGGTTGTTATAAACTTTCCAAGGTAGATTCAGAGGAAGGGCTTTGCAAGGGTTTTGCAAGGGTTTTGCCAGGGTTTCGCAAGGGTTTCGCAAGGGTTTCGCAAGGGTTTCGCAAGGGTTTCTCTCAGTTAAACGTCGAGAATTGCATATTCCGATCAGTGCATTTTGGGATAATCGATATTTCGCTTTGTGCATTGACTTTAATCTCAGCATAAAAGAGCGCTTTACATAACAAAAATTAAGAAGTTTCGAATTACAATTACGAAATACATGTACTTTTATTTAATTACAAAAACTAAACATGTTATGAAATAAATCAAATTTTAATAAAAATAAATAATAGTTATATCCTATAGTTTTTATCAGATGCACCCCAATTTCGTTGGGTTGAAATTCATTACTTAACGGAGTACTCCTAAAATCTGAAGAGTCAAATGCCAAATATATATTTAAGGGTCATATGGTTTCATTTGTATGTCTTCACGAATTCAGCGTGGAATGTACTAAACTTCTCCATCATCACCTTCAGCGTTTCGACTGGCGGCAGTATGGTGGTGCGGAAATGATAGGTGCCGGGAATTTGTACGAATCCACTCCATGGAATAACGCAGATACCAGTCGATTCGAGCTGCTCAAAGGCATAGAATGTATCGGTGAGCATCTCCTTGGCATTGGCAGCCTCAATAGCCTTGCACACAAAAAAATAATTGCTTGACGTGCAGTTGTTTCAACGAATATTCATTTGCATCTACCAAATTTAGTCAGTTTCAACTGAAATTCATTTGTGGTAAACCATAGTATTAAGCGTAACCAACTATTAGTTGAAGCAACTGCAACATTGATTGGGGAAACATACTTTTTATCCATTTTCAATTTTTTTGTTTCCATTGCCACGGCAACTAAATTCAAAATGAGACCTAACCAATATTTAGTTGACTTAACAGATAATTATATAACATTAAGTTGTAGCAACCAATATTTATTTGATTCAACTGCGAAATCAGTTGTCTTGTATAATAGCGATGCCAAAGCAGGACAACACCAGTCGCGCAAGCTTCGTTTTGTTTTGCGGACAGCGCGTGCCACGTCTTAGTCTTAAACAATATTTGGAATTGTTTTAAGGCGATTTCAGATTTTTCCACTCGTTTTTTGTATTATGCTGCGGACAGTGCATGTCACGTCTTAAACAAAATTTTGAATTGTTTTAAGGCTTGTTCGTTTTTACTGTTCGGTTTTTTCATGCTCAAACATACTTTCTTCAACCAGAGACATACTATTCTACAGAGTACTTGCTATTGTGTTTCTATATGTTGTATTATATAAGCAGCCCTAGCGCTCCAACGTGTTGCAAAGACGAAGTCAGCAGCACAACGAATCGTCGGCAATGTTCGATCTCGGGAACGCTGTTGTGACGCTGACTTCGTGTTTGCAACACGTTGGAGCGCTAGGTAAAATGGCCGATATCTTATAATTAAATTGGCTACCACAACTAAACAAATTGGTTGTGTCAATTGTATTCATTAGTTGTGTGAACTGATACACGGTGTTGCAACAACTGAATCAGTCGAATGTTGATAGAACTAAATAAATCGGTTGGCAAAAAAAGACGGTTGCCCCAATTGATTCGTTCTTTGGGTGTGGGCGGAATAATAATCTGTGGGATCACGAACATGGAACCCTGCACATTGTTCACCTTATACCCTCCAAAGCTTTTGAACGTCTCGTAAACGAGAAAAGCGCGTTCCTTCTGTGAATTAAACGTGTATTCGCGCTCGCAAATGTATTGCTCATAGGAGGGCTCTCCGGGCTTGGGTGGGTTTATTAAAGCACTGAGAGCTATCTGTCCAGCGGTTGTGGCACACAGCGTTGCCGTCAACGACTTGGCCAGTATGGCGCGCACTTTGAGGCATAGATTGATGAGCTCCATGTAGCCGCCACGAATGCCGCACTCACCAAAGAAGCCCTTTGATATCGACATAAAACTGACCAGCTCCATATCTTTGTAAGGCTCTCCCATTTCGTACATCGTCTTCTTGACCGAGTAAACTTAGAGTTTTTGTCGTAGATGTTGAAGTGATAGACCTCGTTGGCGCACACGAACAATTTGTTTTCGTAGGCAAACTGAATTACTTCGCAAATGTTTTCGCGCGTCAGCACCTGTCCGGTGGGATTGCCGGGATTTATAACTACAATGGCGCGTGGTTCACATGTCTTCTTTGTCTCCTCAAGTGCGCGTTCTAGCTCCGAGCGTTCGAGACCCCAGTTGGTTTCCTCTTTCAGATAGTAGTTTTGTATATATTTGTATTTTTTACCATAACTTTTCATGGGTATAAGATCAAATTGTAATGTAGAGGCATTAATTGTTTACTTTTAAAGCACCTATCTATTGGCATCATTATTTAAAAATAATTTGCAAATTTGCTAAAAATATTTTAAAATAATGATGGTGCCAATCGATAGGTGTGTTAAAAACAAACAAGTAATGCCTTCACCCCACTTTTTTATGTTGTACCTATAACAAGTTGTCGCTTGCAAATAGCGAAATTTTAAAATTTGAAAATCTTGTCAAAAGGTCCAATCTTTTTATTTTTTTGCGATAACTTTTTATTGGTATAAGAAAAAATAGTACTCTAAAGCAATTAATTGTTTGTTTTGAAAGCACCTATCAATGGCATCATTATTTCTGAATAATTTTTGAAAAATGTTTGCATAATGATGTTTTAATATCTTTAAACCACTACTTTGTCTTGTACCAATAAAAAGTTCTGGTAACAAAACGACAAGATTTTCAATTTTTCAAATTCGCCCTAAATAAAATAAATTTAAATTTAAATATTGCGCAAAGAAGACAGCTGTGCTACGCTGGTTATATATATTTTTTATTTTGTTTTCATTTTATATATACCACGATTATTACCATGGCTATTATTTCTACATAAATTTAGTTGGACGCCCAAAAGTATGCCGCAAATGAAACAAAAAACAATTTTAAAGTTTCTGCAGTACAAAATAGAGCATCTAAAAACGTAGTCAGCTGCAATTTAATTTCGATGGGTGCTGTAAAAGATGTAGGAAAAAAGCAAGGAAATGCCTAACTGAAGATATAAAAATTGCGCACCCGACGCTGACCAAAGTAATGACTCGACTTAAATGAACCCAAACTTTGGCAACACATCAAAGTTTTGCTTCAAGATTTTGCGCTCAACAAAAACAATCAATAGAAGAACTTACAAAAAAAAAAATACAACAACAATAAATTCATTAATTTTGAGACACGTTCGTTGCTAAATTAACCCACCTACGCCAATCGAAATCTTTTTATTTTCTTTTCTTTTGTTTTCATTATTATAATTATTAATAATTATATCATGAATTATTTAGCAACTTCTTTTGATGTTTGCTAATTAAAAGCATTAAAAGTGCCCCTTTATTTCAGTTGAGTTGAGTAGAATTGAGTTGAGTTGACTTGAGTTGGAGCATCGCAAATGACAGCCAAATAAAAACTGACATTGCCAAAACAAAATTGTGGCGCAAAATATGACGCACAAATTGACACAAAAAGCATCGCAAAAAATGGAGCAAAAGCTGAAGACCTAAAGTACCCAATTTTTGCAGACAAAACTTATTTATTGCATTTTAGTCACACACACAAACCAAAACTTGACGTTTAATGATTAAAGTTTGTTGGCATATCGCATGGTAGGGGTGACCGACTGACAAAATAAATTCAGCGAATTTCGAAGAATTTCTCTCGCCAAATGATACAACCCTATGATACACACCCCTATAATAGCTGTAATACTTTTAACAATATTACAGGCTGCATTTAATGCCACTTACATTATTTGTTACATTCAATGTAATAAAAAAAATATGAAAAAAAAAAAACAATAACACTGAAAAAATATAAATTAAAATTTGATATATAGCATTTCTTCATTTTAGAGTTTTGTAAAAGATTTTAAAATCGATAATTTTCTTACGTAATTATGGCAATGAATTTTATTTTTTTAGGCAAGCCGAAATTAAATTGTGATATTGTCGAATACATAACATAAAAAAGGAATTGGTACTACTCACTCGAGAGAATCCAACTCCTTGGTTCTTGGGGGTCGTGACAGTATAGAAACATTTATTCGACATATTTCCAACAGCCAAAGACGGAGTTTGTATCACAAGCAGTCTGTTTCCTGTTCGTTTCACAAAGATGCCGTGGGAACGCCATTATCAGTCCTCAAAATTTGAAAACCTCCCAAGTCAAAATTTCTGGCATTTTTTTTAGAAATATTTCGGACATATTTCCAACAAAAACACAAAACGCAGTTTATCAAATTATGAAGAATTTTAAATAGAGCTGGAAAGAATCAAATTCCTGACAACATTTTTGGCATTGTCCAGACAGTTTAGAAACATTTTTCGACATATTTGAAACATCCAATGGAGTAGTTTGTATCATTAGCTGTCTATTTTCTGCTCGTTCCCAATATATTCCGTGAGTCTGCCATTTTTGACATTGTTTTAGGAATATTTCGGGCGTATATCCGGCAAAAGCACAGATTGAATATAGGAAATTTATAGCAGGTTGTCCAATTTTGTGGATTTTTATTATCAGATTCACGACAAATGCTGGGTACAGGCAAAAAAAATAGAAAGCTTGTGATACAGAATCCGCCCTTGTTTATTTAAAATATGTCGAGAAAATAATTCCGAACAGTCTCAACCCTGTCAAATCTTTTTTCTGAGGCTATACACTTCCCAAAATATTCCATTAATCTTCATTTTTTTTTATTTAAAATTTTTTTAAATTAAAATGGTTTTAAATATTTACATTTTTCTAAAATTTGCTAAAATTGACTTTTTTACGAATAATTAATATTTTTTTTCTAAAAATTCGCATTTTAACTCAAAATTCATCATCAATTGGTTCAACTCATATCGCAACAAACAGAGTCCAAAATTCGCAAATCATTTTTTATGACGTTTTAATATATTCGTTGTGAAACAAAAAAAAAGTGTAGCCTTTAAAATGTACGAATTTTCAACGCGTCTTCAAATTTTATAAAAGTATGCATACATAGTATCATTTTTGCACACTTTTAGAAGACTTTATCCGGTTGCCTTTCAATTGCTAAAATGACAACTTTTGGATATTACCTGTAAGACATCTTTATGTATACCATAGGGACATCATTCAGACAAATCTTAAATACATATTCCAATGATATAAGACATTTGTATTACAAAAGACATTTTTCCCATAACATTTCGGACAACTTTCGGACATCGATAACATTTAAAAGATAACTTAAAGTCATCTTTCAGACGTACCTTTTCTACTTGGGTATTTTACTAAAAATTGCCATTATTATAGGATTTAAACTTTGAACGTAAAATTAAAAATATTTATTAAATTTTAAAATTTCCAATTTTAAAACCTAATTTTACATTTTAATAAATGTATGTATGATCGTCTATCGAATTCCGAACGAATTTCATATACAATTCGTAAACAATCGGTAAAATTTGTAAACATACGGTCACAATACAAAAATGTGTTTCTCAAACAAATTCAAATCGTTGCACAGTAATTCGTCTAGAGTATGCTAGGTGGACAAAATTGATTATTTCATTTCCATGTAATATGAATCAGATTTAATTAATTATATTCCAAAAGCCACGAAAATACATTTTTTTTTTGTGTATAACATTCGCATGGTTGGAAACAAATGTACGACAACATAGCTATTCAAATACAAAAAATATTTTTTTGAATTTTTGAAAATAACTCTAGGATTAACGAATTATTTAAATACTAGCTGAACCCGTGCACGACTCGTGCCAAGATTTTGTGAATTCATAGATATAAAGCGATTTTATTAATATAAAAAAACATTATTATTATTTTTTATATCAGGGGCCCGTGATTCGCTGTGGAAGTTTTTATTGGTTTTATAAATGTAGTAACCAAATAATAATTCTTCGCCAAAACAACTTTTCTCAAAGACAATTCAGACAGTAGAATATTTCCCCACAGAATTCTTCCCAGTAGAAATCTTCGCCGTTAATTTCATCCCCATAGAACGCTTTACCGTAGAATTCTTCCCGGTAGAACTCTTCCCGGTAGAATTCTTCCCCGTAGAGTTTTTCCCAGTAGAAGTTTTAGTGTAGTTAGTTTTAATGTGGTGAGTTTTAGTGTGTTGAATTTTTAGTTTAGTGAATTTTTAGTGTGGTGAGTTTTTGTGTGGTGTGTTTTAGTGTCGTGAGTTTTAGTGTGGTGAGTTTTAGTGTGGTGAGTTTTAGTGTGGTGAATTTTTAGTGTGGTGAGTTTTAGTGTGGTGAGTTTTAGTGTAGTGAGTTTTATTGTGGTGAGTTTCTGTGCGGTGAGTTTTAGTATGGTGAGTTTTAGTGTGGTGAGTTTCGGTGTGGTGAGTTTTAGTGTGGTGAGTTTTAGTGTGGTGAATTTTTAGTGTGGTGAGCTTTATTGTGTTGAGTTTTAGTGTGGTAAATTTTGGTGTGGTGAGTTTTAGTGTGGTGAGTTTTAGTTTTTTGTTTCATCTTTTTAGATTGTGTATGTGCTGAGTTATGTCGTTTTGAAAGTTTAGGTTGTATGGGAGGTACCCGCCCATATATAGCCTATGACACCCTCCGGTCTCCATAGTATCCTGGTGCAAAATTTCAGTTAAATCGGTTCAGCGGTTTAGACGTGATGCTGGAACAAACAGACAGACAGACAGACAGACAGACAGACCGACAGACTGACAGACGGACCAAGATTTTATATATATAGATAGATAGATTTGGAAGATTTCAATTTAGCTTTGAAATAATGAATCATAGACTGGCTGGTACATATTTTAAAACTATGTATTAAAAATTTAATGAAAAAATAGTATTCACAATTTAAACCAGTTGGGAAGGTTAGATCACATGGGAAATTTTAAAGTAGGTGTAATTATGATAGTTCGGATTATCAAAATTATAGTCGGTCTAAGCCGACTATAAATACCCTACACATATATGTGGTTACCATTCAAAGTGATATATAGGTCACCAGGGTATACGAATCCTGAAAATAACTACAAACATTCAATCGCTGAAGAATTTCCATTCATTTGATACCCATATTTACATATGGGTAGGTGTACCGAATATCGATTTCTTTTTTGGTGAACCAGAAGTCTTTTCGCCGGAAAACATTATTATCATGTATTTGAGCATGATGTCAATACATATTTGACCAAAAAAGTTTACCTAAGCACGTATACGTAAGAATTGATCATTTTATGTACATTTTATATGAGGTATTTGAACATAAGTGGTCGGATCATAGGTCACAATGGACCGATCTCGCCAATTTTTTCGCACATACAGCGTAGGTATATTAGTAATCTAAGTTATAAGTTTCATTTATCTAGCTCTTCAATTTTAAAAGTCTTAGGGATTTCAACAGACAGACGGACAGACAGACAGACGGACAGACAGACGGACAGACGGACATCGCTAAATCGACTCAGGAGGTCATGCTGATCAAGAATATATATACTTTTCCATACCGGAGATGCTTCCTTCTGGGTGTTACAAACGGCGTACCAAACTGAATATACCCTTTCACTCTTAGTGTAGGGTATAAAAATACATGTTAAAATAGGAATAAATTTAATTTTTTTCATCTCATTTTGATGGAGTACAACTAATTATATCCAGAAGTATCCAGCCTATTTTTTATATATGTGGCAGTTACATATTTACTCTATAAAAAACAACAAAAAACTATTAAGACAATGGAGTCCAAGTATTATTTTTTTTTTTATTTGGTAGAGAGTTTTTTTATCAATTTCAAAACTGGACATCTTCAATGAATGGCTAAAACCAATTGGTATTTTAACTTTAAAAAAAGTATTAACTACTTTTTGTAATAATTACCAACAATAAATTCAATCAAGAATGATAATGGTCGAATTTTAGACTTAATTTATACATCAAGCAATTAAGTCTGTCGCCTATTTCTAATAATTGTTTACACCATAAAGCACTTAGTGTTACTTTTGGGTTTTATAATTTCGATTCCAATGAAAGTGGTTGTAATGACATATATGACTTCGATAAAGGGAATTTCACTGCTATTAACGAATTTTTAAGAACTATTAATTGGTCAGTTTTAAATTCATTTTCTGAACCATTAGATATTTTTAATTTCATTTATGAAAATTTTACTTTGGCAATTTCTAGATTTGTTCCATCAAAATACAAACTTCCAAAAAATAAACCGCCATGGTTCAATGCCAGATTATCAAATTTAAAAAATATCAAAAATAAATCGTTTAAAAAATATCAAACTACAAAATGTGAGTCAGTTCGCGATCAATTTATACGTTTGCGTAATGAATTTAATTATTTACATACATTTTTATATAAACAATACATTTATAAAATAGAAACAAAATTGAAATCAAATCCATCAGCTTTTTGGCATTTTATTAATACAAAAAGAAAGACCAATGGATTCCCATCTAGTATGGAATATGATAGCAAAAAATCTAGCAATACAACAGAATCCTGTAATATTTTTGCTAAATTTTTTTAATCGGTTTATATGTGATACAAAATTGAACAGAGATTTCAATTCTCCGAATCAAGCTGGTTTTCAATATATGGAAATTTCTGAAGATGATATTGAATTTGCCATTTCTGATTTAAAATTCAGTTCTAATTGCGAATATAATGATTTTCCATCAATCTTCTATAAAAATTGTTCAATAAATGTTATTAAACCTTTCGCAATTTTGTTTAATAAATGTGTAAAGAGTTGCACGTTCTTGGATGATTGGAAAGTTTGTTTTATTGTTCCAATATTTAAATCGGGTAACCGTAATGATGTGAATAATTACAGAGCAATTGTTAAGCAAAAAACTTTAGCAAAGTTGTTTGATCATATAATTAAAATTAAATTCTTTGATCTTATTAAAAGCGTTATCAGTGACTGTCAATATGGTTTCTTTCCAGGCAGATTAACATGTTCAAATTTGAACTTATTAACTAATCATATTGTAAATGCTATAGAACAGCATAATCAGTTAGATGTGATTTATACTGAATTTTCAAAAGCATTTGACAAAGTTGATCACACAATTTTATTACTAAAATTGAAAAAGTTTGGATTTTCCGAACAACTTATAACATTTTTTGAAAGTTTCTTAACAAATAGAAAATTGAAAGTTAAAACTGGCTCTTGTTATTCAGAAGTTGTTGTAAATGCATGTTCTGGAATCCCTCAGGGTACACATTGTGGGCCATTATTGTTTATAATTTTCATTAATGTCTTCCCTCAACAAATAAAATATGCTAAATGTTTGATTTTTGCAGATGATGTAAAATTGTTTCTTAAAGTTAATCATATGGGAGATTGCTTTAAATTACAACATGATTTAGCATTGCTGAATGCATGGTGTTATTCAAACAAATTAAATTTAAATGTTAATAAATGTTGTATTTTATCTTACACAAAACCTAGCAGTCCAATAAATTTCACATACACTCTTAATAATTTAATTTTAAATCGATGATTTGAAATAAAAGATTTAGGAGTAATATTTGACTCAAAATTAAAATTTACAAGTCATTATGACTATATTGTTTCGAAATCATATGCTATGTTAGGATTCATTAAAAGAAATTCGATATCTTTCAAGGATACAATGACAATTAAGGCTCTTTATATATCTTTAGTACGGAGCCATCTTGAATATTGTTCTATTGTTTGGAATCCATATTATAATGAACATTCAAACCGCATTGAGAAAGTTCAAAAAAATTTAACTAGATACGCAATTTTCAAACTCCATTGGTCTGATGTTAACCTAAATTATGATGCTAGGCGCAAATTACTTGGGTTACAATCTTTAAAAGATAGAAGAACTTATTTTTCATTAATGTTTGTTTATAATATTTTATCTGAAAAAGTAAATTGTTCTGAGCTCTTAAATATGTTTAATTTGTATGTTCCAATTAGAGATTTAAGACATAATCGTTTATTTGTTGCGTCATTACATAGATTAAATTATGCTTTCAATGAAACTATTTCTAGATGTATTAGATTATGTAATAGTTTTTCTCCTCTTGTAAATTTCAATGTTAATGAATATAGGTTTAAATTAAATTTGTTTATACTGTTTAATTAATTATATTTATTTATTTTTTTTGAATTGTAATTAGTCTGTAAGATACAAATCAGTAGACTGAATAAAATAAAATGAAATGAAAAAAAAAATCATAAAAATGTATTTGGTGACTTTTAGCTCTACAACGACGATACATTTGCCCATTGTAAAAATATTACATCACCCCATATCTCACTCCAGCACTTTCAAACACATCTCACTCTACACTAAAGAAATCAACTTGGATTTGTGTTTTACTATGGCAAATTTGACTGTGGCAATGCTCCAAAAACTTGTCATTTGATTCCTCACATATGACAGAGTACATGGTAGGTAAGACATAATGTGGTATAGTTCAGTTGTTAACAATGGATCTGATGTAATTCATCATGTGCTTACTTAATTTTGTACATTCTTCAATGAATTAACACCCATTTCGAATGCAATTGAATTGCAGACAAATATTTGCATCTGTCGAAATCAATGTTGGTTTCTCTGCAATTTCACAGTTGGTTTCATCACCAGCGCAGTTTCATCTTACAATAGTTGTCTTATTTGTGTTATTGTGGATTGTACTTCCTATATTAACGCCTCTCACATTGTCTCAAAATCTGGCATTCAAACACGGTAAACCCTTTCCTTTGGTTGCGTTTAATTGCAGACTACGAATGTCAATGTGTAAATTTGCCAGAATGTATTTATTAAGCCAATTGAGTTGTTCGATTTTGAATAGGTTTATATGGCACGTACTCTAGGCCAATTAAATTTTCTCATTAGAAATATTATTCACACAATTGAACTTTAAAAAAACTGCATTTCTTTTTTATAGAAAGATTTCACACATTTTTGCAGTTGAAGATTTCAACAAAAATTGTTGAATATTGAAGAATGTTTATTTTTGAAGTAAAACTAACTAATGAAATATTTTTAAAAAATATATACAGAATTAAAAATAAATAAAAAATAAAATGGGGCAGAATTTAGAGAAATTTTTATCGTTTCTAGTAGAAATTTAACCTACTAGAGAAGATATGATCAAGGTCATATTTGTTATGTAACTGTTCAGGTTAAAACAAAGTAACTATACAATAATCAGTACCTCATATTGACCGTAGTCAAATTTCTAGTAGGGAGGAAGTATTGACTCGGAAAATAATTTCTTCTGAAACAAAATTATCTGCAGAAAAATTGTCTGGAAAGACATGACTGATAGATTAATTGTTTAAGGAAACTTTAATTGATAGAATTTCAACTTTTATATTAGTAGTGTCATGCAAGCAAACAGTGAGTGTAGTGAGTGAGAAAACTACAATAAATCTGTCGTTTGGCGTTAGTCGGCAGTAATTTTCTTATTGGTATTTTTATACCCTACACTAAGAGTGAAAGGGTATATTCAATTTGGTACGCCGTTTGTAACGCCCAGAAGGAAGCATCTCCGGTATGGATACTTTTCCATATTCTTGATCAGCATGACCTCCTGAGTCGATTTAGCGACGTCCCTCTGTCTGTCCGTCTGTCTGTTGAAATCCCTACTACTTAAACAATTGAAGAGTTAGATAAATGAAACTCATAATTTAGGTTACTTATATACCTACGCTGTATGTGCGAAAAAATTAGGCATATCGGTCCATTGTGACCTGTGATCTGACTATTTATATTCAAATAACTCATATAAAATTTACATCTACAGTTCAGTTTTACTGTATACGTGCTTAGGTAATTTTTTTTGGGTCAAATATATATTGACTTCATGCTCAAATACATGGAAATTATGTTTTTCCACGAAACGACTTGTGGTTCCCAAAAAAAAATCGAAATTCGATACACCTATCCTTTTATAAATATGTGTATCAAATGAATGGAAATTCTTCAGCGATTGAAAGTTTGAAGTTATTTTCAGGATTTGTACCCTGGTGACCTATATATCACTTTAAATTGTAACCACACATATGTGTAGGGTATTTATAGTCGGCTTAGACCGACTATAATTTTGATAATCCTAACTATCACCAAATTTAAAATTTCCCATGTGATCTAACCTTCCCTTCCCTGGTTTTGAAATAAAACTAAATAATGAAAAAAATTTTGTTCGATTAATTTTTTTCTTTCTTTTGAATTTTTTTCTATATTTTAATATTAATAAAAATTCCTTACAATAAGAATGATAAAAAAAATGAAAAATGCACTGAGTACTGAGTGTCATAAGCAGTTTATTTCAATATTTGAATTTTTATTGCACATCATTATAGACCTTTTCACTACAACAACGTTTTGTTCGAGTTTTATTTTGACACTACTTGTGCTTTGTTGTTGTGAGCAGCACATTCATTTGACTTTCAAGCATAGATCCGGCGAAAGTAAATGTCTTAAAATAAAAGAAAGTCTTGAATATCTCAAATGCATTTGTGCAGATATTTAGCAAATTCCATAAATAATTCTATGGAATTCTATGGAACGTACAAATGAATTTCACATAATATGCTGTATTGCGTTGGAATTGTATTATAATATCAGTGGTTAGTGATCCTATTGTTTAATAATGAAGCTATTTGTCACTTCATATTCATTGTCTTTAATAACAACTGAAATGTATTAAATATGTATTGAATGCATTATTTGACAAATCAAACTTTAGCAGCACTTTCTATGTGGTTATATAATTTTTGCATGATGTAATTAAAACCCATCAACATAATAAATTAAAATAAAAGTTAAAAATTATAAAGTAACATGTCCAATTAAAAACTTTTCGTATTTATGAGTAGCCGTAATAAAATGTCAACATCATGTAGAATATAAATTATTTTTTTTTAATATCTTTATACTGCGTAACTGCGTAGTTATTACAAATGATGGGTATTATGTGTTGTTGACACTTTCAAGTGCGTAGTTGTTCGAGAAGTGTAGGAGGCTATAAAATGTTGTAACTGTTTTAATTATGATGCTGGAGGCATTCCTTATTTAAATTTGCAATTGAATGACAATTTGGCATTTCTGTTAAATATCGATTTTGATTTAATTAAAATACAAGAACTGAAATAATTTGAATTCAATGCTACAATTCAATATTTTATTATTAAATAAATTTATTAGCAGAGTTTAGTTATGAAATTTTAAAATTTTATACACAAATGGACTTCAAAGGGGAAAAACAAAATATTAATAAAATTACTTATTTTATTATCTACAAATCAAACGATATTTTTACGATATCGAAACGATATCTTTTAAAGGCTCAAATTGTCGTTCTCGATAACACCACAGTTAGCCATGTCCCGGTGGACTTCGATACGTCGAAGCTTTCTCGAACTAAATTCGAAATCAAAGTTCGAAGTCGTAGCTAAATCGGTTATAATTTTCAAAAATTCTCGCACATTCAAATTTAAGGAGAATTTACGATATTTACACATTCATTACATTGCAATATTTTTAGAAGAAATCTCGAATTTTGATTATTTTTTCTTCGATATCGTTCCGATTTCGAATAGTTTCTCGTACCAAGAAAACTGCGATAGAACGCATCGATATCTTCCTACCATGTAGGTTCAATTTGTGGCATGATATCGTTGCGAGAACGGTAATTTCTCCATCTACTCGCATTGATCTCGTAACGATATCGAAGCGAATGGCATAAAATTAGAAAAAAGTTTGTGCAGTAAATGCCACTATTTTTGTATTATTGCAAATGACCTGCAGAATTCCAATATATGAATTAACAATTTAAAGACGGATATGTTTACGGCTAATAACTTTTGAATTAAGCTTTGATTTGCAAATGTTATAAAGGGTTTTTCAACAGGGACGCTACAAAAGTAGAGCGACAGGGACAGCAAACAACGCCATATTTCTTGCCGCTCTTTTGACATTTCTCTTCAGTAAGGTTTGCCATTTCATGATGGAAGGATATACGAGCCAACAACGAGTCGAAATTATTAAAATTTACTACCGAAATTCGGAGTCAGTTGCCTCAACATTAAGTGCGCTACGTCCAATTTATGGTCGTCATAATCGTCCTAGCAGATCAACAATTGAGCGTCTAGTGGAAAAATTTAAATCCACAGGCACAGTACAAAATGTTCCCGTGCCAGTGAGAAACAACTTGAAAATGATTCGGATTTTCATCGAAAAATCATCTTTAGCGATGCGGCTTATTTCTAGCTGAATGGCTTCGTCAATAAACAAAATATGCGTTATTGGTCAGACAGCAATCCACACGTACTCCATGAGTCATCATTGCATCCCGAAAAAATTACGGTTTGGTGCGGTTTATGGGCCGGCGGCGTCATTGAGCCGTACTTCTTCCGTGATGATCAAGACCGGCACGTTACTGTGAATGGGAATCGGTACCGTTCAATGATAATCGAATATTTTTGGCCCCAATTGGATGATATCGACTTGGAGGACATGTGGTTCCAACAGGACGGCACCACAAGCCACACAGCGAATGCCACAATCAATTTATTGGAAACCAAGTTTGGCGAACGTGTTATCTCACGAAATGGTCCAGTCGATTGGTCGCCTCGGTCGTGCGATTTGACGCCGTTAGACCTGTGGGGCTACGTCAAGTCTATGGTCTATGCCAACAAGCCAGCGACGATTGATGAACTTCGTACAAATATCGAACGTGAATTTGCTGCAGTATCGGCCGATTTATGATTGAAAACCGTCAAAAATTGGGTTCAGCGTTTGGACTTCTGCAAGCGTGCCCGTGGTGGTCATGCGCTATTCATCGAGTTCCATACATAATGGCATCGAACGTAATTTTTCAGGAATAAAGAATTTCATTGATATCCAAAACCGTTTTTGTTTTATTTTATAGCGCTCTTATTGAAAAAGCATTTACCAAATACAAGGTAATATAATATGCAATAAACATTTATCACAACATTTTATAAATCTTTCGCTGGTATAAAAGAATTGTAAATACGCAAAATAAAATCTAGGACATTTTATAAAATATTTTTTTGGAATTTTTAATTTCGTAAAATACACGAATAATTCGTAGAATACACGAAACATTAGTAATTTCTATTTTTTTTTTGCAACATATTTTTTACAAACGATTCGTATATATTACGAATCAATATTCGTAAAATTAAAACAACAATAAACTTACGAATATTTCGAGGGGGTTTAAAAAGTTTTTTTTTTTTAATTGTAGACACATACACTGGCTGTTAATTGTTTCTCATATCCAAAATATAATAGGAATTCGCAAGTTTGAAAAAAATGTTACCAGTTCTAAGACATTTGCTACACTGTTACGGTTTTCATTTATGAGTTACCTTTAATAATTCGCTTTTGAAGTTATATAATTTATGAATAATATTAAAATGCTTTTAATAAATACAAAAATGGTGCAATTAAATAAATTTCTACTAGGGTGACATCAAATTTATTCCCACTCACCTGCATAGAACAATGGCAACATGTTGAGTATGATAAGCAACGGCATAATGGTGCGCAAACATTTTTGCACATCCACGAAGCCACAACGAATGCCTTCGCATAGCCGACCAACAGTGGTGCCAGCAATGAGAGCAACATCGCTGGCAACATTTGCATCGCGAGAGATGCTGCTGCTGCCATATTGGAATGTTGCAAATGCATGTTGTATCTTTTTGTTGCCTCGTTTTCGTTGTTTTGCGTTTGCAGCAACATGTTGCAGCGATGTTTGTTGCAGTATATGATGTGTTGTACGTGCGTTGCTGTGGCGTTTGTTGGCAACATTTGTTGCCAATGTTGCCGTGGTTTTAGCTGCTGTTGCATCAATGGAAGATAAATGTGATTTCTGTGTGATTTCAACTGCATTTTGCGCTGTTTTAAATAAACGACAACATTTTCGGTTGTCATGGCAGCATTTTTCTGTTGTTGTTGTTGCTGCTGCTGATGATGTTGTTGTGGTTGTCGTAGTTGACTTTTTTCCATCAACATTATTTGCATAATTTGTTTTCCTGCCACACGACGACTTTTCATATAATGTTGCAGCAATGTTGCTGTGGCAGCAACAATTGTTGTTGGCAATTTTAATGTTAACACTGACACTCGATTCAGCAGCAGCAATTTTTTGTTGCTGCGCATAATTGTTAAGATTTGTTGCAGCTCTATATGCATCTGTTGTTGTCGATGTTGCTGCTTTAGAATTTGTGCAACAACAGTGCCAGCATTTATTAATTTCTGTCTCATTTGCATTGCTTTTGCATGCCATTTTTTCATCGCTGCTCTTGTCAACAACATTTTGCTTCTGGCTCTTGTTGTTGCTGCCGCCAACTGCAGCAGCAACAACGTTTGCTGCTTCACCTGTTGCTGCCACTTTGGCAGCGACACTTTTGTGCAATTCAGCAGCCACAACAACATCAGCTGTTGTTCGTTTTTGTAGCAATTGTTGTTGTTGTTTCTGCTGCTGCTGTTGCCGCTGTAGCAGCAAAAGATTTGGCGTAATCTGACTTTTGCATGTTGCTGATAACGATTTGACGAATGCTTGCGGCTGAATTGTTGTCGTTGTCCTTGATGTAGTTGTTGTTGCAGTCGTCGTAGTTGTTGCCGGAACACTTGCGGTGCTGGAAACGTTTTCAGTGTTGCTTGTGTCTTTTTGTTGTCGATGTTGTTGTTCTTGTTGTCGGCAACTATGACGAGTGGTTGTTGTTGCTGCAATTGCTGAGCGCGTTTTTGTTGCTGTCGTCCTTGACTGTTGCCTGACCTCAAATAGGTTTTTTGTGCGTTTGGCGTCGTGTGCTGAAAGCTTTGCAAATTGTTTCCGCTCGTTGCTAAAAATCCCTTGGGTTTTATTTTGAGTTGTTTTTGGTTTTTTTGTTGTAATGGAAATAGTATTATTTTCTCTTCTTGTTGTTTTTGTAGTATTTGTGTGCTTATAGAATGTTGTTGTTGCTGCTTTTTCGTGGCAACTTGTGTTTTTTCTGCGTTTTGTAGTAGTTGTTGATTTTTTTGTTGTATCATAAAATTGTTGTATCTGTGCTGAGGCCATGTTGTGCCCTAAAATGTAAATAAAAAGAAACATTTTATATAGAAACATTTGAAATATTTGATCAAAATTAAATTCGAATATATTTAGTACATATGATTCACAGAGAGAGAGAGGCATATATATTTTTTGTGGTATTGAAATGTCCTGTGACCCAGATCACTGGTTTTTTAAGAAATTTCCTAGATTTATTATTAAATCTAAAAAGGCTATTTGATGATAGAAAATAAAGCTGATCCTCTCTCACCACGCCAAAGATCTGCATTCTAATTCTAGTCACAGGGATAGTCTTCTGTGGTAACAGTTTCTTCACATCAAGTAGAACATAAGGATGATTCATGTGTTTTTCACATGTGTTGTTGCTCGTTAGAAGTTCCGTCAGTGCTCTGACTTTCTTCCTACTTAAGGAAAGAAGAAAAGCGGTCGATCTCTTAGTTATCGTCGGTGTCATGGGCTTGGTGAATCTGCATTTGATCTTCTTCAGCCATACAGGTGGAGTAAGCATTGAGACGAAATCGTATTTTTAAAACAAAATAAAAATTGCTCTATCAATCGCTTTTGAATGTTTGATGCGAGCAGACGTGTTTTTCTTTATTTAATTTTTTTTTTCATTTCATTTCAATAAAAAAAACGATACTTCCCAATAGGAAATAGCATCACTACGTAGTAGATTACTGCCTAATTATTATCGAATCGTAATGCGTCGGAATATCAATACTGAATTCTGTTTACTTTTAAACAGATATGGCCTAGGGCAAGTATGCATTCAGTGTAAATTACGAAGTAATGCTTTGAATGAGCCACCATCCATTACACACTGCATCCAAAGTAAAAAGAAATCGAATATTACATAATGTATATATAGATTTCTATTTAGAATTATCGTAATATGTGGTCAATCATACATGATTATTTCGTAACCAACCATTAGCAACGGGTGCTTCCATTTCTGCATTACTTTTTACGCAATCGTAATGAAGATTAGTCGCTTTACACATTACTTTGTATGCAGTAGTAATGAGGGGTAGTTCCATTTTTACATTACTTTGTACGCAGTGGTAATGAGGGGTGGTTCTATTTTTATATTACTTTGTACGAAGAAGTAATGTGGGGTGGTTTCATATGTGCATTACTTTGTACGCAGTAGTAATCAGGAGTGGTCCATTTGTACATTACTTTGTATGCAGTAGTAATGAGGGGTGGTTCCATTTTTACATTACTTGGTACGCAGTGGTAATGAGGGGTGGTTCCATTTGTACATTACTTTGTATGCAGTAGTAATGAAGGGTGGTTCCATTTTTACATTACTTGGTACGCAGTGGTAATGAGGGGTGGTTCCATTACTTTGTACACAAAAGTTATGTGGGGTGGATTCATACGTGCATTACTTAGTATGTAGTAGTAATGAGGAGTAGTCCATTTGTACATTACTTTGTTCGCAGTGGTAATAAGGGGTGGTTTCATATGTGCATTACTTTGAACGCAGTAGTAATGTGGGGTGGTCTATTTTTGCATTACTTTGTACGAAGTAGTAATGTGGGGTGGTTCATTTGAGCATTACTTTGTACGTTGTGTTAATGAGGGGTGGTTTCATTTCTGAAGTACTTCTTGCGAAGTAATAATGGGTATTATTGGGTAATTAAAATAGTGTGCAAAGACAAGACATCAGCATGTTTTCGATAATGAAGAACTATTGCAATTGTCACAGAATCTAAATTGAAAAATACAGCAATTGAAAAATAAATTGAAATATAACCAAAATAATACCCACCAAAAATGTAAAAGTAACAAGTATCTGTTCCATTTCCACATTATTTAATAATCAGTGGGTAAGGGGGGGTAGTTTAGTTTATGAATTACTTCGTCAGTGTATTGTATTTATCAACACAATTGAGACGTGATTAGTATTGACGTCGATTTTTGATGACATGACGGAGTTTTACAAAATCATAGGAGCAGCTTGGCTGTCGCTGCAAATATATTGTTATATAGCTCTATTCCGCCATATATCAAATTCTTATACAAAAATTAGGAATACTTGTTCGAAATATTTTAAACAGGCGGAGTTTTTATCTAATTTTATATATTTTCGGAATTCCCTAAAAGATATGACTTTAAAAACAAAAAATAAAAACTTCTGAAATCCTTCCATATTATATTGAATCCAATGAATTTTTTTTTTATGCAAAATTTATTAAATTCGGTAGACTGGTGCTGGAGAAATCGGCAGTTCACTCAAGATTTTCAGAAATCCTTCACATCTTCCAAACGGAGCGCCGTAGAGGTTTATAGTGATTTTAATGTAGATTATTGAGTATAAAATTCATTAAATTAGGTGGTCCACCAGTCATGAAGAAATCGGCTGATCACCCAAGATTTTCTTAAATCCTTCATATTTTATAAAGGGATTGTCGTAGAAGTGTCAAAGTAGACTAATTTTAAAGTGATTTCATAGTAGATTATTTACTGCAAAATTCATAAAATTCTGTTCAGTGGTCTTGGAGAAATTGGCTGAGGACTCAAGATTAAATTCTTCTTAAATTCTTCATATCTTCTAAACGGAGCGTAGGCGCAATTTTGTGAATTTTGAAATCAATTTTTGAAAATAAATTTTCATAAATCCTCATTATATAGTGATTTTAAAGTATATTAATAAATGTCCAGTTCAAAAATTTGAAGTTCTCCAATTTGGTATATTTATTTAAAAATCTTTAAAGACTTTTATTAAGAAATGTTTTCTTACATAGTTTCGTAAAATATTAACAGTGCTTATGACCAATTAAAAAAATGGTTGACCTTTCATTTCAATGTTAAACTCTAATATTGTTTATATCTTTAATTATATCTGCCACTAATTAAAGTTCTAATTACAGACAATCGATATTAGTGGGAGGTGGGCATTACCACCTCCCACAAAAGTTATTCATTTAAAAATCTTAAGCCCATTGCTCATACAGTATTCAATATATTTACAATTAAACATTTGGAACATTTGTCAATTATATAAAATGTTAAAGAAAAAATCTCGAACTCTGACCATAATAGAGAAGCATTATAATGCTTTGACATTATTATATCCTACACCAAAGGAATAAAGGGTACATTAAGTTTGTGCGAAAATTGATAGGCCCCTTAGGAGACATAGCCGGTATCGAAAAATATATTAATTCTTTTATGTCCCTCCATCCATATGTCTGTTTGTCTGTACTGCTGTCCGTATACACGATAACTGTAAAAACACTGCTTGGAATTCGGTAAAATTTCATTTCTATACACCCAGAAAAAAATTCCTTTAAATCCCATTAAAATTAGAACATTTATCAATAGGACAATTATTGATTTAATAGTATACAAAAAAATAAATCTTTTCATATAAACTCAATGGCAATGTCATAGTATTTTCTAAGTAGTATTTAATGGTATTTTCTGATTAAAATAATAATTTATCCTATTGATTATTTTTAATAGTAAAAAACTATTATTTATATAGTATTTTTTTTTCTGGGTGTATGTTTTAGCCAAAAAGTATTTCGAAGTTTGCAAATAAGCCAAATAATCGCGCAAGCGCTTAAAAAAATTTAATAATTATGTATAGTGCTTTTAAATCAAACATTTAAGTCACAATGAATGATAAACATTTTATATTTATGCAAAAGCTTTCTCAATTTGATACCATCCTATCTATCTATATATATAAAACTCTTGGTCCGTCTGTCAGTCTGTCCGTCTGTCTGTCTGTTTGTTCCAGCATCACGTCTAAACCGCTAAACCGATTTAACTGAAATTCTGTAACAGGATACTATGGAGTCCGGAGGGAGTCATAGGCTATATATAGACTATATTGGACAAATGGGCGTGGTACCTCCCATACAACCTAACTATTCCAAACGACATAACTCAGCACAAACACAAGCTAAAAAGATGAAACAAAAAAACTAAAATTCACGACACTAAAACTCACCACACTAAAACTCACCACACCAAAACTCACCACACTAAAACTCACCACACTAAAACTCACCACAATAAAACTCACCACGCTAAAACTCACCACACTAAAAATTCACCATACTAAAACTCGCCACACAAAAACTCACCACACTAAAACTCACCACACTAAAACTAAACACAATAAAGCTCACCTCACTAAAAATTCACCACACTAAAACTCACCACACTAAAACTCACCATACTAAAAACTCACCACACCGAAACTCACAACACTAAAACTCACCACACTAAAACTCACAGCACTAAAACTCACCACAATAAAACTCACCACACTAAAACTCACTACACTAAAAATTCACCACACTAAAACTCACCACACTAAAACTCACCATACTAAAAACTCACCACACCGAAACTCACAACACTAAAACTCACCACACTAAAACTCACAGCACTAAAACTCACCACACCAAAACTCACCACACTAAAACTCACCACACTAAAACTCACCACAATAAAACTCACCACACTAAAACTCACCACATTAAAACTAACTACACTAAAACTTCTGCTGGGAAAACTCTACGGGGTAGAATTCTACCGGGAAGAATTCTACGGTAAAGCGTTCTATGGGGAAGAATTTTACGGCGAAGATTTCTACTGGGAAGAATTCTACGGCGAAATATTCTACTGTCTGAATTGTCTTTGAGAAAAATTGTTTTGGCGGAGAATTATTATTTGGTTACTACATTTATAAAACCAATAAAAACTTCCACAACTCCTGATATAAAAAATAGAAAAAAAATGTTTTTGCTTTCGTTTTCGTTTTTGATTTTTTTTGTTTTTGTTTTTCTTTTTCTTTCATTTTTTTGTTTTTCCTTTAGTTTGGATTTTTGTTTTATGTTATTGCTTTTGTTTTTGTATTTTTGCTTTTGTTTTGCGTTTTTGCTTTCTATTCTAAACGGTTTCGCCGAATGTGGGAGTGATTAGACCATTGGGTGTGGCACCCCCCATAGAAGATACATTTTACATTACGTGTATGTCAACAGTTATTATAGTGATATCAAGATATTTCACACGAGGTTAACAACCACCCAAAATTCTTTGAACTCACCGCACCAAAATTCCCCACATTAAAACTCACTACACTCTACGGGGAAAAATTCAACGGGAAATAATTCTACCGGGAACAATTCTACCGGGATGAACCTACGGAAAGAATTTTACCGTTAAGAATTCTACCAGAAAGCGTTCTATGGGGAAGAATTCTTAGGGGAAGCGCAGTCTGAGAAAGAATTGTCTTTGAGAAAAGTTGTTTTAGAGGAGAATTGCTATTTGGTTTTTACATTTACAAAACCGATAAAAACAGTTCCACAGCGATGCACGGGTCCCTGATATAAATAATAAATATTTTATAAATAAATAATAATAATTTTTTATATTTATCGTCCATATACTTGCATTCACAAAATCTTGGCACGAGTCGTGCACGGGTACACGGGCTAGTACTAAAATAAAGCTTTGTAATTTTAGCAGTCACTGTTAATAGCAGCGCAGCTTTAGAGCTTTATGTTGAAAATGTTACGAAAGCTCAAATATAAAATAGTACTAAAAGCACAATCATAAACCCAACTAAACTTTAAAAAAAGCTAACATTTGCCTTAAAGCTTTTAGTCAAGTTTATCTATAAGCGCTTTTTCAACAAAATTTTAAATTAAACCAAATAATATTTAACTTAAACCAACAGTGACTTAATTGAAATTGAATTTGACCGCTAAATAAATCGATTTGACACAAATTCAGTCATAAAGTAAAACATGACCACGAAAACCTTCACCTTCAGATACGGACAGGACAGTACAACAACAAAACAACAATTGCAATTAAAAGATGAATTAAGTGCAGTAACATGTACCGGACTCTACTTCATTAACTTTGTACTAATTGCGGTTCTCCGGTACTTTTGGTAGGAGTATCTCATGCACAACGGCAACAAAGTGCAAATGTCTGTCTGTCCTCTGTCTGTCTCTCTTTATGTATGCCACATATACTCATTACTATTACCGTTACATACACAGACACAGGCACACGCACAGACACTGACCAACACATTAAAATGGTTTGCGTAGCAATGCAAATATTTTCCAATTATGGGTCCCTGCATTCATTCGGCTGCCATCAACTATAACACTTTCGAACATTCGTCAAGGTATGACTTTTATTGTGTAATACAGATGTCCATGCCTATGCGTGTGTGTGTGTAATCACATATGGATTTATGTATATGCGTGTGTGTGCGTGTGTGTCACACAACCACGCCGGCAACCACCCACAAATTAGTAGAACCTCATGTGGCAGATGCGAACACATGCCGCACAGACGACATAGTAGTGAACAGAGGATACTATGATAATATGGCATCACTGCTTTCATTAACTTCGTCTTGGGACCCTGCTAACCGTTGCTAAGCTCCACTAATTAATTAAGTTTGCGGCAACAGTGCAAAAATTACAAATTTGAACGACATACGAAATGTGGATTCAGTTTTTTTTTTCTACTTTTCAATTGCCCAATGGCTAGACGAGGAACTGTAAAAACATTATGTTCAGTTAAATTTCTAAATTATGCATTATATGAGCAAATCCAGAAAACTTTTAAACTTCATGATATTGACATAAAGAAAGCAATGAATAAAAATGATTTGTTTTTTTTTATATTTTACATTTTAATTGAATTTTGTTAAAAATACTTAAATTAATAAATCTCAACCATTTTTTAAATTGTAAGTTGCTCTGTGGATTTGCTACATGTGGCCAAAGTAAGAAAACACAGAAAAAAAATTACATCATATTGATGAATTCCGTTCTTCAAACCATGATTCATAGTATTGAAAAGCCTTTCATAATATTAATGACTAACGCCATCAATGTTATGAATGCTATCATAAATATGAAGAACGCTTGCTAACTGTCGATAAAGTGTTCTTATGATGAATTGTATGTGAAGAATACTTTTCATCATATTAATGAACAAGATCATAAAATACATCATATTGACTTCATATTGAAGAATGCTGTTCATCAAACCAAATTTCAACATATATGTTCATCTTATTGAAGAACGCTGTTCATTTAACCAAATTTCTACCAAAATATTTTTTTTCGTTCATTTTTTGCCGTACTTCTTAGTTCTCACGTAGTTCTTGTATGTTATTTCTTATATAATGCTTGCTCGACATGCATAAATTAGTAAAATGTTTTAATATATATTTATTATAATTACTACTTTTTATTAATAAAAAGTTATATTTATAAAAAATATATTTTTGAAAAAAATATTTTTTCGAAAAATTTTTTTTTCGAACCAATTTTTTTTCGAACTATTTTTCTTCCCTAAAATTTTTTTTTCTGATAATTTTTATAATTTTTTCTGTTATTTTTTAAATAAAATTTTAAAACACTTTTTTTTGATTTATTTTATAAAATTTTTTTTTTTTTTTTTTAAATATTATGAACAAATTCATCAATATGACAATTCAAATTCATTGTATTGAAAATTTTGTTCATATATATAATGAATGCATTCATTAATATGTCATTTAATGAACGGTGGTATCAATATGATGAAACTGGTAGTTGGTGAAAAAATTCATAATATTTATGAATAAATTCATCATATTGAAGAATTTTTTTTTCTGTGCATGATTTAAAACTGAGTATTATATTTTTAGTTTGTCAAAACCCATCCAGTTAATTATAATAGGGCACATTTCCACTATGGAATTGCTGAATAATTTAAATGCGCCTACAAAGAGTGAATGTTGGATTCTATGCTATTTTTAATTTATCAAACCGCATAAACCACAAATTAAAGACCACTCAAAAACTTAGAGTACCAAAGCAACCTAATTAAAAATTTCACATTCGACATACAGAGTTGGCCAGTGGAAACAATTAAGAACTGCAGCAGCAGCTGGTAAAATTTCACTTAACAACAATTTGAGAGAAACCAGAAAAAATGACTGTCGTGCAATGGAAGGCACGAAAAACGAACAAAGTCGGCAACAGTGACGGAATGAAGCAAGGTTAGATGGGAGAATGTGGCAACTCTATAAATACTCTACACTCAGAATGTTAGACCATACAATTAACTGTTAAAACCATTAATTTATTTTGTGATACTTTTCCAGAGTGTACACTACAAGGGAAAGAGTTCATTCAATTTGGTCATCAGTTTATAATATCCCCGAAGGGAGCATTGCCTGTTCCAGGTACGATTAAGTGGTGCTGTTTGTCTATATAAAGATTACAGGAAAATGAGGTCATTAAAATTTAGAACTTAGATTACTTGTATACGAACACTATCTGTTATTGAAAATGGGCGTCATCGTTCAACCTTCGAGCAATGTTCCGCTTATTTTTGTAAATAAACCACGAATAGTACTAAACTCTACGAGAAACTTTTATCAGACGAAGTGAACTTTTTTTTTAATAATATATAAATAAAGATAAAAAAATCGCGTTATGGTGACCTATAAAAAAATCAAAATTCGGTACGGACACGTAAAGGGTTTTTCAACAGAGACGCTACAAACGCAGAACGACAGGGACAGCAAACGACGCCATATTTCTTGCCGCTCTTTTGACATTTCTCTTCAGTAAGGTTTGCCATTTCATGACGGAAAGATATACGAGCCAACAACGAGTCCAAATTATTAAAATTTACAACCGAAATTCGAAGTCAGTGGCCTCAACGTTAAGAGCGCTACGTCCAATTTATGGTCGTCATTATCGTCCTAGCAGATCAACAATAGAGCGTCTAGTGGAAAAATTTGAATCCACAGGCACAGTACAAAATATTCCCGTGCCAGTGAGACAAAGAAGTGCCCGTAGTGTCGAGAATATTGCTGCCGCTGAGGCTTCAGTTGAAGAAAGCCCAAATGTGTCTCTCACACGTCGTTCTCAAGCGCTGGGCATCTCTGTGACGTCCTTGTTGCAAATTTTGCGAAAAGATCTTGGCCTACATCCTTACAAAATCAAATTGACGCAAGAACTGAAGCCGATTGATCACCAGAAGCGTCGTATGTTCGTGAATTGGGCTGAGCAACAACTTGAAAATGATTCGGATTTTCATCGAAAAATCATCTTCAGCGATGAGGCTCATTTCTGGCTGAATGGCTTCGTCAATAAACAAAATATGCATTATTGGTCAGACAGCAATCCACACGTACTCCATGACTCATCATTGCATCCCGAAAAAATTACGGTTTGGTGAGGTTTATGGGCCGGCGGCGTCATTGGGCCGTACTTCTTCCGTGATCATCAAGACCGGCACGTTACTGTGAATGGGAATCGCTACCGTTCAATGATAACCGAATATTTTTGGCCCCAATTGGATGATATGGACTTGGAGGACATGTGGTTACAACAGGACGGCGCCACAAGCCACACAGCGACTGCC
Organism: Dryomyza anilis; assembly: GCA_951804985.1. Lineage (NCBI taxonomy): Eukaryota > Metazoa > Arthropoda > Insecta > Diptera > Dryomyzidae > Dryomyza > Dryomyza anilis. The sequence goes on from OX638132.1 coordinate 67,369,750, forward strand.
ACAATCAATTTATTGGAAACCAAGTTTGGAGAACGTGTTATCTCACGAAATGGTCCAGTCGATTGGCCACCTGGGTCGTGCGATTTGACGCCGTTAGACTATTTCCTGTGGGGCTACGTCAAGTATATGATTTGTGCCAACAAGCCAGCGACGATTGATGAACTTCGTACGAATATCGAACGTGAAATTGCAGCAGTATCGGCCGATTTATGCTTGAAAACTGTCGAAAATTGGGTTCAGCGTCTGGACTTCTGCAAGCGTGCCCGTGGTGGCCATGCAAAAGAAATCGAGTTCCATACATAATGGCATCGAACGTACTTTTACAGGAATAAAGAATTTCATTGATATCCAAAACCGTTTTTTTTTTATTTAAAAAAACTTTTGTAGCGCTCTTATTGAAAAACCCACGTGCAATAATTTTCGTTTATAAAATTATTTATTCCAAAATAAATATTTTTATTGTAAAGCTCTTAAAAATACTTTCTAAAGCAATCATAGACCTTTACAATTGAGCCACTCTGATAGAAGTTATAAATCATTCAATACAAGTCTACGCGGTCAAATTTGCCATATTTGGACCCCAGTATCTCGACAACCAGTCATACTAGCCCACCCTCCTTAACAGGTTTTAATGAGGTCCACTTACATTACAAGTTCACAAAATTTCATCCAAATCGGAAGCAAACATTTTTTGAAGAGGGTACGGTTAAAAATTTTTCACCCATATATGGGTTTTGAAATGAAAGAAAATTGTCTGGCGATTACAATTTTGCAATTGTATTCCAGATTCGTAAACATTTATGAACTCTTGACCTCAACGTTTATTACTTCCATATCAGTGTAGAGTATTTAAAGACTACTTCAAAATATTTTATCTAATAAAAATTTCCTAACTGGTTTATATTATTATATAATAGAGACACGTATGTTGCAAGGAGTGGCTCGTTTTAGGGCATGTTTTTCAGTGCTAGTTTAAACGTAGTTTAAACTCCGTTTAATTAATCTTCTCAATTCAATTAAACGACTTTTAATTTTGTTTGCAGTTTTTCTGTGATAGTTTAAAATGAACACAGACCAAGACAATACATATGACACCACAGGCTAATGACAAATAATTCTCTCGATTTTGACTTCTGATAAATGTCATTCAAAATTAAATTAATAAAAAATTGTTTCAGAAAAATATAATTAATGTAATTTTAAATTTTAGCAACAGATCGAGCAACTAAGTGCACGTGAGAGTTTTTGTTTAATACATAGTGTGCAAAAATACAAAAATTAATAATAATTTGTGAAACAACGCAGCGAAAGAAAATAGTGAAAAGTGTTGTGAGAAAAAATCATGTCAAAAACTTAGAAAGTTTAAACCATCAGCATCGGTCGTTTAAACTAAGTTTAAACAACGGTTGACTTTTACTGAAAAAATCTATTCTGATTTTAAACGAAGTTTAAACCACAAACAAAGTTCAACTAGCACTGAAAAACTGGCCCTTAGAGTTTTTAAAATCAATCTTTCGCTCTATTCATGTCTCTGTTGTAGAAAATTGTTTAAAAAAAACCTTTAAACTTTTGTATAGTCATTCTTAACTATATCATCCTTCAGAAGCATCTCGATGCTCATGCAAAAACTGAAGCAGCTGCCACTTTTTTTTCCACATTGTCGCAATTTTTCATCAGGAACGTAGATAATTTTCACTTTGAAGTGGTTTTTGTTTTACGGGTAAATTCTGACTTTCGCTAGTTTCGCTTGCAATTTCACTGCATGCCAAAGTGTCTGTGTGTGTGTGTGTGCTCATCAACACACACACGCACACAAATATAGGTTAATGTAATACATGTCAGTTTTCAGATTAACATTTTAATTAGGTAACTTTTGTGAACTACGTTAACATGTTGGTCACATCGTTGGTTGATAACTGTGAAAATTTTCAACTAGTTAGCATTACAAACAGTCAACCATCATTTGAAGTAAAACTTGTTAAAAACAAAACTGAAATAATGGACAACTTTTGAAAATTTTCAACAGAAATGTGTTATGCATGAATTTTTGTTTATCAAAAATTTAATTTGTTTGCCAATTTTTGGATACAAAATGGAAATTATGTAAAAAGTCAATTAATATGTAACCAGAGAAACATAATATTGTTTCAGTTCAAATATCAGTATGCTTGCTTATAAACATATATCTATTTAAATAATTTAAACTTAATTAAAAAATATTTTGAAATCAATTTTTGTATTTATTTAAAATCTATTTTAATTACTCTTACAAAAAAGATATTTGGAAAAGTATATAACATATGCCCATGAAGCATCGCTAAATAAATTTATGATTAGTTCAAACGACACAAGTCTTTACGTGTTGCAGCTTTCGCTTGTACCACATATGATATTTAGTTTGTCGTAGGCAGAAAATTTAAATCAAACATTATTTTATTTAATTTTCTCTTTTATTTAAACATAATTATATTAAAATATACTTGAAAAAGACCAAAGCCATACTTCAAAGACTTTGGTAAAAATGTTGCTCAACATATGTAACGAAACGTAACAAAATCGAGAATAGTGTTGCATTTATTAGTTTGAATTTAATTTTCTCTTTCTTTTTAAACATAATTATATTTAAAGTAAACATAAGCTAAAACTTTATTGCGCTTAAGTAAAATTATTAGAATGCAAAACAAAATAAAATTATGAGCAATGCGCAATCTGATTGGTACATTTTGGACGGAATTCTACTATTTTATTTGACATTTCGTACGTCGGAGTATAGTTGGGTATAATTGGCCATCAACCTATTTTTATTTATTTATTTATTTATTTATTTATTTATTTATTTATTTATTGTAATTTATTTATTTACTTACTTATTTATTTATTTATTTATTTATTTATTTATTTATTTATTTATTTATTTATTTATTTATTTATTTATTAATTTATTTAAATTTATTTATTTATATATTTAGTTATTTATTTATTTATTTATTTATTTATTTATTTATTTATTTATTTATTTATTTATTTATTTATTTATTTATTTATTTATATTTATTTCCATTTAATTTTCTGTTTCTTGTTAAACATAATTATGTTTAAATTAAACTGAGCTCTTACCAAGTAACAACATTTTATTATTATATTTAAAAATATTTTTCTTTTGAAACATTGTTATGATATATTACTGCTGCCCAGCATAATTTTATTTGAACCACAATTATTGTAAAATAGACTAAATCATTTATATAATATAATTTTGTTTACACATCATAATTTATTATTACATTTTAGTTTACTGCCCAGCATAATTTTATTTGAAACACAATTATTGTAAAATAGACTAAATCATTTATATAATATACTTATAGTTACACATAATAATTTATTATTACATTTAGTTTATTTCGATTTATTCCACTTTATTCCTAAATATACATATGATAATTTCGAATTAAATTATAATTAAATTCAAGCATATTCAAACAAATCTTTTTCAGCTCTGTTCTGTTGAGCCAAAATATGACACTACGAAATACCCCGAAAAGGTAGTAATTTTGATTGTTAGTCTGAGTTATCTTCTGGAAAACTATTATTCATTTTATTTAGATTCATTAGATTCTAAATGCAAAACAAAATAAAAAAATGATCCCCTTTTTAATCAAAATATTATAAACACTGATCGGACTCTTAACAGTCAATAGGAGTGGAGCCTGGGATAAAGTGGGACACGTTTTTATTTTGCTAAAAAAAAGTATATATGAATAATGATTTCCATTCTTTTGAAGGTTCTATTCCATTGACTGTTTTTTATTTTTATATATGCCTTTTATTTTATTTTTGAATGACAGCTCAATTTTGGACTCGTTGAAAAATGTTAGGGTAAAGTGGGAAACTTCAAGATTTTTAACAACATGCTATTTTCTTCACTTTTAGTGTTCTACATGTTTTATTTTCATATAAAAGTCAAATATATAAAGGATTTTAATGTTTTTATTATGTAGGAGGTGCCACGCTCGTTTTTTTTTCAATCACACCCACATTCTACATGGTGATTAGAATATAAAATATGTTCGATTGTATTCGATTGTAAATATGTTCGAAAATATGCGTTTAGAATATAAATTGTTCGATTTTTATAACTACTGCATTTAAAAGTTTAAAGTATTAGCATTTTAAATGTTATGGTTATATGGAAATGCCACGCCGTTTTGTCCAATCCCTCAAAAATTTATTAAAAAGATAACCAACTCAATATACACCATTGAGCCATATTTTATGACTGGCTATCTTAAATACACAGATATTTCGAATTATATTTTCAGTTTTTATACGCCCATTTGTGTATCTTAGGGGGCGAATTTCAAATAAATCCGTTCTTAATGCACGAACATGTCGGGAGATGAGCACCCTCTCAAAATTTCGTATTGTTACGAAAAGAGGTAATTTGCTCCACTGTGCAAGCATTCAACAATAATAAATGAGACGCAAGACAATTCAGCGCACTAAGCAATGTGTTACAAAGAGACGGAAGATCATTCAGCGTACTGAGCAATGTGCGAGAAAGAGTTGGAAGATCAGCACATTTAAACACATGAGTGCGAATGAGATGCCAATAGCAAGCGTCATTCACGAAACGAGTAGAAGGTTCTCGAAACAAGTCGAAGCTTGACGAAACGTATCGAACTGATGCATGCAGTATATAAAGGAGCCGCATCTGAGGTACTTCAATTCAGTAGTGATTGTAAAGTGGTCGAGTGCAGCTCGTGTGATAAATGTCAAGTTAAATTGTGGACATGCAGCAGTTGTTAGAATTTGTTATTAGTAAAGTTGTTTATTAAAGTGAATTAATAAAGTTAATTGTTATAATTTAAACCAAACATAAGAATGTTTTTATTTTGTACACAATCCAGCGATACGAACTCGTAGAACAGTTTTCCGTAGACTGAATTTTCGTAACAATATTCATAGGTCTAAGGTCAAATTTCGATGGTCTTTTCTATTTTCCCGATTTTCCTTTGGGGTGTTTCGGGATTTTATATTTTCCAAACCACCCCAGTATTGAGAAGAAGAACACAAAAAATGAATCATCTAAATTGGTCAAGCCGTTCTCGAGTTTTTGTGAAACTAACGCACGGCAATTGATTTTAATATTTATACACAGAAAAAAATATCGTCAATATGATGAATTTATTCAGAAATATTATGAATATTTATATCTCCGTTCATTAAATGACATATTAATGAATGCATTCATTATATATATGAACAAAATATTCAATACAATGAATTTGAATTGTCATATTGATGAATTTGTATATAATATTTTTTCGAAATTAATTCGAAAAAAAAGTGTTGTAATAGTTTTATTTAAAAAATAACTGTAAGAAATTAAAACAAATTATCTGAAAAAAAAATGTTTCGGATAAAAAAATATCCGAAATATCCGAAAAAAAAAATATTTTTCGAAAAAGTTTTAATAATATTTTAGAATATTTTTGGATATATGTTTTTTGATGTATTTTTTTAATTTAATGTATAATACTAACATATTTTCAAGTAAGAAATTATAATTACACTCATCGAAACTTCAAGTATTAAAATTTGTGAATTACCTTTTTTACGCAATACAATCTAATGTGTGACTTTGGGGTAAACGTGTGGCTCAAAAATTTTTTTTTTTTATTATTTTTTTTTACTTCTAAGTTTTTAAGTATTGTTTAACGAACCTCATTATCAGTTTTTGTACTAATAATATTTAATTTTTTGATTTTTGGCCGCACCCGTTGCACAGTGGACCGTTTACAGATATTGCAGTTCACTGAATTTTTGAAATTTAATTTTATTCATGCAAATAATACAAAATTATTCTTTTTCTGATGAAGTTGACGTTGAAGAATATTTACCGATGTATTCTTTTTGCTTCTGTTAAAGATTCGCGTCCCGGCTTTCTACTCCGATCTTATCTCAGTTGAAGTCAAAATGTTGCTTTTTCTAAGGTTGTGACCACGAGTGAAGTTTTTTTCTTCGGTTAACCAATTAAATAATTCATATAACACAATATTTTCACTAAAATTACAATAACATTGCTTAAATAACGTTTCCCACTTTACCCAAGAAAGTGTTTCTGAGTTTACCCAAATAGCGCAATTTGAACAAAACTTAGCACCATATAAATAATGTAAAGTATTTACAAAATCCTTTTATATTCCAAAAGATATACAACATTCGATCATTTTAAACACAACTTCCTAATTAAAAACTAAAAAATTTCACACTTTTTGATAAGAAACAACAGCACTAATTTTTTTTCACTTCTTCTCATAAAGCAATAAAATGGTATTATTTAATTATAACCATAGATTAAAAAGTCGATGCCATATTACGAATACTTTACAATTGTTTTTATTTTTCTAAGTGCAAAAAATATTCAAAAATTGCAATTTCCCACATATTAGCACATGTCCCATTTTACCCCAAGCTCCTCTATATTAAAATTAGTCACAACAATTAGGCTACGTTTAAAGTGAAAAGTCTAAAAAGTCGTTTTGTAAAGTATTTTTTTAATACCTTATACTAAAAGTGTATAATAGATGTATCTCCTCTATGTCTCTGTTCAAATCACGATGAAAGGAAATCTAGAAGAACTAGATCAAGGAAATTTCAAAGTTAGATTTTTTATAGACCTACGCTATCTGGTATAAAACATGATAGGACGATTATGATCTATGAAAAGACCACTTATGTTCAAATAGCTATATAACCTATCATCTTTGTAAATTTTGTTTTTTAAAAACCTTTTTACTTTTTTATTAGCCGCGGTAGCTCAGTGGTTTGTGCGTTGGACTGCGAGCCGAAAGGTCCCCGGTTCAAGCCTGGACTAGGGCTAACAACATCTTTTCATAGAAACATTTTTCTATACCGCGCTACCTCTCGGCAGTAAATGGCAAACCTCCGAGAGTAAAAAATTGCCTATGAAAAGCTCTCACCCGCCGTTCGGATTCGGCAATAAACTGTAGGTCCCACCACTTTGAGTACAAATATAACACGCACAGCTCAAAATGGTGAGAGAGCTCGGCCGAAGTTCTATACAGGACTGTAGCGCCAAACTATTATTATTATTATTATTACTTTATGATCAAATTTATAAAATATTGCTTTTCTCGAAAACTGACATTCGGTATATCTACCATACATAATGGTACTTAAATGAAAAGAAATTCTTAAGCGATTACATGTTTGAAGTAATTTTTAAGATTCCTAAACCCGAGGGACTACTGGTTCACTTTAAAATAACAGAGAAAAGGCTGGTTTTGGTAGAATCTAAACCCATCTAATATTTCTGAAAATTCTGTTGTTTTAGTTTTCTTAATCTGGCAGCTCAAAAGAGCTCGCAATAAATGATGCCATGAAGCAGCTTGTATTCTTACCCACGTATACAAGGTATCAGATATTTAAAACTTACCATATCGTCTGCATTAGCGCGTTAGGGTACAACACGTCCTAATCACGAGTATTGAAAATCTGCAAAAAAAAAATTATATTTCAAAAGTATAATTAAAATAGTTGTATATTAAATAAAACGCTATTGAATTCAAATACCACAAAACCTATTATTTAAACTTTTGCTACTTGAAATGAAAATAAAAAATATAGAAATACTTAAAGTTTTATCGAAGAAAACAGGATAATAATCAGTACGATGCTGACACTGACACTCGGCACTATTCTCAATAGTTGGACATTTGCATATGAAAAGCTGCTCGGTTAACTCTTGGTGTATTTTCTATTTCAATCAGAATGCCCTCAGCTTGACTTTGAGCAGGACAAATTTTCACAAAACTTTTACACGTTGAGCAGTGTAAAGTTGGAACTTTTTTCTAGGATTTCACAAAAGTTTTCTTTGTGCCAAATGCGTCTGTCAGCACAACATGCCTCTGTCAACGGTACAAGGCTGGTTGGTTGGACGAACGAACCAACGCACAGATAGATGAATAGATAGATGGATGCAGTCATGTCTAGCATGAAGAGTTTTCTTTATGGCAAAGAAATTTAAGTCAAACAATATATAAAATTTAATAAGTGGATGAAGCATCATTTCAAGCAGTAGTAAATTCTATTGAGAAATCATTTCCAGTAAAATAAAATTTAAAATAGTTACAGACATTTAAATAGAAATCTTCAAAGGATCAACGTCAAAAGAAGCAACAATTTTTATTTTACCGAAAACAAAATGTTAAACAAACAGCAGTGCATAACAAGCGCCAGGATGCATCTTGGTCCAGGTTAAAATAAAATAACACAATCCCCAAAGAGCAGCAAATAAGAAAAAGTCTGAAGTTAATGTGTTTCGCTTGTCAGTTTCGCTTGTTGCAGCGAATATAGAAAATGTAAATAAATGAAACATAGCCATCCATAATTCAATTTATTTCTTGAGCTTAAAATATTCATCAGCATCACTTTTTGCTGGCACAAAGTCTGTTTCGACCTTCCGTGGTCGTCATAAAATAGAACGAAGTAATACGATGCAATAAATTACGATGCAATGAAAGCTTTGGAAAATTTAATTTTGATTAAAGTTACTTTTTTAATAAAACAGTTTTAAGTTTTCATAAATGAGTTTATGAAAAATCATTTGTTTTTGTTTAAAAAATATTTTAAAAAGTGTATTTAATTTTTTTTTTTTTTTCAAATATGATGTGAATTCACACACAACTTGCATTGACCTCGTAACGAAATGGCATACTGGGTTATTACAATTGAAGTGAATTAAAAATAATAGGAATGAAAAATGAATATAAAGAATAGAACTAGATAGATAATATAAAAAATATAAAGAGATATAAAGAGATATAAAGAGTTTAGTAAGGATTCGAATTTATAGGAACAATTAGGAACGGATAGAAATAGATACGAGTGGATTTAATTATTAGAAAAAGAGAGATTATAATAGAAGTAGATTGGAATTGAAAGTAATTTAAATAAAAGTATAAAAATGGACAGCGTCGGTAGCTTGTCTGGTTAGTGCGTTAGACTACGAGCGAAAAGTCGCTGGTGCGTTAGACTACGAGCCGAAAGGTCCCCGATTCGATCCCCAGAGACTGCCAACATCTTTTTCATAGAAAACATTTTTCTATGCGACGCTACCTCTTGGCAGTAAATGGCAAACCTACGAGAGTAAAACATTGGCTATGAAAGATCTCACCCGCCGTTCGGGTTCGGCAATAAACTGTAGGTCCCACCACTTTGAGTATAAATAGAACACGCACAGCTTAAATGGTGAGAGAGCTCGGCCGAAGTTCTATACAGGACTGTAGCGTTATTATTAAAAATAGACATATTTAGAAATACTTATGAATTAATAGATATAATAAGTATTAATAGCATGGATAGGAAATGATAGACAGGAAGTCAAATCTTCAATATGAATATTTTTTCATAAATATCATGAATTTGTTCACCAACTACCAGCTTCATCATATTCATGATTTTATGCATTGAATTGCAATTTAATGTTTTCAATGTTCATTAAATATGATGTTTTTAATGTTCAATATGGTGTTCTTAAACTTATACAGGGTGTTTGGCTCATCGATATCAATAATTCGGGAGGTCATTCTATGACTCAAAAAAATAAGAAAATATGAAATAAAAAAATGTCTAATTTTGCACCCAGTTTAAGATACATGCAGCCCAATCATGAATTTCATAGGAAATCGAATTTCATGTGAAAGTTTAATTTCCACCGAAATGCAATATTATATCATCAATTTCCTGAGTCAAAGATTTGTTTCGAAATAATTGCCAAATGCATTTCAAAAGTTTGACAATAATTTATTGGTCACACAAAAATTAAAATCTGTTAAAAAAATAATTGAAATAAATGACTTTCAATTGCTCCTCTTGCAAGCTGATTGCATTTCAAATCTTTTGGTGAAGTCAATCCTTTCTTCGATTAAAGCAAGAAGCAACACGGAGTGAATTACTGATAATAATACATTTCGGTCGCTCGATTTTTTTTTTTACAAATTAACCAACGCTCAGGGGATGCCCCCTATTCGTGCAATGCACAGTGTTGATCGTAAGAAAGGATTATACAGAGTTCGGATTTGCACGCACGCCCGCGCCCGTGCCCTTAAGTAAATGAGAAGCAAATTTGTTTACGCATACTCTGCACTCGGGCACCACATTTTTTTTACAACACATCCCGTCGCAACGAGTGATGCTTTGCACTATTCTCGGTACCTGCCCTCGTGCGGGCTACGAAACTAAAAACTGCAGCCCGCGCAGACGTGGAATGAGAAAATAGAGAAACATATCGCGCAAGTGCTATGGTATTTATTTCGCGGGGCAACTCCGTGCAACAGCGAAAACCGACTGCCCCGGGCAGCACGCGGGACAGTTTTTCACAGCCAGTTAATTTTTTTCTTGTATGACATTCTTATGTGGCGCATGAGTACGGCACTGTTATAATATACTGCGCAATGTTTTAATAATTTTTAAATAAAACTATCGTTAATACAGAAAAGTTTGGCAATACTCAAATACACTTTTAATCGAAGTTTTAATTTGGTTTATATAAATTGTATAATTTAGTACAAGTTTTTCAGTGCAAGTTTAAACTTAGTGTACATTTTTACAAATGAGGATATACATTATTTTTCGAAGCCTATCATGTAGCTTTTTTATTAAAATTGATTTTTGCACATAATAATTTTTGTATTTTAATAAAAATGTTGATTAAGATTTCATGTTAAATTTATTTTTCTGTTCAACGAACAATTAAAAGATACAATTTTTATAAACCAAAATAAAACTGCGATTAAAAGTGTATTTGAGTATTGCCAAACTTGTCTGTACTATCAATAGTTTTATATAAAAATTATTAAAACATTGCGCAGTCTAGTAAAACAGTGCCAATAAAATTTACTGGCTGTGAAAAATGCGCGTGCTGCCAGGGGCAGTCTGTTTTCGCTGTTGCACGGAGTTGCCCCGCGAAATAAATACCATAGCACTTGCGCGATATGCTTCTCTATTTTCTCATTCCACGTCTGCGCGGGCTGCAGTTTTTAGTTTCGTAGCACGCACGAGGGCAGGTACCGAGAATAATGTAAAGCATCACTCGTTGCGACGGGATGTGTTGTAAAAAAAATGTGATGCCTGAGTGCAGTGTCTGCGTAAAACAAATTTGCTCGTCAGGGTATGAAGAAAGACACATCAAATATGTGATCATTCCAACGGAGGTCACATTGAATTGATATGTCCAGAACGTCAAGAGCAGCTGACTGCGCAATATCCACAGAGTCCATATTGAGGGGAGGGAGGGGTGAATCCATTCTTTTGTGAGATAACAGACAACATTGGGTTTTGCTTGCATTAAAATCAACTCTATTTGCACGACCCCACTCGGAGATTGTTTTAAGATCATTATTGAGTGTATCATTCATTGTGCGTCTTTTACTCTCAATCTCCAAAGAGTTTGGGCGCTTGTTGAAAGAATATGAATGACAAATGTTACTGTCATCTGCAAAGGAATGGATTGGGTTCTGGGTCGATGACAGAAGGTCATTGATAAAAACCAGAAATAGGGACGGAGATAGGACGGAACCCTGCGGGACTCCAGAATTGATGGAATGTTGTTGTACCTCGGAAGTCAATGGCAAGTAAACCTACAAGAAAAAAACATTGGCTATAAAAAGATCTCACCGTACCATTCGGATACGGCATTAACCTGTAGGTCCCACCTCTTTAAGTAGAAATATGCACGCACGGCTCAAATGGTGATATAACTCGGCAAAGGTTTTTTAAGTCTGTAGCGCCAAACTATTATTATTAATACGTCCAACTTACAAAATTTTATGACCGCTACCTCTAAATTTATATTTTTATACCCTACACTAAGAGCGAAAGGGTATATTCAGTTTGGTACGCCGTTTGTAACATCCAGAAGGAAGCATCTCCGGTATGCAAAAGTATATATATTCTTGATCAGCATGACCTCCTGAGTCGATTTAGCCATGGTCGTCTGTCTGTCTGTCGGTCTGTTTGTCCGTCCGTCTATCTGTCCGTCTGTCTGTCAGTTGAAATCCCTACTACTTAAACAATTTAGATTACGTATATACCTACGCTGTAAGTGAGAAAAAATTGGGCAGATCGGTCCATTGTGACCTGTGATCTGACCATTTATATTCAAATACCTCATATTAAACTTACATCTACAGATCAATTTTACTGTATACGTGCTTAGATAAACTTTTTTGGTCAAATATATATTGAAGTCATGCTCAAATATATGAAAATAATGTTTTCCGCCGATACGACTTGTGGTTCCTAAAAAAAAAAAATCGAAATTCGGTACACCTACCCATTTGTAAATATGGGTATCAAATGAATGGAAATTCTTCAGCGATTGAAATTTTGTAATTATTTTCAGGATTCGTATACCCTGGTGACCAATATACCACTTTGAATGGTAACCACACATATGTGTAGGGTATTTATAGTCGGCTTAGACCGACTATAATAATAATATAATAATAATTTGGTGCTACAGTTCTGTATAGAACTTCGGCCGAGCTCTCTCACCATTTTAAGCTGTGCGTGTTATATTTGTACTCAAAGTGGTGGGACCTACAGTTTATTGCCGAATCCGAACGGCGGGTGAGAGCTTTTCATAGGCAATGGTTTTACTCTCGTAGGTTTGCCATTTACTTACCTCTCGTCACGCGGTATAGAAAAATGTTTCTATGAAAAGATGTTGTTAACCCCAGTCCAGGCTTGAACCGGGGACCTTTCGGATCGCAGTCCAACGCACTAACCATTGAGCTACCACTGAGCGACCGACTATAATTTTGATAATTCTAACTATCATAATAACACCAAATTTATTTTCCCATGTAATCTAACCTTCCCAACTGATTATTTGTTTCATGGGTGGCTCAGATGGTTAATGCGTTGAACTATGAACCGAAAGGTTGCTGGTTCGAACACCAGCGACTGCAACATCAACAAAACACAATGGTTTGCTATACCAGACCTGGAAAACCTCCGAAAGTAAAAACACTACCTATTAAACAACTCATTCCACTGAATTAAACTAAACAGTTAAGATTTAGGACATTATTTTCTTCCAATTAAAAGACGATAGGTTTAATACTGTTTAATCTATCTCAACTTGTGACCAAAACCCCTGAACTTCTTTTTTTTCTTATGTAGCATACAAATTCTATAACAATATCCTCATGTATAAGGCTTAAAAACATATCAAATTCTTTTTTGGTTGTTAATTTCGACCTGTTACACGAAAAATTGAGGGGTTTGTTAGAAAACCAATACAAACTGTACAAATTTGCCGATTTTGGAGTTTTTGGTTAAAAAAATTATATGGTATTGATGAGTTGGGTGGGGTTTGCAGTGAATTATTTTCCTACATTCGAAATTCACTGTGATACCAAATTTTCTAAAAGTAAAAATATTTTGGTGCAAAATTTGTTCATGATTGGGCTGATGGTGTTTAATAAAATAAATATATTTTACTGACATAATTTAGTCAAGAAAATGGTTCATGAAGTTTTGAATTTGTTGATAAATGAATATCAATCCTCAATTAGACAATTAAAAATGCGTAAAAAAAAATTTCAAAATTTGTATTTTTATTTTTGTAATTTTAAACTTATGTACATTAAAAAAAAAGGAAGAAATAATTAGGTTCGAAGACTTATATACCTTTGTAAAGGTAATTAATCATCTAAAACATGAGTAAAAAATTGATTTCTAAAATATTATTTGGAAAAAAGCATTTTTTTTACGAATTAAAAAAAAAGGTTTTTCAAAAATAAAATTTCCTTAAAAAAAATTAAAAAAAAAAAAACAAAAAAATTATTTTTTCTAAAACAAAAATTTGTCCAATATTTTTTTTTTTTTTCAAAATTAAAAAAAAAAAATCTTTTACGAAACAAAAAATTAAAACGAGTTGGGAAAGTTAGGTCACATGGGTAAGTTCAGTCATATGGTGGGATATTTAATTGTATATCTTAATTTTAAAGTTTTTAATTATACTGAACCTCCCCACCCTCAGAATAATATTCACATATCAGAAATTTACATCTTATATCCCCATAATTTAAAAATTGATATAAAAGTATAAAAAACGAATACAAAAAATTAGAAAAATGTAAATGGGTGGACCACTCCTATATTCAAAAATTTTGTAAGGATAATATTTCATAGATTTGATTTTAATAATTTACGGTTCAAATTTCCACTATGAAAACCCAGGAAATAATGAAAAAAAAGTGGGCGGATCACGCCCATTTTTGGACCACATATTTTAAGGTGAATTCTTACAATACATTTTAAACTTTATAACTATATCTTGAATACTTTTCGAGTTATTAGTTCCGAAAGAGTTATATAAAAGTGACTTGTATGGGATGTGGGCGTGTCCGTTGACCGATTTAGCTCATTTTCAAACTCAGTTCCTACTTTTGGCTAAAATATATTGAGACGAAATTTCATCGCATTCTGATCAGTATTTCTCAAGTTATTCTGTATTCGGACAGCAAGACAGCAAGACAGCAAGACAGACAGACAGACAGACGGGCATGGCTAAACGGACTCGGGTAGTGATGCTGATCAAGAATATATATACTTTTCCATACCGGACACGCCTCCTAAGGGGCGTTACAATATATGCACAAAGTTAATATACCCTGTACCTCATAGGTGTAGGGTATAAAAAAAAATACCAATAGAAAATATTTCAAAAAAAAATATTTTTAAAATATATATTTTAAATATTATTTTTATTAATAAATATATTTATATATTATAAAACATTTAACTAATTTATATATGTCGAGCCAGCATTATGTAAGAAATATCATAAAAGAACTACTTGAGTAGTGAAAAGTATGGTAAAAAATGGACAAAAAAAAAATATTTTGGTTTAAATTTGGTTTGAGGAACAACATTCTTCAATATAATGTACATACATGTTGTAATTTATGTATTTGTTCATTAATATTATGAACCGTATTCTTCACATTAACTTCATTGTTTTAAAGAACACTTTTTCGGTCATTCATCAAATTGATAATGAATTCATAACATTGATGTTTTGTAGTTATTGATATTACGAATCGTTCTTCAATACAATGAATCATAGTTTGAAGCACGAAATCCATCAATATGTATGAATACTTATTAATAAAAAAAAATATATAGAAAAGGATAAGAATGGGAATGGGAAGAACAGGATAGGAAAGATAGGAATTTATGTTAATAAAGGGATAGAAATATACAGTAATGGATAGACATGTGTAGAAATGGAACGGAACATTTCGTCGCTGATACTGCAAAACCGCCTATCTACATTTTCGCATACCGCTTACAAAATTAATTATACAGAAGAAACAAACCTATTGTGAGTCTCAATTCTGAACTTCCTTCATACAAAATTAATTATGTAATAATATATAATGGCATTTATCTAATCTATCCGATCAACATGTCATTAAAAAGCCGATTAAAACACAAAATTAGACGTAATTTTCACATGCAATTAGGCGGTTTTGCAGTATCGTCGACGATATATTTAATGATAGTAACATATGAACATTGTTAGGAATGGATAGAACTTAACACATCTGTTCTCAAGTATGGAATGTCCTAAAATATTAATGTCCTAAAAAATAAATAGCTAAACTATTCATCGATTTAAAGAATTCTTGCCTACATAATACATTTGATTTTCCAAAAATCACACTCAATTTTTAATTGTCATTTTATATTATATCACCCAACATCAACTAATTTCCGGTTGTATATGTTGTATACGGTTGTCAACACTTTATCATCTCTTAATCGCATCACATCACATTTTAAACACCGAACAACTGATGAAACCAGCGTTGCACCCACAAGACAACCATATAACCAGCCACCCAAATAGACAGACAGCATGACATATATACACAACCATCATAGCAATTACAACTACAGTATGTGCGGCAACATAAATGAGTGTTGATGAATAAAATTCTCATTTCCGTTGATCAAAGTGTACTGCGACAAAGATACACACACACAGTATCTAACAGATACGGAAAAACTTAAAAATACCAAAATAAAAGCAGACATCACAACCCCAAGAACAATAACATCGCACCCAAAACATACTACACCAAAGTACCCAACTGACAAACAGGATGAGATGTATAAAATGGAATCATGCCAAAGTATTTTGGCATACAAATATATCTACCGGTTATGTATAAAATACAGATTTGGATTTTTGGAAGGTGTGCCGTGCATATGTTGCAGAAATATCTTAAGTGGAGGTTTAATGTTTTTTCCGAACGATTAATGATAGTTTTAAATTTGAGGAAGAGAAATGATTTGAAAAGGATAGAAATGGATAAGATTGAATAATTATGAATATAAATCAAAAGTAGGACTTGATATGAATGTTTAGAAATAGATGGGAATAGACAAAAAGAGTTTGGAATGGAAAAGAATGTATGGATGGCATGGATATAAATAAATAAAAATGAATAAGAATTGATTGTAATGGATACAAATTGATATGAATTATTTTAACATGATAAAAATGGCTCTCAATTGATAGAAATTGATAGAAAAAATATAAATAGAAAGGAATAAATAATAAAATTAATAGAAAAAACTTCAAAGTTATAAGAATGACTCTAAACTGACAGAAATTGATATTAAAAAATAGGAATAGACAAATATGGATAGAAATGAATAATATGGAATAGAATGAATAAAATTAAATAGAAAGGGTTGGAATAATTTAGAACGAATGTGAATAGGAATAAATTGGAATGGATAGGATAGACGAGAGAAGTAAAGTTACAATAAAATAGAACTATTTATTAAGAATAGTACATAAATGGTTTTTCAACAGGGACGCTACAAAAGTAGAGCAACAGGGACAGCAAACGACGCCATATTTCTTGCCGCTCTTTTGACATTTCTCTTCAGTTAGGTTTGCCATTTCATGATGGAAAGACATACGAGCCAACAACGAGTTGAAATTATTAAAATTTACTACCGAAATTCGGAGTCAGTGGCCTCAACATTAAGAGCGCTACGTTCAATTTATGGTCGTCGTAATCGTCCTAGCAGATCAAAAATTGAGTGGCTAGTGGAAAAATCTGAATCCACAGGCACAGTACAAAATGTTCCCGTGCTAGTGAGACAAAGAAGTGCCCGTAGTGTCGAGAATATTGCTGCCGCTGAGGCTTCAGTTGAAGAAAGCCCAAATGTGTCTCTCACACGTCGTTCTCAAGCGTTGGGCATCTGTGACGTCCTTGTGGCGAATTTTGCGAAAACATCTTGGCCTACATCCTTACAAAATCAAATTGACGCTAGAACGGAAGCCGCTTGGCCACCAGAAGCGTCGTATGTTCGTGAATTGGGCTGAGCAACAACTTGAAAATGATTCGGATTTTCATCGAAAAATCATCTTCAACGATGAGGCACATTTCTGGCTGAATGGCTTCGTCAATAAACAAAATATGCGTTATTGGTCAGACAGCAATCCACACGTACTCCATGAGTCATCATTGCATCCCGAAAAAATTACGGTTTGGTGCGGTTTATGGGCCGGCGGCGTCATTGAGCCGTACTTCTTCCGTGATGATCAAGACCGGCACGTTACTGTGAATGGGAATCGGTACCGTTCAATGATAATCGAATATTTTTGGCCCCAATTGGATGATATCGACTTGGAGGACATGTGGTTCCAACAGGACGGCACCACAAGCCACACAGCGAATGCCACAATCAATTTATTGGAAACCAAGTTTGGCGAACGTGTTATCTCACGAAATGGTCCAGTCGATTGGTCGCCTCGGTCGTGCGATTTGACGCCGTTAGACCTGTGGGGCTACGTCAAGTCTATGGTCTATGCCAACAAGCCAGCGACGATTGATGAACTTCGTACGAATATCGAACGTGAAATTGCAGCAGTATCGGCCGATTTATGCTTGAAAACCGTCGAAAATTGGGTTCAGCGTCTGGACTTCTGCAAGCGTGCCCGTGGTGGCCATGCACAAGAAATCGAGTTCCATTCATAATGGCATCGAACGTACTTTTTCAGGAATAAAGAATTTCATTGATATGCAAAACCGTTTTTGTTTTATTTAAAAAAAACTTTTGTAGCGCTCTTATTGAAAAACCCTTTATTAAAATCAAATATAACAGAATAAGATACACAATAGAAAAGAATATGAAAATATATATATATATATAGAAATCTATAATGTCTAAAGGGTATTTTTTGTGAAGAACTACAAAAAAAAAAACTAAAACCCAAACCATTTTGAGTGAACCAAAACGAGCCGGACGCATGCCAACGCAAAATCCAATAAAATCCGACATTGAAACGACAGCTACACGAGGCAACTGCATCGAATGATTGGAAAACGAACAACAACCGAAATGAAAAACAACAGCAAAAAATGATAAACAAATAATTGCAAAACTAAAAGTAAGAATAGAGCGTCAGGAAGCGAATCGAAATGAAAACTAAATCTTCATGAGTAACTGTGGGGCAACTCAAGTAGTAGAGTGATTTTGAAGTATTCACAGATGACGTTTTCAGTATAGCTCTATAGATATTAAATGTTTGGATTCGAACTATTGCATTCTTTAAAATTCAAGAGAACTGTTGTAATAGTATTTTTCATTTTATGCATTCATTTACGAGGAAAAAACTCATTTTATCTGCAGTATTTTGACATAGGTTTTTCACCAAAAAAAAAACGAAACGGTAAAATTACAAATATAAAAAATACAAAAAAAAACAGTTCTATTTTTGTAAAAGACTTACGTGCTTTGAGCGAATAAAATATATTGTCGATTTTAGAGCGAATTTAAATAGGATTTCTTTTTTGTGCAGTAATGAAAATTCGGTCAAAGCAATTATTAGAAATTGGGGCAAATGGTTTTTGCTTTTATTGTATTTTTGTCTCGATTTTTATTATATCTTTTAGTTCTCTGCACAGTTTGGGTATATTTTCACGCTTACCGTGTATTATTTTTATTTTTGTTAATAAAAAAATGTTTTTCAAAGCACCAATTTATTATTTGTTTTTTTTTTTTTTTTTTGATAATATGTGTAGACAATAAAAATGTAATTCATAAATTTTACACTTGTGACCTATTTTTACATTGCTGAGTTTTGCAATTTTGTAGGCTATAAAATTTTTAATCATGCCAAATAATTCTAATTTTCATAAATATTTTATATAAAATAATAAAAAAATATTCAAACTACAAAAAAATATATTATTTATGCATTGTCAGTAAATGTTTTGTGTTAACAACAAAAACAAACAATTAAACATAACTTTATTCAGTTTATAACATGTCAAACATTAATTGGAACCCACTGAACCAGGTGTGAAATTCAAAATTTATTCAAGCACATATTTTTGTATTGTAATATATGAATACTACAATCGGCTCAATTTAGCACTAAAAGAAAAATTCAAATTGGGAAGAAGTGAAAAAGTAATATATAAAAAAAGACATGGATTTGTATTTTTTCGTATTAGGTAATACTTAAAAACTTTAGGTAATATCAAACAACTAAATATTAGGTCTTGATTCAAATCTCAAAGTTCATCACAATTTTCGTATTTCGAGGACCCATATCTCTGAAACTATATTAGTTAGGACACTGAAATTTTGTGTTTTTTTGTTAATTTTAAGTCGTAAATCCATCCTACATACTTTGAATAATTTCTGATGTGGAATCACGCAAATAGCAGTTTTTATCCTAATTTTTCTCAAAAAGGCTAAAAAAAAAATTTTGATAGTTCGTCTGGACTATCCTCTGGATAAGCATACATAATTTACTTAGTTAACATTAGATACTAATTATTTATATATTTTTATAATATGAAAATACTAGCTGACCCGTGCACGACTCGTGCCCGTAAAATCTTTCCGGTAGAATTCTTCCCCGTACAATTCTTCCCCGTAGTGTTTTTCCAGTAGAAGTTTTAGTGTGGTGAATTTTAGTGTAATGAATATAGTGTGGTGAGTTTTAGTGTGGTGAATTTTAGTGTGGTGAGTTTTAGTGTGGTGAGTTTAGGTGTGGTGAGTTTATGTGTGGTGAATTTTTGTGTGGTGATATTAAGTAAAATGAGTAACATCCAATTTCAAAGTTTAGTTGAAATCGATATCATTAGGGCTGAGATATAGCGAACTGAATTTTTGGGTTCTATGGGAGGTGCCACTCCTCTTTGCCCAATCTACCCAGTAGTAAATAGAATGAGTAAAAAGTAATTCTAGAATTTATTATATACATCCAGAGCCCCTTACCAACTCGATACTTTCCTTAATTATTTTTTGTATAAAACGGTTTTTATTACAAGGCGTTCCACTCTCGTTTCTCGGAGAAGTGAGTGTAGAAGAGGTTCATAAACAACTTCGTTTGGAGGTCTTCTAGATCCGAATTTTAAGAAGTACTTTAAGCATATCACACTGAATATTCACAAGAAGAAATTCTAATAAACCTCAATTTAAAGGCATTTATGAGGCAATTCCTACTATTTGAATATATAATGCATACTTTTGAGCCCGAATAATATTGCAAATTGTTTTATTTCTTGGTTCGTTTAATTGCAATACTGTTCTTTTATAATTACAATGAATATAAGACAGTTACACCAGAAAAATGAATATGAATTGGGATACAAAGTTGTTTGCAATTGATTGAAGAAATAACATGTAGATGGATCTAAAAGTACAATAATATTTAAATTCGTTATGTTTGGATTTTAAATGGTCGAGAAAGTTAACCTACGCGGAATTTTAAACTGTATAAACTCTCGTAACTCCACGCTTCATTTTTTCATTGATTAAAGTCTGAAATTATTTCAATTAAGATTGTCAAATTGTTAAATTACTTATCGCGTACTTTAACACACGTTTTAAATTAATTAGATGTCATTTTCTTGCGCTATTTGAGAAAAAGTAATTAAAAAATGACAATGAAATTACAAAATATAAATCAAAAAAATTGTTTAGCTATTATTGTCTGCATTGACGAGATGGAATGTAGGAAGAGGCATATTATTTATTTCAGAATTTCAAAGCAGAAAAGCACAATAAAACTTATACTTTGCATTGCATAGAAGGTGTTTTGGAATCACAGTGATGTAGAAATCTGTATTTAGCTTGTACAGAAGCTGTTATAGCAAAACTTCTGAGTGGAGGAGTTAACAAATTTCTTCTGGGTAGTTTATATATAGTTAAGGATACTCCATGGACTTTATAGCATAGTAATGCAAATTGTCAGAAAAATACATTCAGTGGTTTTGCTTTGAATCTGAATTATACACCAAACATAAAAATGGGCGTAAAAGTGGGCGTGGTCATCGAAATCTATGTAGTGACCTTCTCCTGGGTCTGTAGGATATATATTTAAAATTTTAAGAAAATCCGTGCTCAAGTGTACGTTTGCATAGCGCACAAACAAACAAACGGAAAATGAGTTTTATATATGTATATAGATGATATGCACTTGCATTTTAAATGCAAATAAAAACTGTACACGAATTTATCATAAAAAAAACGGGTTTCACTCAAATTTTCGCAAAGTCTCTCGTACATGTCGATTTTTTCCAGTGTGATAATTTTGTTCGATTTTTAAAGCCGGATGTTATCTACTATTTGTGAATGTTTCCATGTCTGTATATCGGCCATGCCACGTCAAACCGGACACTTTTAAGATTTACTATTTTTGATTTTGTTGAAACTTTGCAGTCATGTTCTATGTGAAAAAATATGTTACACGTTTTTCATGTTTTATAAAAAAGAATTTCAACGAAATTTTTCAATTTATTAAGGGGTAGAACTTCACAAAAAAAATACGTGTCAAATATTTTTTGGCGCAGAACATGTCTGTAAAATTTCAAAAATTGTGGAAAAACGCCCGGTTTGACGTGAAATATATGTTCCGAAAAGACGTCAAAACGGCCGAACCGAATTGATTAAATATCCAATTTGACAATTTTATCCAATATACGTAGGATGGCACCTCCCATATAAGCTAAAAATTAAAAACACAGTAATCAGAAATTAGGATAGCAAATTTATAGTCCTATTCTGGCAAGAGTCACAAATTCAAATCAGTCCAAATAGAGCGCTTTGTCACAATTGTCACAATTTCTTATTCTGTCAGTTTTATATTCTATGTTTTTTGAAATAAAAGTCAGAATTAATTGTCATTTGTATCAATTTTTATTGATAACAATTGTCATTGCTCGCTAGAATAGGGCTGTTAATGATATTTTGGTCAGCGTTATATTTATACATTCTAAACACTCTCCCCGATTTGGGCGAGATTGGACCTGTGGGCGTGGCACCCCCATAGAAGGTACCATTTCAAATTCTTTATACCACGCCAAAATTCACTACTACACCGAAATCCACCACATCTTAACTTACCATATCGAAACTCACCACACTAAAACTCACCAACCTAAAACTCACCACACGAAAACGCATCACACTAAAGCTCAACACACTAAAACTCACCACCCTAAAACTCACCACCCTAAAACTCACCACACGAAAACGCATCACACTAAAACTCAACACACTAAAACTCCTACGGGAAAAAATCTACGGTAGAGATTTCCATCGAGAAGAGCATTATACAGGGAAGAACTAAGAAGAATTATCTTTGAGAAAAGCTGTTTTGGCAGAGAATTATTTATGTTTTGGCTACTACATTTATAATAATAATATAATAGTTTGGCACTACAGTTCTATAAGAACTTAGGCCGAGCTCTCTCACCATTTTTGAGCTGTGCGTGTTATATTTGTACTCAAAGTGGTGGTACCTACAGTTTATTGCCGAATCCGAACGGCGGGTGAGAGCTTTTCATAGACAATGTTTTTACTCTCGGAGGTTTGCCATTTACTGCCGAGAGGTAGCGCGGTATAGAAAATGTTTCTATGAAAAGATGTTGTTAGCCTCAGTCCAGGCTTGAACCGGGGACCTTTCGGCTCGCAGTCCAACGCACTAACCACTGAGCTACCGCGGCTACTACCATACTATACCGGCCTGCAATTATATATATAATAAAATGCTAGTATATAATAAAATGTAAAATATTTTAAAAAATACTTAAAATTTTTGTGAGTTTATAATATAAATTTATATATATATTTTTAATAATATAGTATAATTCAATATTGACCGACAGTAAACCAAACGATATTTAACGATATCGAAACAAAATCGTTTATAGGATCGAATTGTCGTTATCTTAATGTATAATGATACGAAAACGTCAGGGTTTTCAATAAAACAAACCTATATAGAATGTCACTACAAATATCGAGATAATATCATAAATGGCTTTATTTTAGATAAAGAAATTTTATTTATGCCGATTTTTTTTTTTTTTTTTGACAAAAATTTTAAAGAACACTCAATTCAATTTTCCAATACTTTCAATTTATATCGAAAATGTATCATTATTATATCGAATTGAAAAGTTATCGTCGAATGATTTACTCATTTATCAAAGTTTACTCATTTATGTTAATTTCGATTGATGTCCATTTAAATTAACTGCAACAATTGCAAATTTTAATTTTCAATGGAACACATAATTTTTATTGAGTGCAAATATTAACACAAACATTGTTTTAAACATGATCCTGAAAGTGCATCCAGCAAATGTGTTACTGTGCAGTAGTAACGTAGCGATTATGCAAAATCAATAAAATTCAGCTCATCGCATTAAGCTCTCTGCTCCAGAAGCAATGGCCTAATCCAATAAACTTGTACGAATTCATAGAATTTCAATACCACTCAATATTTGTGTCATCCTACATAACATAGTTATGTGTGCTATGTCGCTGTGTGTCGACATTCAATGCAAATAATGCGCATTGATCCTTTGAATTTAAAACAATTGCAAAAGAAGAAAAAAATGAAATTTTGTTTGCCGAAGAACGGCAATGCGGCATGTCACAACTGCATAGATTACTGGGTAGAACGTGGGTGGGGTCGGAGGTTCGAACCAGCACTTCACAAATGGCTTTCATGCTGCATATCAATCAAACTACTGGCTGCAGTATGTGGGACGTGTGGGATGTAGCAAATACCACGATACAGCACAATATAGATGTCGCTGCGCTGTTAAATTAAAATTGTATTTTCCAAATGCATTTCTACTGACTTTATGCTGATTGATGAGCTGTCAATATTTGTGCGACAATTCAGCATAATTATTTTGACAAATAAATTCAATTATCATATATATATATTTTGCTTCTTTGGACGCTTTTTTATGTAAATTAATTATTCGATATATTTATGAATCTAAATATTCAAATATTATAAAGGGTTTTTTAATAAGAGCGCTACAAAAGTTTTTTTCAAGGGTTTTTCATCAGGGACGCTACAAAAGTAGAACAACAGGGACAGCAAACGACGCCATTTTTCTTGCCGCTCTTTTGACATTTCTCTTCAGTAAGGTTTGCCATTTTATGGTGGAAAGATATACGAACCAACAACGAGTCGAAATTATTAAAATTTACTACCGAAATTCGAATTCGTATATCTTTCCATCATGAAATGGCAAACCTTACTGAAGAGAAATGTCAAAAGAGCGGCAAGAAATATGGCGTCGTTTGCTGTCCCTGTCGCTCTACTTTTGTAGCGTCCCATTTGAAAAACCCTGTATAAGATATTTTTTTTAATATATTTTCATAATCAAAACATTAATTTATGATCTCTTAAATGTTGAATATGATTATTGTTTGTTATATTATAGTTATCACTGTATCATTAAACACTTTATATTATTTGTAATTTTCTGAAGAAAGATATGTTTTGATACGTTCTCAATACTTTTATATTGTTCATTCAGTTTTAAATAAATACTCAACACCGAATATTAAAATAATAAACTTAATTTATCAAATTTTATAAAAATACAAAAATGTTCCACTATTTACCAGTTTTATACAGTAGACATGAATCATGTTAATGTTTTATCGAAAAGAATTAGTATTTATTTTTAAATTTATTCAAACATTTTTAAAGTGCTGTTGTTTGCTATCAAAAAATGTGAATTTTTGTCGTTTTTAATGTTTAAAATGTTCGGATGTTGTATATCTTCGAAATACAAACGGATTTTGCAAAATATTTAACATTGCTTAAATGGTGCTAAGTTCTGATAAAATTGCGTTATTGTGGTAAAGTGGGAAACACTTTCTGGGGAAAAGTGGGAAACGTATTTCAAACAATATTTGTTGTATTTTTTTTGAAAATAATGTGTTATATGAATTATTTAATTGGTTTAGTAAAGAAAAAACTTCAATCGTGGCCACAAACCAATAAAAAGCAACTTTTTGACCTCACCTGAGATGTGATCTGAATTACAGAAGAAAGCCGAATTGAAAAGAATTTAAAAATTATTTGAATATATTTTTTTCGAGTAGAATCAAAACGTGTTCCACTCCCCCAATATTTTCAGAATCAAATCTAAAGTTATGAATTCCAATTGCTGTTTTCTGAATTTCAAATATAATACCAATTAATGTATACTAAAAATCAAATGGAATTTCTTAATTACAATTCGTGTGGAATTTCTGTATAAGCTTTTATGTCTTTTGAATTTTAAATGGTATTTCCGCATTTCAATAAATCTTTTCTAAATTACGTGCATTTGTAAATGGTGTAGATATTGAGCAAAGACTTACAGTGATTGTTTCTGAAATAGTGATATGATTTGCATCATAAAATGGCCATTTATCTCGCTCAGTTTCAATTACAGTTCTAAATCAAGATTTATCAATTGCGCTTCTTCCGATGTAATGCAATGATTAAAGTAAAATAAATATTCAATTAAACCATTCTATACACCCACAAATTGTTTGCCGAAATAAGCCATCAATTATGCGACAAAACCAGCTGTCAAACAGCCATGTTTCATAAATTATTCAAAACCATTCAATGCATCAGCGTGCATGTCGAATCAATCTGATGAAGATGAAAAAAAGACACATACAATGCAGCTCCTTTGGCACTGTGTGTCATTTGTCGTCGTAGTCGTGACATTGTTAGACGTCATGTCAAACTTTTTACAAAGGGTCGGGACCAATATTGTGCTCAATGGAACCTCGTCGCGGCTGTGGTTTGCATTTCAAATGAGCCATGCAATATGCAGAACACTGAGCGGCAACATTTTTAGCGCTGCTACGACGAATGCGGTTGCAGGTGCGGATGGTGCTGTCAATTCAACAACAATAACCATTACAGCAACAATAATCAATTTATTCATACAACAGCCATACAAGACCCTGAACACAATACATGCACCAGTCGAATAACCGTTCGAAAGCATAACTCAAACAACCTCCGGAGGGTCACATGCTGCAGTCAGACGGTGCTTGGTGCCAATAACACATAACACATAAGATCTCCCTTTAACACCTAAACATCCTCAAATAGCAGAGCACCCTCTGTAACCCCAGCTCCCTCCAAAAACTGTAAGCACTGACTGCATCTGACACTTTTGGTCTGGTCCTCTTTGTCTTGGGCGTTTCCTGTAGCTGTCACTTTCGCATAAGGTCAAACTGATCGCAGTTAACCTCCGCATCTAAATCTCTCTCCCACTCTGAATCTCTTGAGACTTAATGCTGTTCTATGTTGAGTTGAATTAAATTCAATGAACGCATGCAGCGCCATCAAGTGGATGACGATGTTGATGTTGTTGATTCTGCTGCTGCTTCTCCTCAGACGCTGTTGAATTCAATTGCGTTAAGCTGGCTGCGAATGACACAGCCAGCGAAAGAGAATGAGAGAAAGAGACAAGAGAATCAGCAGGAAGCGCTTCACTTGAAGGAAGCATCAAATGACATCACAATGGCCTTGCGTCGCACGGTGTAACGAAATTCAATTTTGCGCAGAAATAATATAATGTTTTTTGTCTTTTTGTATCGTTATAGTACTAAAACTAGGTTTACAAAAAAATATTATAGGTATACATAAGGCTACCAACTGCACACAGAAAAATTTTCTTTTGGCATGAGGTTAATTGAATCTACGTTTCAGTGCTGCAACCGAAATACATTTGTTGTAACCTCATGTCATTGAAATGAACGTACCATTTCTTACTCCAACCGAAATGGTAGTCCGCGCAACTGCTCGTTCGGTTGTCGTAACCTCACACTCAAAATAAAATCTGCTTAAAATACACGAAAGAACTTTCGTAAATTTATGATAAAATTACGAATATTAATTATTTATTTTACGAAACTACTCATAGACACTCAAAATAAAATCTGCTTAAAATACACGAAATCGTTAATGTATTTTACGAAAATATTCGTGAAATTTATCTACGAAATATTTCGTAAAATACTTTCGTGTACTTTCGTAAAATTATGATAAAATTACGAATATTAACTATTTATTTTACGAAACTACTCGTAGATTTTATCTACGAAAGCCATTCGTACATAATACGAAAGATTCGTTATTTGTTGAATATTTGTTTACCTTTTTGCGAATATATTCGTACATTTTGATAGCATTCGTACACTTATGAAACATATGAAACATTTTACGAATCTTTCGTAAAATACACGAATACGTTTCTTAAAAAGAACTGACGATGAAATGACGATTTATAAAAATATGATACTTTTGAACTTTTGACAAAAAGAGAACTAACACAGAACACATTTTAAACCTTTTTGTATTTATAACTATCTATTTGCACCCGCGATACCTATTAAATAAAACATTTTGTTTAAAACAAAAAACTCTCGATGAAAATGACGATTGACTGTTTGATACTTTTGCATTTTTAGCACATTTTAAAACTGTTTGTATTTTATAACCATCTGCTTGCAACCGTGGCACCAAATAAATTAAAATCCAAGTTGCTATTTGACGCAACTGATTTCTATTTTTACTAATGATTCGTATAAAAAAGAATGTTTCGTAAAATTCAACATATAGCCTCAAAATTTACGAAAGTTTAGTAATTTATTCGTAAAATTTAAAGTTCATTCGTAAAATATGTTATTCTTTCTTAAAAAAAAAATGTAATAGAAAATAATATAACGAAAGTTTCGTAATTTTGTTTCTGTTTTAATTGTACGCATATTGAATCGTAATATATACGAATCGTTCGTAAAAAATAATTTGGAAAAAAAAAAATGTAAATAACAAAAGTTTTGAGTATTCTACGAATTATTCGTATATTTTACGAAATTATAAATTACGAAGAAATATTTCGTAAAATGTCTTAGAAATTATTTTGAGTGTATAAGGCTACCAACTGTACAACGTCCTAAAAATTAGCCAAAATCAAATTTGTCCCAATTTTTTTTTTATATCTTCGTAAAATTTTATTATCTTCGTAAAATTATGAAATCGTATTTACCCAGCAAACGAAACGAAACTTTAACAATATTGAAACGATATCGTTTGTAGGCCCAAATGGTCTTTATCGATACGAAAACTATACGAAGCGAAAAAGAATGATATATTTTTTGTTTTTTGTCGTTATAACGAGTTTCTATCCAGTATGCCATTCGTTTCGATATCGTTACGAGATTAATGCGAGTTTTATACTACTATTTATTCAAAGATCTTCGCAGATATAGTAACGAAAAATTGAAGTTTATTCGAAACAAGAAAAAAACGATTCTGCATCGATATGGTATCGAATATCGAGATTGATTCGAACAACATTGCGATATCGATGTTATAAATATTTAAATATCTTATCTTTTTCTCAAATTTTATTGAACAATAAATTTAAAAAATTAGTACTGATGAAGCAACGAGATCGAACTTTTTATCGCAGTACGTTCGAGAAAGCTTCGAGGCATCGAAGATCTCCAAAACATGGCAGACTTGGTATTGAAATAGTTATCATTTTCGATAAACAAATTTTATTTGTTCGGAAAAATTTATTTCTTAACGAGAGCACATTTATTTTGAGTTTTACATCGAAAATTTATCATTATTTCATCGAATTCAAAATTATTGTTAAATGGTTTGAAACTCACATTCTCTAATAATTTTCCGTAAAAAAAAATTCTAGTTTAGTTCAGAATTCTGATGGAAATAATAATGTTTCTGACTATAAACTGAGAAGGCAATATTAAATTCAATCGAAACCCACTTGTTTCATGATATTCTATTTAATAACGAACTTTTTTTCAAATTTTGATAAATGTCGCGTCGTAAAGAGCACATTTTAAATCTCCAATGTTTTTATATTTGCAATATTTATAAATATAAAAAAAGATAATAAAGTAATAAAAAAATGGTAATGCAAAAAAAAATAAGAAGAAAAAAATTGTATGTATAGTTATGTTAGAAAATTACGAAAAAAAAATGGTACATTTACTAATAGCCAGAATATTCTGAGTGATAAGGGACACAGGTGTAGCTGGTCGACAAGTCCGCACATTTCAAGTGTACAGGCCAGGGCGTTTGCAGCTATTGCAATTCACTGAATCGGCATTTCATGCAAATTGTACAAAATTCATCTTCTTCTGATGAAGAATATTTATCGATGTATTATTTTGCCCCTTTTAAAGGTTCACTTCTCTGCATTCTTCTGCAATTCAGATCTTTTCTCAGATGAAGACAAAGTTTTTTTCGTCATTGGTTTGTGGCCATGATTAAAGTTTTGTCTTTGCAAAACAAATTAAATAATTCATATAAAACAATATTTTCACTAAAGTTACAACCAACATTACTTGGTTAAATTACGTTTCCCACTTTACCCCAGAAAATGTTTTCCACTTTACCCCAATATCGCAAATTGAACATAATTTAGGAATATTTAGGCAATGTTAAATTTACGAGAAAAATTGTCACTCTTTAATAGCAAACAATACTCTAAAAAAAAACACTATTAAAAAAACATGTTTACAACTTCTTCTCGAAATGCAATAAAAACATATAAATTTATTTATAACCATGGATGAAAAGTTGATGCCATCTAAGATGCCCTAGACAATTATTTTTATTGTTCTAAGTACAAAAACATGTTCACAAATAGCAATTTCCCACAATACCCCATGTCCCACATTACCACAGTCTTCGCTATATTATTTATAAGAAAAAATGTTCGTACTTAAAACCCTTTGAAAATGAAATTTTTGCAAAAATGCTACATTTTACATTCTTTTAAAATACCATATCTTGTAAACCATAAGTCCAATATGAATAATGGCATTTTAAAAATTTTAATTTGCTTTTTATTTGTAAATAAATAAAATAAGTGTTAATAATATTTATTTAGAATCGATTTTCGGAAGTAGCACAAAAACTTTTTAATTTTTTGTTTTTTACACCAATATTATTCTATTAATGTACGATAGTGTGACATTTTTAGTAAGCATAACTTTTTCTTTATTAATTTATCAAAATTTCCTTAAATTTTTTTGTTCAACTTAATATGAATTTCAATCCACTGTGCAACTGTGAGGTGCCGAAGTTTCTGCTGCTGTCAGCACAACTTTTGAGGCAAGTGCATCATAGATGCTGCAGTCCGAGGCACAGGAAAGAGTCACTTATTTTAAACTTGTTGTTGTATTTCTCGTATTGTTGCTGTTTTTGTAGCTGTTGCCAATGCTGCTGCACCCTGTTCGCTGCTGCTGCTGTTGTTGCTGCCTTTGTATTAAGCTGTCATTGTACGCCTGTCATACGACGAGTGATTGTGTGGCTGTGCATGACAAATATTTTTATGGTTCTTGAAAGGTGGTTTATCTCCAAAAGGCATTTCAAAAATGTGTCCTTTAATGCAAACGCACTTGTCCAACATGTTATAGGCTGTTGAATGCATCTTCTCAACTTCGGGCAGACAGACAGACGATTTTCACGTTGAGCTGCACAACAAGTTGAAGGCATTGTTCGAAGGACTCTTCATTCAACAATAATGGTCGCCTCGATATGGGCACATGATTGTTATTGTTTTTGTTGTTGTAATCACTTAATTGTTCTTGCTAATAGTTAAGCAAGTGGTATTAAATAATTGAGTGAATGGGACGTGTACAAACGAGAAAACTTAGAAATTATTTTGAGCTGTATACAGTGGACCAAGAATAATAAAAAAATGTTCTTGAGAATTACTTTTATATATATCGAGTGTACAGATTTTGTATACCCTACATCCATAGGGTACAGGATATCTTTGGATTATACTGATACACAAACCAAAAAATACTATATAAATAATAGTTTTTTACTATTAAAAATAGTCAATACGATAAATTATTATTTTAATCGGAAAATACCATTAAATACTAGAAAATACCATGACATTGCCATTGAGTTTATATGAGAAGATTTATTTTTTGTATACTATTAAATCAATAATTGTCCTATTGACCAATTTGAATGGGATTTGAGGGAATTTTTTTCTGGGTGTATGTAAACGCATATTATGGTGTGTGGTCGGTATGAAAAGTATATATTCTGTATATTCTTCAGCATCAATTCCAGAAACCTTTTTTTTTTTGGAATATCTACTAAAATCCACAGCACTCAGACAGACTATATCCATTGTACTGTGAAATCTATTCCCTACAATTTTGTGGTTAATATCACCACGAGCGCCCATGCCTAAGCCGGGATTCGAACCCGAGACCTTCAGAATGCAAGTCCTGCGCGCTAACTCTGGACTGCTGAGGCCGGCTCAGAAACCATTTAGTCATGTCCATCTGTTTGTTCATCAGTCTGTCTTGTTTTGTTTTCCGTATACACAAAAATTTTAAAAATACTGGTCCGATATAAAAATATAAAAATCCGGTGATAAAATTTATGTTTTACAATATTTGACGCAGCATTTTTTTTTTAATGTTTATATAAAATACAATCGAAAAAAATGTCCTTCAAAAAAAATTAAATTCAAAATAAAAAAAAATTTCATTAAAAAATGTTTGTAAAAAAAAAAAAAGATCGAATAAAAATTACAAAATTATATTTATAAATATAACTTTATAAATATAACTATTTATAAATATAACTTTTTATTAATAAACAGTTGTAATTATAAATATATAATTATATTACAAAACATTTTACTAATTTATTAATGTCGAGCAAGCATTCTATAAGAAATCACATAAAAGAACTACTTGAGAACTGAGAAATATGGCAAAAAATAAACAAAAATTTAATATTTTAATTGAAATTTGGTTTTATGAACACTATTATTCAATATTATGTACATATATTTTGCATTTTATGTATTTGTTCATTAATATGATGAATCGTCTTCTTCACACACTTCATCATATTGAAGAACACTTATTCGGTCATTCATCAAATTGATAATGAATTCATAACTATGATGTTTTGTGGTTATCAATATTATGAATCGTGGTTGGAAGAACAATTCATCAATATGATGATAATTATTTTTTCTGTGACTGGAATAAAATAAAACTTTTTATCGAAGTTAGTTCGAGAATACTTTGATGTTTCTCTGAGACATTGCAGACTGTGAAGTAATATTGAATTATAATATATAATAGTTTGGTGCTACAGTCCTGTACAGAACTTCGGCCGAGCTCTCTCACCATTTTCAGCTGTGCGTGTTATATTTGTACTCAAAGTGGTGGGACCTACAGTTTATTGCCGAATCCGAACGGCGGGTGAGAGCTTTTCATAGGCAATGGTTTAACTCTCGTAGGTTTGCCATTTACTGACGAGAGGTAGCGCGGTATAAAAAAATGTTTCTATGAAAAGATGTTGTTAGCCCCAGTCCAGACTTGAACCGGGGCCCTTTCGGCACGCAGTCCACGGTACTAACCAATGAGCTAACGCGGAATTATACTCAATTTATTATTAAACTTTAATATAAGCTATATTAAACCTTAGTACAAATTGTATTAAAATCTATTATTTTCAGTATAGATTGATTTAAAATGTATATCTTTCTCTACAATACAACTTATAAAACAAATGGTTGTAATATTTATCAATGATTATATTTCAAGGCATTTTTTGCGGTCCTATATGGGCATTTCCTGTGGTTCCGGACGCGACATTCGTACGCTTAAAATTTTACTATCTCGAAGGAAAATTAACAAACATTTATTTGATTTTTTTTGTTTATAGATTTTTATGTTATAGAATTCTATACGGTAGATCAAAAGAAATAAATAAAATAGCGGGAGTTCCGGACAGGACAAAAACGGAAGTAAATATCGAGGTCCATATGGATATTACAAAAAGTCAGCAAATTTTGCGTTCAAATGATTTTTCGTAATAAATCGTAGAATAATCGTATGGAAATTTGCACTACGATTTTTTGCTAATATTAATCTTGTATATAACAATATTAACAATTATTATTACGAAATGAAAAGTGATGTACTATACAATTTCCAAAAAATAGTAAGTTAAAAAAAATGTTTGTAATTTTTTATACTGTAGTTTTACACTTTTGGTACTCAAAGTTCCGGATAGGACAGATTTCAATTATCTCTCAAAAATGTTCTAGAATTACTAGGAAAATGATGTTTACATTTTTGGAAATGCCGAGTAAATTCTGCTTTAAAAACAGTGGATTCAACTATGTTAAAAAATTAGTTTACAGTGGTAATAAATGTATCTTTTTGGTTCCGGTCGGGACATCAAACACCCTTATACAAAAATCGAATTTTTTAGCTTTAGAAATAATTGTTAATGTTATCTGAAAACACCGAAAATATTATTTTGTATCTTTATGTCATTGAAGTTAATTAATTTGGCTACTCAAAATACATAAAAAATGGGTATATAGTAACGTAACTTTCTGAGTATTTTTTTATACGTTACCGTTAACGGAATAGAAATTTCTTTTCAGATATTTAAGATTCCAAATCCATCGTTGTTTCTAAGATTTGAGCATTTTGAGTTTTTCGGTCGTGATTGACGTTTTTCTGGAAATGCCCATACATTCAGAAAAAAATACTATATAAATAATAGTTTGAGAACTCGTAACAATTGCTTCAAGTTTTGATCTAAGGTGATTTTATTTTGCGTTAGATACTATTTAAAAAAAAACTTACCTTTTTACTTCCACGTTTAACATCATCCAGACTCATTAAAGACAGATTTCAACATATTTCAGGTTAAACCACGACTCCAAATAAAATATAATTTACAAAAGAATGTGTCTTATACGAGACTATGTAAACATCTGTAATAGAAGAAACAATTTATTTCTATTTAATAAAAAATTCAAAATTATAAACTATAGAACATTTCGTGTAGAACGAAAAGTCATCAAATACATTTTCAAAATGTCAAATATTCATTTACAAAAATCTTTATATATCTGTCAATTTTTAATCGATGATCTCAATTTTTTGACCACATGATAAGAAAATGTAAAGCTATCAAATGATATTTGATCTTTAAGAATTCACTAATTACTTTTTATAATATTAATCAACAAACTTGAAATTTAAGTTTTTCATAAAAATGTATTTGATGACTTTTCGTTTTACAACGACGATTTTATAAATTAAAATGAAACGTCGCAATACTTCCATAAATAAATAAAAAGATGCGCACCATTTATATATTTTGATAATTTCAAGACAGTTCAATAAAATATTTTTGAAGATTTTTAAAGAGACATTTATTTCAAAAGCTACTAGTCTGCCTTGAAAATTTCATTATATTTTATAACGTGTTTTTAAACATCCTACAAATTACGTATTGCCCGAAAATATGCCTCAAATATTCCACAAAACATCATAAGTATTGTCTCGGGATTTTATTAACTAATATGAGGCAGACAAAGGCGAAGTCTGCATCAAAACTAACTATTTCTGCCAGAAATCTACTTTTAAAATACCAGAATATTTCAATAATGTCCCAAGACAAAATTTCAGCAAAAATTCCTGAATATTTTAGGTATATTTTCGGCAAACACATAAATCAATGTTTTCAAATTTTATTTAATTTCAAAGGCAAATTTCCTTGCACTACTTAAAAGTAACCAAAACAGTCTCGACCCCTCCAGAAATGTCTGGTAATTTTTAGGAATATTTCCAGACACACAAATTAATGGAAGTTTGTGGGAAGCTTATGGCAGTTTATCAAATTTTGTGATTATCAAATCTTTTTACTATAAATTTTTCAAAAAATGTTTCTATGCTGGCTTAAACATGCCAAAAATATTATCTATGCATTTTTAGGCATATTTTGGGTACATTGTCGGAAATCACGCAGATAAATAGTAGATTTCGGGAAATATATAGTAGATTGTCATATTTTGAATAATTTTTAAGACAAACCCCTTACATATTTCGAACTGAAAATAGACAACTTTTAACAAGGACTTCTTTGAACTGTTGAAATATTTCGAAATAATATAGAAAAACTAATTTAAATTTGTTAATATTTTTATCTATGGCATCTACAGTAGATATTTTATCATTGAATTTGTTTGACAGCAGCCACTTTAAAATGGATTTTGATCAACTCAGAGCCTTTTTAAACCATATCAAAGACCTCGATAATTAACTGCCATTCGTTGAAACTGCCAATGTACCGCCATATTGTAGTCATAAATCTGTAAACTATTTGCAACGTGATTTGATTGTATTTGAGAGCAGCACAAATTCCAAATCTATGTAATGCCTGCTAGCCTGCCTGCCTGACTGCCAGCCACTCGTTGTTGACAATAAATGATAACGCATAAATTGGCTCACACCAAAAGGGCCTAAAGTATCGTTAAAAACCAATTGTAAACTTATGCGGCCCGACAAAATCGCACGATGAGGCAGCGTGGAGCCGCGTGTCACGACACGACACGATGGCCTTATCAACGGGGATTTATTTGGGTGAATAACGCACACAAATTGCCAAAAACACACAGACAGAGATAGAGACACGCATACGACACTAAAACACTTGCACGTGATACACCCACTTTTAGGCTATTTTACGCCCGACAACACCACCCGAAACGAAACATCGTATAATGACAATCTACAGAAGATGTATATGAAAGAGAAGATGACAAAGTAACAGAGTACACAAAAAAATGGTAGATGACAAAAAGCAGTAGCAAAGTACCAAAAATTAGCAGCTGACGAAAAAGTAGCAGATAACAAAGAAGTGCCAGATGAAAAAGAAGCAAACTAGAAAAAAAGCAGAAAAAGCAGTAAATGATAATGATTCTGATGGCAAAGACAATTATTATGAGGATGTAGGACAAATCTTTTTATGCTCTCTCACATTTGTGGTTATAGTGTATGGGAGAGCGAAAGGATACAATGTTGTATCGACATCAAGGATGCAGAACACATTGACATTGTCGCACGTGAGCAGTAAAGAGGTAACGCATGCGCTCTACTAATAGCGTTCAGTCTCTCTTTTGTTAAGGGAACAAAAAAAAAGTTCTCTTTTTACAGCCACCTCCTTGTGTTATGCTCTATGAAGCACATGGGCTGACAGTTGTACAAATGTCAAATATAGAAACAGTTGGTTTTATTTACGACAAATGCGGAACTTTCTCAAAAAACAAAGCATCCTTTTTTATAAATTAAGTTTTACTCCGAAATTTTAAAAATTATTTCAGTCAGTACATTGGACTGCGTGCCAAAAGGTACCGCGTCTCACAATAGAGCAACAAGTACCTAAAGTTGACGAAAACCTCAAAAGTCGAATTGATCTCAGACTCCTTTTTTTTTAAAGTGTAGTAAATTAAATTTCGTACAATGTGGCATCACTCAATATATGTCATATGCATCAAATTTTTACCCACACTCGAAGAAACACATAACATTTTTGACAACAATTGCAAGAAATAATAGTTTCAAATTTAAGACCTATTTTTTTAAACTTTACTTTTAAAAACTATAAATACTATATTTTTTATAATGCAGACGTCAACATCAGAAATTTATTATTTTTTTAGAAATTTATAATTTTGAATTTACCTGCTGAATTTACTCGCAAATATAAATCAAAGCTACACTGAACTCTAATATTTCCATTTTTCCAATATTTATAAATATATCTAAATAAAAAAAAATAATAAAAGTATTTCACATGACATGCATTACCACTATTAACAATACAATGTGTCCTTCTTTTTCCAAATTTAGAGTTGGTAGCCAAAAGATTAAATTCAAGTGTGGAACATTCACATAATTTGACATATTTCTGTTTACTGTTGTGTTCTTCCGTTATTTCGCTTTGTGCTATTAATTCGTTGAGGTCCTTTGAAGCTAACTTTCATTGAGAACATTTTACAAATAAAAATGCTCTTTATTTCACTTACAAATTCTCTTAGGTTGAATTTTTGGTGGACCATTTTTTCGTGTCTGTGGCCTCGCCTGAAGTTGTCAATTTTTGGTTTTCACTTTTTGGTATTTAGCAGCTATTTTTCGCTTTTTACAATATATGTCATTATTTCGCTGTGTATTTATTATTGTAAACTATTTAATTGTTGTTTCTTTTTTCTATTTATTTAATATTATTATTTTTTTATTCTTTTTAAATTAATCATATTTTATATCTAGATAAAATAAAAATTTAGTTTGAAGCAGATTCTGCTCTAAATTTCGGGGCAGAATAAATTATGATGTAACACTTTTTCTGGTGCCAACGATAAAATGATACACGGATAGAAAAGATTTGTTTGAATATCTTTGAATGTAATTAAAAAGTAATACGAAATAATCATACATGTATTAGGAATGAAGTGTAATTAATTTATTAATCGAAATTGAATTTATTTTTGTTCACGTGTATACATTATTATATTGTCCAGCAGAATCTGTCAAATTTACCATAAATATATTACAATACCAACATAAAATTTGAATTGCATTTGAATAAATTATTTCTTGGCAATTTACTTGGTTAAAACTATGTTTCGAAACACAGAAAATGCTAATCAAATCTAAATACAACGTATGTTCGCAACGCTCGTCTTAATTCGATGATTTATCGACTGACGAATTTGGCAACGTTGTGCTGCATTTTCTACTTACGCCATCATTTGCCTTCGTTTGAACATATTGATGTTTAAAAACCAACAAAAATAAATTGGATTTAAATAAATGTATTCTTCCAACATTCTTCTTGTATACGAAGTTGGCACTCACTCGTTGGGCAGAATTTTCTACCTACGTCTCTTTTGTCATCGTTTGAAGTATGTATGGGTTCCTTTGACAAAATATGACATAAGAATTATAAATACATAAATGTGTAAATGGAGACAAATTTGTGTTTGAAATTTGACGTTAAAAAAAATATTGAAAGTGAAAAACATTTAAAAAATACGATTTTAGTTCAATAAATGAAATCATCAATATGATGAATACAGGTAGTTGGTAAAATTTTTGGTGATATTTTTTGTGTGTATATTTCGAAAACCGAGTTTGTACTTTTCGTCTGACAGCCTACATAGAAAAAAAAATGTACATCATATTGATGAATTCCGTTCTTCAAACCATGATTCATTGTATTGAAGAACCATTCATAATATTAACGACTAACGCCATCAATGTTATGAATGCTATCATAAATATGAACTGTCTTGGTAACTGTTGAAAAAGTGTTCTTCAATATGATGCACTGTATGTGAAGAACACGTTTCATCATATTAATGAACCAAAATATAAAATACAACATATATGTTCATCATAGTGAAGAACGCTGTTCATTAAACCAAATTTCTATAAAAATATTTTTTTTCGTTAATTTATTGCCGTACTTCTCAGTTCTCAAGTTCTGCAGTAGTTCTTGTGCATAAATTAGTAAAATGTTTTATAATATATTTATTATAACTACAACTTTATATTAATAAAAAATTATATTGTTACGAATTTTCAGTCTACGGAAAACTGTTCTACGAGTTCGTATCGCTGGATTGTGTACAAAATAAAAAAAACGCACTTATATTTGGTTTTAACTAGTATTATTTCAACTAGTATTAATTAACTTTATTAATTTAAATAACAACTTAAAGAATAATCACTTATATCAACTGCTGAATTACTACAATTTATCTTTACAATGTTCACTCACGAGACGCACTAGTTCACTATTAAATTACAACTGAAGTACAGTGGCTCAGATGCGCGGCCTTATATACTGCATGCATCAGTTCGACACGTTTCGACAAGTTTCGACTTGTTTCGAGAACCTTCTACTCGTTTCGTGAATGACGCATGCTATTGGCATCTCATTCGCACT
The DNA here is from genome assembly GCA_951804985.1 of Dryomyza anilis. Lineage (NCBI taxonomy): Eukaryota > Metazoa > Arthropoda > Insecta > Diptera > Dryomyzidae > Dryomyza > Dryomyza anilis. The sequence goes on from OX638132.1 coordinate 67,408,988, forward strand.
CATGTGTTTTAATGCGATGATCTTCCATCTCTTTCTCGCACACTGCCTCAGTGCGCTGAATGATCTTCCGTCTCTTTCTAACACATTGCTTAGTGCGCTGAATTGTCTTGCGTCTCATTTATTATTGTTGATTGCTTGCACAGTGGAGCAAATTACCTCTTTTCGTAACACTGCCCTCCACCTAAATCTGTTCGTCTCGAACAGATGTTAATCCTCTCTCTCTCTAAACGGCGCCAACCTTTCTAAATGTACCACTTTCATTTTTCTTCTAACGCCTGCAGTATTCTGAATCCGATACACGACATCGTTAATTCTTTTAATTATCTTGTATGGTCCTTCCCAGTGTGTTTGTAGCTTAGGGGATAAGCCTTTCTTCCTTTGTGGGTTATAGAGCAAAACAAGTTGTCCTTCCGTAAATCCCTCTGAATTTGTGCGCAAGTCGTATCTGGCCTTCATCTTATCACTCGCAAATTGTGTACGCTGTCTTACAAACTGATGCACTTCGTTCATTTTTTCACTTTTTCTGTAAACATAATTGTGTACAGGAATTCCAGCTGAAGGACTCGCACCAAACTTTAAATCCGCAGGTAATCTTAAGTCTGTTCCAAAAACAATTTTCGCAGGTGAAGCAACTGTGGTGTCATGAACCGCCGTTCGATATGCCATGAGAAACAGTGGTATGTGTTTATCCCAATCTTTTTGATTTTTATCAACCACTTTTCTGAGATACTCTTCCAAAGTCCGATTGAATCTTTCCACCATGCCGTCAGATTGCGGGTGCAAAGGCGTTGTTCGTGTTTTGTGTATGTGGAGGACTTTGCATACTTCTTTAAAAACTGCAGACTCAAAATTTCTTCCTTGATCTGAATGCAATTCCAACGGTACTCCAAAACGGCTTACCCAGTTGTTAACTAATGCATCCGCAACTGTTGTGGCTTCTTGATTCGGCATGGGATACACTTCAGGCCACTTGCTGAAATAGTCAATGACGACAAGGACATACTTATTACCCGCATCACTGATTGGAAACGGACCGGCGACATCCATGGCAATACGCTCGAATGGTGCTCCCACGTTGTACTGATGCATCCTGCCGCGACTTCTGACTGTTGGTCCTTTTGCTGGTACACATTGCGGACAACTGCGAATCCAATCGGCGACTGACTCTTGGCATCCAATCCAATAAAAACGTTTCTTTACCTTCTCGACCGTTTTATTAATGCCCAAATGACCACCACTAGATCCACCATGGTATTCTGCTAATATCACTTTTATTTTTGACTTGGGAACAACAATCAAACTTCGAGCGGATGTGCCATCTTCATTTTCCCATACACGATATAAGCAACCATCTTGTAGCTTTAAGCTCTGCCACTGTGCCCAGTAAGCTTTAGTTATTGGACTGTCCGCAGCTATATCTTCCCATGATGGTTTTCTTTGCTGTTCCTTGAACATCATGATTTTTGTGAGGTCGGGATCACTCTTTTGATCAATTTGAATTTGTTCCGGAGTCCATTTTTCATCGGGCAAAACATTTAGCAAACGAATGTCAATTATGTTTTCTTTTCCTTCCGCTCTTGAACAATGTCTGCATTCTAGTTTACATGGGCGTCGTGACAGAGCATCTGCATTTCCATGATTTCCTCCTTTACGATGTTCGATTGAGAAATCGTAGCTCTGTAATCGTTCTATCCAACGCGCAATTTGGCCTTCCGGATCTTTGAACTGAAGTAACCATCGCAGTGCTGCGTGATCGGTTCTCAAGTGAAACTGTTGTCCGTACAGGTATTTGTGGAAAATTTTCACACTTTCGATTACAGCAAGAAGCTCCCTCCTGGTGACACAGTAATTTCGCTCGGGTTTGGACAAGGTTTTACTGTAGTATGCGATCACTTTTTCTTGCCCATTGATTACTTGCGAGAGAACTCCGCCTATTCCATATCCGCTTGCATCCGTATCTAGTATAAATTTCTCACCTGGAATTGGATACGCAAGAATTGGTGCCGAGCACAGTAGATCTTTTAATTTCAAAAACGCCCTTTCTTGATCATCACCCCATTGAAATGCGCGGTTCTTTCTTGTTAATTCGTGAAGACTGCTAGCAACATTGGCAAAACCTGGAACAAATCGCCTGTAGTATGTACATAGCCCCAAGAAACTTCGTAGGTCATGTAGGTTTTGCGGTCTGGGCCACTCCTTTACTGCAACTATTTTATCTTCATCGGTATGAACTCCTTCCGTGGTGACTCGATGACCCAGATACTTGACTTCTTTCTTGAAAAGTGAGCATTTCTTTGGGCTAAGTTGTAGACCCGCACTTTTTAATCGAAGGAATACTTCCTCTAGATTTCTTAGATGTTCGTTGAAATCCTTGCCCATAACAATTATGTCATCAAGGTATACTAGGCATGTTTTCCAGTGTAAACCTTTTAATACGTGCTCCATTAACCGCTCGAATGTTGCTGGGGCATTGCATAGTCCAAATGGCATTACCAAAAATTGCCATAGTCCATCTCCAGTACTGAATGCGGTCTTCTCTCGATCTTTTTTATCGATTTCTACTTGCCAGTAACCGCTTTGCAAGTCCAACGTTGAAAACCACTTAGCATTAGATAGTGTATCCAAGGTGTCATCGATTCTGGGCAGTGGATAACTATCTTTCTTGGTGACATCATTAAGTTTTCGATAATCAACGCAGAACCGAGTACTACCGTCCTTCTTTTTCACCAATACTACTGGTGAACTCCATGGACTCTCAGATGGTTCCACCACGCCATTTGTGTGCATTTCTTCAACCAAATGTGATACTTCGTCTCTTTTTGCAAATGGTACCCTTCTTGGTGCTTGACGAATTGGGTTAGAATCACCAGTGTCTATTCGATGTTTTACAATGGCAGTTCTGCCATCCTTTTGGCCCTTTTCAGCAAATATACACCGATATTTGTCAATTAGCTGTTGCACTTGACTCTTTTCTTTGGCAGTCAAATCCTTCGTCCAATCATTTATATACCTGTGAGTAGATTGTTTGTTTATTTGCGATGTGCCGTAGTCTCTTGATGGAGTTGACTCACAATTTATAATCGCTGATGCCTCTTGACACTGGCCTATCACTGTTCCCTTTTTAATTAATTTGGACGAGTTTTCCATGTTGAGAACTCTTATTGGAACAACTTTGTCTTTTGTCGCTTCTACTAATGTTCTTCCGACAACAATATTACTTCTGCTCATTTGCTCATCATTCGCTTCTATAACCCACAACTTGCTTATCCCACAATCTCCATTTAATTTCGCCCAAACAATTGCTTCTGAATTAGGTGGTATTTTTCTATTTTTATGAGCAATAACTTGTTTAATTTTCGGGCTCTGGTCACAATCAATGTTTAGTTGGATCTCCGTGTTGGCATAACTCAAAATTTTTCTTGTTAAATCTAGTGTGAAACCGTTTCTTATCATGAAGTCCATGCCAAGTATTATTTCGTCTACTATTTCCGCCACTATAAAATCATGCTTAACTGTCGTAGTGCCAATAGTGATTTCCTTGGTAATTTTCCCTCTGATTGGAGCCTCTTCACCTGTCGCTGTTTGCAATCTTATTCCGATAAGCGGCTCTATTTCGTCCCTAACAAGGTTACTTCTTATAATTGAGTGTGAAGCTCCTGTATCCAACGTTACCATATATGCTACACAATCAATTAGCCCCTTGACAGTTAAACTATTCGACTTTCGAGCAATTTGTGAAATGGAGATTCTGGGGCAATCGGTTATGGGAGTCAGATCGTGCCCCGCAGATCTGACTCGTTTTAGTTTAAAGCTTGATTGAAATTTACGCTATTTTGGACATGATCCTGGGTTTCTTCATGTCGGGGTTCATTTGCAAATGGATTCATTGAGCGCTTGCGTTTTTTACGACAATCACGTGCCATATGCCCATATGTATCACAGTTGTAACATTTACCTTTGAATTGCGTATCTTTGTTGGCTGATGTGTGTTCGGTTTTAGCGCCTGCTTTAACTGCTTGGCACACTACTTGAAATAAATCATCGTTCTCCACATCAATTCTACGCGCCTTTGGAGCCGATCGGCACAACGCATTTGCTGTCTCCTGTGTTAGAGCTATGGTAACCGTTTCCGTAAATGTTACCTTGGGCGTAATCACTGTTGCACGTTTTGTCTCCTGATCGCGTATGCCATCAACAAAAGCTTCGATCTTGCACTTTTCTATGAAATCACTCGTTGAATCTGCATACGACAAATGCGCAAGCCTCTCGACGTCCGCTGCATACGCCTGCAAAGTTTCGCCATTTCGTTGCATTCTGCCCTTCAGCTCCATTCGGTATATCTGTTTCATGTGATCACTGCCATATTTTCGCTGCAGTGCAGCCATAACCGCTAAATAACTGTTTCGATCACTTTCTGGAAGAGTCTGCAATACTTCGGCTGCGCCTCCTTTAAGCGCCACGATAAGTGCTGCTACGCTGTCCTCATTATTCCATCGATTACTTACAGCCGTGGTCTCAAATTGCAGCTTGAAAATGTTGAACGCTGTGGTTCCATCGTAAATCGGCGATTTTAGCCTCGTACCACTAAAAACATGCTGTGTAGGTCCATTTATCTGCAACACGTGCAAATCTTTTTTTATTTCCTGGATTTCTTTGTCTATACCGTTTTCTAATCTTTGAATTTTTTCATCAATGTTCACTTCCATGTCATTTACATGCGTTTCTAGCTCCGTCACTTTGCTATGGAGTGTATTAGAAAATTCCAAAAGCTGCTTAGAATGCTCCTGCATCTGCTGCTTAATTTCAGTTTGCAGTTGATTAGAACTTTCTAGTTGCTGTTTCGAATTTTCTAGAAATTTTTGTTCCATTCTGGTCGAATTTTCTTGGATCTGTTTTGAATTTTCTAGAAGTTCTGTTTTAAGTTGATTGGAATTTTCTTGAAGCTTCTGTTCCATTTTGCTGGAATTTTCTTGAAGCTTCTGTTCCATTTTGCTGGAATTTTCTTGAAGCTGTTGTTGTATTGCTCCGAGCAACTGGCTCATATCAAAACTTTGGGACTGTACTTTTTGCTCCGTGTCCACACTTTTCGATGACGCTGTTGCAGCTTCCACTTCAAACTCGTGCTCTGCGAGGTCAATGCCTTGGGTCTCTAATTCTTCCATTAGACGCTTTTGTAGCTCTACTTTCGTACCTACAGTTGGAAGATTATGAATCGCCAGCTCCTTCTTTAGCTGGTCGACTTTAAGTTGTTCGAATTTAACCATTTTGTATCACAATCCCACTTCTGACACCAATGTTACGAATTTTCAGTCTACGGAAAACTGTTCTACGAGTTCGTATCGCTGGATTGTGTACAAAATAAAAAAAACGCACTTATATTTGGTTTTAACTAGTATTATTTCAACTAGTATTAATTAACTTTATTAATTTAAATAACAACTTAAAGAATAATCAATTATATCAACTGCTGAATTACTACAATTTATCTTTACAATGTTCACTCACGAGACGCACTAGTTCACTATTAAATTACAACTGAAGTACAGTGGCTCAGATGCGCGGCCTTATATACTGCATGCATCAGTTCGACACGTTTCGACAAGTTTCGACTTGTTTCGAGAACCTTCTACTCGTTTCGTGAATGACGCATGCTATTGGCATCTCATTCGCACTCATGTGTTTTAATGCGATGATCTTCCATCTCTTTCTCGCACACTGCCTCAGTGCGCTGAATGATCTTCCGTCTCTTTCTAACACATTGCTTAGTGCGCTGAATTGTCTTGCGTCTCATTTATTATTGTTGATTGCTTGCACAGTGGAGCAAATTACCTCTTTTCGTAACAATATTCAAAAAAAATATATTTTTGAAAAAAATGTTTTTTTTTCGAAAACAAATTTTTTTTCGAACAATTTTTTTTTTTTCTACAAAATTTTTTTTATTCGAACACATTTTTTTTCGAAATTTTTGTTTCGACAAAAATTTTTTTTTTCTGATATTTTTTTTTGTCCAAACATTTTTTTTCGGATAATTTTTTTACTTTTATTTTTTAAAAAACTTTTTTTTTCGAATTATATTATAAAAAAAAAATATTATGAACAAATTCATTAACAATTCACATTCATTGTATTGAATATTTTGTCCATATATATAATGAATGCATTCATTAATGTCATTTAATGAACGGTGGTATCAATATGATGAATCTGGTAGTTGCTGAATTAATTCATAATATTTATGAATAAATTCATAAAAAAATAATTTTCTGTGTAATTGTTAAAACGTTTCAAACTCGAAAAAATATCTTCTATTGGATTTGGCCAGACTCTAAATATAAAACGTGAACAAATTAAGTGTCAGAATTTGTTTTAATTAAAAAAAAAGAAGACAAAATGAGCATTTCATTAATTCAGTCATCTGAGACTTTTTATAACGAATTCGTTTCGTTTTACTTTATAATTGCTTACTTATAAATTCCAAAAATCTCTGTCACAAATTTTTCCTGACGTTTTCGAAGGAATTTGTGTTAATTTCCTTGTACGATACGAAAATAATGAACATACATTGAAAGCACTTATCGCGCAGATAAATATTTAATTTCCGGTGCACTTCTATAAATTTAATTACAAATTTAATTTATGATAACTATGTAGAACAGGTACAAAGGAACTCGTTACAAAAATAGATAGAAATAGCAAAAGTGCCACAGGACTAAAAACAAACTCACTTGGGGTTGACCCATAAATTGGCGCATTTGCAATAGAATATAAAATACTTATAAAATATAAAATAAAAAAAAGATAATAAAAAATTAAACCCATTTTGTGGCCACAGGCTAAAACATTCTCGAGTGCGCGCGGTAAACTTAGCCAAGTCGAAGGGAAAAAAACCCTTTAAGAAGACGAATGAATACGGGTTAGAAGATGAAGAAGAAGCAGGCCGTGATGCAGATGCAGAGCAGTTGAAGAAGTAGCTAAAGATTTAGCAGTTCCATCCAGCATTAGCAGCAGAAGGTTAAGCAGCGCTACCACTCAACACGTTGCGTTAAATGTTTCGCAAATAAACATTTTTTATTCATTATAACGAGCGGTGGCGGCAACTCGAACATCAGTACCACCTGCACCGCCAACGTCACCGTCACCACCACTTGAGGGCGTCCATAAAAAGCTGTAACTAAAAACTGCTCTCGCAAACGTTTATACAAAATTCACAAGACTTTCATATTTTTCAGGTAATTTCCAAAGATGCGCAGGTGTTCGGAAGGAGTCGTGGGGGGAGTACCTAAGGAGGATCTGAGTGAATGGTTTTTGCCTTTTACGCTGTTGGCTGCAGCAGCCAAGAGTCCTTCAAGTGATGATGTTTCGGTTTCTTTATGCTCTCGTTTCGTTTTTTTCTCCTTTTTCTACATTTTCACAGCCAACTACGTGGTTTTTATGTTATTTTTGATGTTGTTTTTTGTTGTTATTGCTTTTGTTGTTGTTGTTGTCCCTATTTGCACGCTGCTTACTCTCATTGTTGTGTTATTTTGTTTTCTCGTCTGCCATTTCTGTGAAAATGTTTATGACTGGACCAGCAGGTGGACCAGAGACGAGCGAATGAATGTTAAGCAATGCCGCACAATGCAACGAATGACGTTGACACCGCGGGCACCAACAATGGCTGTTTTCATAGTTGGTGTTATTGCTGCACCTGCTGTGCTCATTTTCCGAAATATGGAGCGTGAATTTCAAGATTAATGAACCATCGTAATGGCAAAATGCGAAAAACAGTTGACTGAGTGGCAAAATTCATAAAAGATAAAGTCATTAGTGTATAAATGAATGAATGAATGAATGAATGAATGAATGAATGAATGGATGAATGAAGAATGGATGAATGAATGAACGAATTAATGAAATGAATAAATGCAATAATTAATGAATATCAATAAAAAAGGAGATGCATTCTCCACTTACAATTTTAATATTTTATCACTTGAGAGCAGCGCTAGCGTATTTTGTTCAGTCCAAAAAAATAATCCAGTTTTTATTATCTTTATCCATTTAAAAAATCCTTGGTTTTTCTCTTTTATTGGATACTAGCTGGACCCGTGCACGACTCGTGCTCGTAAAATTCTTCCCCGTAGTGTTTTTCCAGTATAAATTTTAGTGTGGTGAGTTTTAGTGTGGTGAGTTAAAGTGTGATGAATTTAATGTGGTGAGTTTTGGTGTGGTGAGTTTAAGTGTGGTGAGTTCCGGTGTGGTGAGTTTTGGCGTAGTGAGTTTTGGTGTGGTGAGATAAAGTATGATGAGTAACATCGAATTATAAAGTTTAGTTGAAATCGATATCATTAGGGCTGAGATATAACGTTCTGAATTTTTTGGGTTCTATGGGAGGTGCGCAATCCCCTTTGCGCAATCTAGTCTATATATGGTTTAGGATACTCCATCGACTTTATAACATAGTAATGCAAATTATCAGAAAAATACATTCAGTGGTTTTGCTATGAATCTGAGTTATACACCAAAAATAAAAATCAGCGTGAAAGTGGGCGTGATCAACGATAACTATGTAATGACCTTCTCCTGGGTCTCTAGAATATATATTCCAAATTTTAAGAAAATACGTCCACAGGAGTACGTTTGCACAGCGCACAAACAAACAAACGGAAAACGAGTTGGGAAAGTTAGGTCACATGGATAAATTCGGTCACATGGGGCGGATTTTTATAGTCGGTCGGGCCCGACTATGGAATACCCTACACCTTTGGTGGGGATAGTAATGTGGGATATTTAATTGCATACCTTAATTTTAAAGTTTTTAATTATGCTGAACCTCTCCACCCTCAGAATATTATTCATATATCAGAAATTTACGTCTTATATCCCCATAAATTAAAAAATTTATATTAAAGTATAAAAAAACTAAAAAAAAAAAATGAAAAATATAATTGGGCTGACCACGCCAATATTTAAAATTTTGGAAGGCTAATATTTCATAGATTTGATTTTAATAATTTACGGATCAAATTTCCACTATGAAATCCCGGGAAATAATGAAAAAAAAAGTGGGCGTATCACGCCCATTTTTGGACCACATATTCTTAGGTGAATTCTAATAATACGTTTTAAATTTTATAACTATACCTTGAATACTTTTCGAGTTATTAGTTCCGAAAGAGTTATATAAAAGTGACTTGTATGGGAGGTGGGCGTGTCCGTTGACCGATTTGACTCATTTTCAAACTCAGTGCCTACTTTTGGCTAAAATATATTGAGACGAAATTTTATCGCATTCTGATCAGTATTTCTCAAGTTATTCTGTATTCGGACAGCAAGACGGACAGACGGACATGGCTAAACGGACTCGGGTAGTGATGCTGATCAAGAATATATATACTTTTCCATACCGGACACGCCTCCTAAGGGGCGTTAGAATATATGCACAAAGTTAATATACCCTGTACCTCATAGGTGTAGGGTATAATGAGTTTTATATAAATAGATTTTTTGTTGATTTCATGGATTTCCGTACTCCGTGCAGTAATATTTAGTATTTTTTAACGAATTACAACGTATGAAATGTATGTATGATTTTAATATTTTTGAAATGTTACTGGATATAACTGAATGGCGTCGTACAGTGTGCCCAAACGCCCTTTAATCGGGTGAAATTCAGTATTTTCAAAACCAATCAACCGATTTTAAAAATTTAAAAAGTGTTTCGAAAATAATGCTGTCCTGCACATATACTTCGTCGGGGAAAAAATAAGTAAGGGTCAGAAAAATGAGAAATAATTTATCCTTAAAATTGCTTACTTAAATTTTGACTTTGGACTTTGAATAATTGTCGGCAGGGGGTCAAAGTAAAAAAAATTAAATACTTTAACTTTGATCAGTGTTTCCAGATTAATTAAATATAGTTTGGATAACTATTATCATTTAAAAGATTTTCAGTTTTGTTATCTATCAAAAAATTTTAAGAAAAGTACATGTTACTGAAGGTAAAAAAATATTACAGAGATTTGCGTATAAGTCCAATTTTCCAAAAAAAAAAAATGGAAAACAAAATTTTTGACTTTACAATTTTATATTTACTAAACCACTTGAGATATTTAAAAACGGTTTTCAGCTTATAATTTATGTGTTAATTGTTTATAAAAATCCCATAAAAATATTTTGATTTCATGATAAAATGTACATTCTATGTATAAATATGTAAAGTAGTCTTCAAAAATGAAAACAAAAATTCATGTTCAGATCTATATCATTAAAACTAAACAAGATATTTTCTCAAGTAAGCATATTTTCTTTAGATCCTAATATAAGCTTTTTACAAACAAAAAAAAATTAAAATCGGATAACTCTTGGGTTTTTAGAATTTTTGAAAAATTGTATATGAAAAAATCTCAACTTTACTAATTTTTATATCCATAACCATTAAAGATGCAAACCAATTTTAAAACATAAGTTCTATAAATTTCTCTCTGTACAACACTTTTAAAATTTTTAAAATCGGTTGATTACCCATGTAGGAAAAAACGATGGGCCCAAGGTTCGTCCGGTCTTGCGCCAAGAATGCATTGCTCTGGGCCAGGTCTGGTACCCAGAACTGGCTGAATACTGGTTAAGCCTTGGAATGATAAGAAGGGCGCAAAATTTGGCTCTAAGTATTCGGCCAAGACTGGCAAAAATACATGGCCAAATAATATAACAAAGTTAAAGTCTAATTAGCCATCCCTCGGTCGGTCAAGGTTGAATATGCCTTACGCCCGTTGTCAAGCCTGGCGTTTTGTACATGGGTACCCAAGCATATGTATGTCAGTTCTGGCAGAGTCTTGGACGAAGGTTTTTTAATCAAGCATTGGTCTGCCAATGCTGGTTAGTCTTCAGCCCGTCGTCAGGCCTGGCATTTCCTACATGGGTAGTTCCCAAAATACTAAATTTCACCCTATTTAAAAGCGTTTGGCCACACTGTTGGTAGCTCAAATATTAGTGCATTGGACTGCGAGTCTAAAAGTCCCATGTTCAAATATTGACTGGGACTAACAACGTCTTTTCATAGAAAACATTTTTCTATACCGCGATACCTCTTGACAGTCAATGGCAAACCTAGGAGAAAAACATTGCCTATGAAAAGCTCTCACCCCGCCGCACAGTGGTTTATTTTCGGAAAAAAATCCCTTTTTGATATACATGATTTTCAAAATCTGAACAAACTATTTTGTAGAAAAAAACTTCGAATATTAATAATCCGTTCGCTGTTTAAAAATATAACATATAGTTTTTTTTATAAAAAAGTCGCCAAAGTTGCACAAAATTTGTATTGTAAAAAGAACTTCATTCAATTATCTCTATTGGTTCCAAAGTTATTGACTTTTTTTTTCGAAAACATACACCTTTTGACCACTGTGCGCAGTTCGTATTCTGTTTTAAACTGTAGGTCCCACAACTTTGAGTACAAATATAACACGCACAGTTCAAATAAATGTTCTTTATCATGAACACCCGCATTGTTTTTACTTTGGCACCATGGTCAAAGTAAAAAAGAATCTCGTTTTTTCGAATTTTAACCCTAATAATTACACATGCCGCGTAAACGCTTCAAAAAACTATTATAAATTGTGAGAAACCCATAGCTGATAGAGCAAAACGGGCTTCAGATCGATATCAGCTACCCAATGTTACCTTAAAATCGTTATCAAATTGGAAGATGGTATTTCTTGTTGCACTGTGTTATTAATATTAACTGAATATAAACTAGAGATGGGTATTTGAGTAAGTGTTGCCTTACGCTCATGAAACGAATTTTACTCACTCAATCATGGGGTTTTTTGTTCTACTCACACGCACTCACAATCACGTGAGTCCATTAAGATTCAATCACAATCACGCGTGATATCGAGAATTTGTTTCAATAAAATCTGCTCACGTATTGAAACCTAATTTATTTAACCTCTCTAATTTAAACCACCATAGGAAGGGCTTCTGGCACTCCCCTTTGTCCAATTGGTTTTACTTAGGATACTCCTTAGACGTTAGTATCTGAGTATCTGAAAGAACTTTAAAAGTTGGCGTATTCAACGAAACTCATATAGTAACTTTTTCCTGGGTCTGTAGGACATATACCACTACATAAACATAAATCATTTCTTATTTATCATTAGATTCAAAATGCCACAAAAGTCCAAAAATAGTATAATTTTTTTTTCGAGTTTAGATTCAAATATCTTAAACAACTATCGGAACAATTGACAATTGAAAAAAAAAATATTTACAGTTTTTGAGAAATCTACACGGATAAAAGAGATTTGTTTGAATGTAATTAAAAAGTAATACGAAATAACCATACATGTATTACGAATGAAGTGCAATCGAAATTGAATTTATTTTTGTTCACGTGTAAACATTATTATATTGTCCAGCAGAATCTGTCAAATTTACCATAAATATGTTACAATATCAACATAAAATTTTAATTGCATTTGAATAAATTATTTCTTGGCAATTTACTTGGTTAAAACTATGTTTCGAAAAACAGAAAATGCTAATCAAATCTAAATACAACGTATGTTCGCAACGCTCGTCTTAATTCGATAATTTATCGACTGACGAATTTGGCAACGTTGAGCTGCATTTTCTACTTACGCCATCTTTTGCCTTCGTTTGAACATATTGATGTTTAAAAACAAACAAAAATAAATTGGATTTAAATAAATGTATTCTTCCAACATTCTTCTTGTATACGAAGTTGGCACTCGTTGAGCAGAATTTTCTACCTACGTCTCTTTTGTCGTCGTTTGAAGTATGTATGTTGTCATTTTAAACATACTGATGTTTGACAAAGTTGACACTTGGTGATCGGCATGTTCTGCGTACGTGTCTTTTGTTGTTCGTTGAAAAAACGTGTTCGCGTCGGTAATAATTTTGTTATTTGTAAATTAAATAAATATATAAATTGTTTTATAAAAAATACTAATAGTAACAGAGTATAATATAGTGCAGTATATAATTTCTGAAACTAAAGTGAAAAAACCACAATAAAAATCAGTGTTTCTATTTTCAAACATAATTTGGCATGTTTTTATACAAAAGCCTCCGTGAATTCCTTGCCTACGGTATGTGCTGTACTGAGATCAACTGTAACTGTACAAATATAAAGCGAGCCTGGATCGTCTGGTTTAGCGATTGCTGGTGCAATTGTGCATTCATTGATGCTGACTTGTACTTGCAGTTTTAAACGAATTATTTATGTATGCATTAAAAAACTTGTATAAGAATTCAATTATTATAAATTCCCACTGTGCATGTTTAAAGATTTATAATAAAAATTAATAAAAAAACAAAATTTTATTTTTATTTTATTTTCAGGATTTTTTACCAAAAATATTTAAATATGTTTCTATGCAAACATACTACTTTTTGAACTGAAACAACTGATATGTTTCACTGGAAACATATTTATATTCAGGTCGTTCAAAATCATGTTTTATTTTGAACATTTTTATCTTGCGGTTCAAATATTTATTTTATTTGGATGTAGTAATTATTATGTTTCCATGAGAACATACTCCATTTTAAGGGGAAACATTACAATGTTTCCGGGATATTATAATGTAAGTCAGAGCTCATTACAACACTATTCAAGTCTCAATACAACCCTGTTTACAAATGATTTATTAGTCAATTATATATTATGTTTACATAATGCCTGCAAAGTTATGTTTGGGAGAGCCCTTTTTTTTGCAGCCTGTAGTTGTGTAAGGGAGTTTTTTTTATTAATTCGAAGGGCCGAAAATATCGAGTGCAATTTTCTTAAAAACGTTACGTAATAGAAGAAAAACTGAGTCAAAATCAGCAACCGCGAATTATATATAACTGATTGCAAATATTTTTTATAATTGTCTCTTTATGTTATTCCTTATGTTTTCTAACATTAAAATCCATGTTTAGTTATATTTTTCTCTCAGACCTGTGTATGATGGACATTAAGCCACTATGAAAAAATATTTTTTCTTCAGTTGCATAATTAAAGTTTTCCATATAAAGAGAATTCTTCTAAATACCAACTAATTGTTAATTGTTATGCTAAAGAACATTTGAAAATATAATTACTATTTTTCCTTACTTTTAAATTCCGCATGGCCCACAACATGGCCCTTCATGTTAAAAGTGTTCCCATTTAAATACAGACGTGACTAACAAAATATATAAAATTTTCAGAAAGTTTTTTAAAATTTAAGTTGTCTAAGTTTTGAATTTCGAAATATGTATAAATATTTTATGCTTAAATTCAGAAAAATATTTCTTGATAATATGAAAATTTCGATTTTTGGAATTCAGAATACGCAAATATATGTTATTCTCAAATCCAGAAATAAGGAAATGGTAAATATTGATTTTTTTATATAAAATAAATAATTAAATATTGATAGTTACGAACCACACCAGTTTTGATGTGGTGAGTTTCGGAATGGTGAGTTTGGTGTGATGAGTTTTAATCAAGTGAGTAACATTCATATTTTAAGTTTCGTTGAAATCAACAACATTAGTGCTGAGATATAGCGTGTTGAAATTTATAGTTGAAAATGGTTAAAAAAAACTTGAAATTGTAAATATTGATTTTTTTATATAACATAAAAAATTAAATATTGATAATTACGAACCACACGTTTAAACTGTTTTAGTAAAACTTCTGCTACCCAATAAATAAAATCCATCCTCTGAGAACAATGACAAATTCGTTTTTAATGAGCTTTTCCCTGAATTGCATAATGTATGGTTTGTTTTTTCTCATATATTCTGTATATTTTTTTTAAATCTACACTGTATGTTTAAACAAAGGATGCTTTGGAAAAAAGTAATTACTGAGGAGTTTACTGAAGAACCTCAACATGCATCAAAGCAGCCAACTAAACGACGTACAAGTCCTATTCAGCAGATGCCATTACAGCAATTTTGCGCAACTTTTGCAACAGGACTTACAATACACAGTGCCACATACTACATACAACATTATAATAAAATCAAACAAAACAACAGCAACAGCAAAAAAACAATGATAATGTTCATTTAATTATTCAAATAAACGCAGTTTGTAAATTCTTCTCTACTTTTCCTACTTTTTTTTTTCCTGAACTCAAAATAAATTCTACTATTTTGAAGAAAGTTTTCTTCTGGTTTTTGGCGTTTTTGTTATGTGCTCTGCTATTATATTCTCTGCTGTTTTATTTTGTATCTGCTGCTTGTGCTATTATGGAAAATGCTCTAAAGCAATCATCACGATATTTCGTAATTAACCCCACCACAAAATGAGGACAAAAGAAGAAACAACAAAAAAAAAAGAAACCAACCAAACGGCAGGATTTCTCCCGAAGTGGTAGAAGAGCGGACATTAAACTGCGCTGTAGAAATTATCGTGATTAAAATTTAAAATGTCTGCAGCAAATTCAGGGCGTACATTAAGATAATATTAATGCGCATTGTTGGGACTGAGTGACGGTAAAACTTATATCAACAAAATTTGGAAAGAGCAGAGCTGAAAGGGCGGGGAGTTACTTCCTTTTGGCAACGCATAGAATAAAATTGATTTTTTTAGCATAATGTATTGAAAAGACTACAAATTTGTATCCGTGCCCGTGATTCATATAGTCAAAATTAAATTGGTTAAAAATAGGTAATTATTTTTTATTAATTATGTTATTACCAATAATGTTTAAGGTATTATTTTATTATGTTATCAGCGAATGTTATAAAATCACTAAAGTAATTTTTATAATTTAGTAGGAATGACATACACAGAAAAACATGAGGTGGTAAAAACGAAAATATTAGTTGTAACAACCAACTTGATGCGATTCAGGCAAAATTTCTACAAATTGAAATTGATTGAAATTGAAATCAAACTGCTCTTTTCGGTTGTATTGTAATATACTCAAACTTAATTGTTCTAAAACCATTCTACATTTTTGTTGCCCAAACTACAACGCTTTTAGTATTGGTTCTAATAATCGCCTTAATAGTTGAGATAACCTACTAAGGTGTTGGCGCAAAAAATTTATAATTAATAGCATTTTTTGTGTATCGTAAGCACAAATTGTATTTCAATATTAGAATTTACTTAACTTTGGCAATTAAATACGGCGAAATACTGCTTATAAGACTCATTTATGATATTATTACTGACATGCTAAAGGGGCGATTTTTAAAAATGTTGGAAATCACATTATAAAATTGGAATTGCTTTGAAAATTATTAAAAATTATATTTTTAATTTTTTTTTTTTTTGTTATTTTGGTTTAATCATCAATTAGCGTAACGTATATAACATAATTTTTTATTTGGACAACTTACTGAAATATAAATACAGATTTTGTGTGGCTATACCCTGACGAAAACGCAAGTATTTTGTTTTTTTCATGGGTACAAGATCAAATAGAGATGTAAAATTATTAGGTGTTTGTTTTTAGAGCACATCGCGATTGGCATCATTATGTAAAATAATAATAAATTTTCTTGTAAAAAACCAAAATTCAAAAAAATATTTGAAAATAATGATGCCAATCGATAGATGCTTTAAGAACAAGCAATTAATGCATTTACATAACTATTTTATCTAGCACCAATAAGAAGTTATCGCTTGCAAATAGCAAAATTCGAAAAATTGAAAATCTTGTCATGCCAAAAGGGCGAATTTTTCGTTTTTTTTGTCATAACTTTTTATTGGTACAAGAAAAAATAATTGTGTAAAGCAATTAATTGTTTGTTTTTAATGCACCTATCGATTGACATTATTATATTAAAAAAATTTCGAATTTTTGTTATTTGCAAGAAAAATATTTAACAAATTATTTTTAAATAATGTTGTCAATCGATAGGTGGCTAAAAAACAACCAATTCATGCGTTTACACCACTATTTTATCTTGTACCAATAAAATGTTATAGCGAAAAAACAAAAAGATTCGCCCTTTTGGCATGACCAGATTTTCAATATATCAAATTCCGTTTTGTCTGTTGTCGCTAGAAATATCCAACAAAACCACACTCGATTTTGGCACAGTATACTTAAGGAAATACTAGATTCAAAAATGTAAAAAATAACACAAATGTCCAAAATTACACATTCGCCCCTTTGGCATGATAGTGACGAAATATTTATGTCATTTAAATTAACAAATTTCAGAAATCACCAAAAAAAAGTTGTGAATTTTTTTTTTACATATTAACCAACGCTCAGGGGATGCCCCCTATACATGCAAAGCACAGTGTTGATCGTAAGAAGGGATGAAAGGTTAAAGGGAGGGGGGAAAGATGGAGTAGTGTCGTTGAATGTTTGTTTTGAACTTGCCAATTTGAACATTACCAAAATGTCGGGAAAAACGGACGCAGGGAGTTTGTTCCACAAACGTATCGGGCGACTAAAGAACGAATTCGCGTGGTTTTGTTGAGAGCCGAGTGGACTACGAAGGGGTGGGCTTGGAACCAAATAGTTGGGCTAAGAGCAAAAGTGAGTAAACCGTTCCAGAAAATGCAATATTCGAACTATATTTCCAATCTCATTCTTAAGTACATTTTTGTTATGATTTTGGACACGATCTACGGAAAAATAAGAAATACTTAAATTCATTAAGTTTTGTATATTGTAATCGATATAAGTTGGAAAATGAAATCTTATATAAAGTATTTTTAAAACTTTTTTATTTATTTTTAAATCATTTGGATTACATTATCAAATCAATGGTATTACATTATTTAATACTTTACTACTTTTTGAGGCATAACAAAGCAAAAGTGCTAAGTTAGAAGAACATTTTTCTTTAAACCTGTATAGAGGTTAGGTTTCATGAGAATTTTTGATGTAGGGAAATTTTGATAGTTGATTTGATTGTTGTACAGACGCAATCTATTATTTGTTTCTATACTTCATCAAAATTTCGGCCGGCATACTGTAAAATTCACCCGTAGCTGTTAGTTCTGTTCAGTCGCGGTAGCTCAGTGGTTAGTGCGTTGGACTGCGAGCCGAAAGATCCACGGTTCAAGCCTGGACTGGAGCTAACAACATATTTTCATAGAAATAATGTTCTATACCGCGCTACCTCTCGGCAATAAATGGCAAACCTACGAGAGTAAAAACATTGCTTATGAAAAGCTCTCACCCGCCGTTCGGATTCGGCAATAAACTGTAGATCCCACCACTTTAGGTACAAATTAACACGCATAGCTTAAAATGTAGTGCCAAACTATTATTATTATTATTTAAACATAAGCCTATTTTCAATACCAGATAGCGTAGGTATATAAGAAATACAACTTGTGAGTTTCATTGATCTAGCTCTTCTAGTTTTCCTGCAATCATGATTTCAAAAGATAGACGGACGTCGCTTAATTGACTCAGGTGGTCACGCTGATCAAGTATATGTATACTCTCTTACCGGAAACGCCATTTTCTGGGTGTTACAATTTAATGACTAAAAATAAAGTAACCCTTTACTTTTAGTGCAGGGTAAAAATGCTGAATTTATTTCTAAAATGTTTAATATGTTAACGTAGTTAAAATAATATAGGAAAAGGTGATATAGTAGTGAGGTAAACCGACTGGAATGCACCTCAAATGCGGGTTTAAAAATTGTATTTGGGCATAAAATTATCCTTTTTACCCGTAAAATGCAACACTGTTCTGCGCTAAACAATAGAAAACAAGAGCGAGCACAAGAGAGCACATTTAACAAAAAGAGAAAAAGCTATTTTTCGTGCCAAAAGGATTGTGTAACAAGAGCAATACGAAAACGAAGAGAAACAAGGAGACAAACAAATAGCTACAATAATAAAAGAAAAGAATAACAAGAAAACAACAAAGAAAAATAATGTAACTACATATTTGTGGTGGCTCATTATGGGAGATGCTGTATATGGGCGGAAAAAATGAGAAAATCCTGTCATTATCCAGTTTTATTTTATCAGCAAATTTATTACATGTGAAGTAGTAGCAGCTGAGGCGGCGAAGTAGGCGCTATGTGAAAAATGAGAGCGGGAGTAGGCCAAATACAGAAAGAAACAGCATAAAACAAAAAATCCAAAAAAAAAAATAGCAGTCAGACCGACCGAATGAAACACATACACATGCTGGGGAAGGACACAACACGCCCTTTTTTGGCTGCTTTCGTAAATAATTTGACATAAAATAAAAATTGTTTTTATGTTAACTATTAGTAGTTTGTAAGATATTTAATTATATAAAGGACTTACATCAAAAGAAATTCTCCGTTGTTGTTTCTGTTTTTGTGGTAATGTATTTTCAACTTTAGTCCTTTGATTATCCTTAAAGCGTTGATTGTGTTTTAAATTGTTGAAGTTATTTTATTTGTTTTTATTAATTTTTAAATAATTTTAATATTTTTTTTTCTTTTTATAAAAAAAGCACTTGAGAACACAATTTTTTAGTTTTATATATATATATTTTTTAATATTAATTCTATATTTTGAACACTTCAACTTTAACTACACTTAATCCTTTAATACTAAAAAAATGTAGGAAAAAAATGAAATTAAATGTTTGCATCGCAGACAACCGCACGTTTTGAATTGATTTTCGCAACTAAATCTTGCGCACCATTTCAATTTGAATTTTTTCCAATTTAATCACAATAGCATTTTTATTTTTTCCACTTTAACACAAGCAATTGTGAGACGTTCGTTGTTTTTAAGTAGACTCTGTAAGAGTAACGTTATTCATAATACGTACAAGTCGCACAATTTGTTCTGATTTCATTAGTAGGTATTGCAATTGTTAGGTTTATTTATTATTATTATTAAATTTATTAAGTAGCACAATAAATACATTGTTGTTGTCGTCAACAAGACAAATAAAAGATTTAATAAAAATATAAAAAGGAAAATAGATCGGAGGTGCTCAAAACTGAATCTGGAACACAAAATTCAATAATTTTCTTTTTTGAGTTACCAAAACTAAAGTTGAAATTACAATTTGACCATTGAAAGTTTGAAAAACGGTTTTTCAAATTTCTAGAAAGTTAGTTACTAGGAATAAAAACCAATTCGATATCGTAACCAACACTTGTTTCATTTTTAAAAACTTAACCAAAAAAAGACAGTTTCAGTTTCCCACAAGTTTTATAAATTTTATGCAAAAAAATTAATTTGAAACAAACAAAAAAAAACATTTATTGTAAATTGAAAATTAAATTAGATGTGTTGGATTTTTTCCAAAGTATACTTTTCCATCACAATGTCAGATGATATTTATATGATCCGCAAATCGAAAATTCCATAAATTTCATTTTTGTATTACCGAATTTTTGTTTTGGAATTGGTTTAAAAATAAAATCTAAAATTTCATCAATGTAGGATTTTTTGTTTGTGGGATAAGATAGAGCCAGAGCGAGTGCTCTGAGTAGTCAGGGCTATATTCATTTTTAAAAAGGATATAAATTTTTGTTTTGAATTTTTTTCGGACTAATTTTTTTTTTGATTTTTTTTGGAAAAAAAAATAATTTTTCCAATATTTTTAATTTTTTTTTTTTTTAAGAAATATTTTTTTCGAATTATTTTCTATAACAATTTACAGATAACCATATTTTAAACCGATATAAACAGTTTCGAATTTGGTTTGTATGGAAATCATTTCAAATTTATTTGAAATTGTTATTTAGAATAAATTTTTATTCACAAAGAATTTATTTAGAATAAATTTTTATTCACAAAGAATTTATTTTGAATATATTTCTTTGAATAAAAAAAATGTTAATTGAATTTTCAAATAACGATTTTAGTAACGATTGAAAAACTAATGAATACAATTTTGTTTAATTTGTTATTTGAATAAAAATTTATTTGAATAGTGCCCTACACTGAGCCTAAGGAAGGATTAACGACCTTTTGCAATACACAGAAAAAAATATTGTACATATATATAACATTTGATATTAATAGAAAACAAAAACGTTTTCCAATTAAAAATATGAACGCATTTCCTAATTATTTAATTGTATTCACACATTTTTTTATTTAAAATATTAAAAGGAATAAATTTAATATCATGTGAATACAATTAAATGATTAATTGTATTCACAACAATTGTTTATTGATTTTGATTTATTTATTAAATGCAACTCTGAAATGTTTTCTATTTTTTCATTTTGTTTTGTGTTTATATTTTCAAAACGCCGTGTGGAGTATTTTTTGGACGATTTCTCATTATTAATAATAGTTTGGCGCTACAGTCCTGTATAGAACTTCGGCCGAGCTCTCTCACCATTTTGAGCTGAGCATGTTATATTTGTACTCAAAGTGGTGGGACCTACAGTTTATTGCCGAATCCGAACGGCGGGTGAGAGCTTTTCATAGGCAATCTTTTACTCTCATAGGTTTGTCATTTACTGCTGAGAGGTAGCGCGATATAGAAAAATGTTTCTATGAAAAGATGTTGTTAGCCCCACTCCAGGCTTGAACCGGGGACCTTTCGGCTCGCAGTCCAACGCACTAACCACTGAGCTACCGCGGCTACATTTCTCATTATTACGAATATTGAATGCAATTCAATTAAAAGTTACATCGGCTTAGTTTCAATTAAAAATTAATTACATTGATTAACATTTTTGCTATATGTGCACAGTTTTTTATTTCTGAGTAGGTTATCAAATTTTATGAATTCAGTTGATTGGATGTATAGATTTTAAAAAATTATACACAAAGAATGTATCTCATATCTCAAACACAACTTTTTCGGTTCTCTCAACTGTTAATTCTTTTTTATAGCCAAAACTAAAAGTGTTCTAGTTTGAAATAGAACCGTTTTAGAACAATTTGATGTGTGTATATCAAAATATTTGAAGCACCAACCAAATGTGTTAGTTTCATCAACCAATTTGTAGAAATTTCGTTTTAATCAAATGATGTTGGTTGTTAGAACTTATTTTTTCCAACCACATCAACAACCACATTTTCCTACCACATTTTTTGGTGTATAGTTTTTAAAATATGTTTGGTTACTGTTGATTATATTTATCATCGGCTGATATATACACACAGAATAGAAATTTGTTGCGACAACCAACGATAAGTCGATTCTTGTAGCAATTTAAAACAATTTTAGAACAGCTTGTTTGGTGTATTATTAAATATTTTTGTAAAATATACCAGTCCATTAATTTCAACCGAATGAAGTTGGTTGTCACAACTAACATTGCCGTTCTTTAAACTTCATGCCAAATGTAGATTTTTCTGTGTATAGCATTAAAGTAATATTATTCATATTTAGATTTTGAATTATATTTACATGTTTAGTACACAGCGAAGCGTCCGAGAAAGAAGATGACTTTAAGATGCGAAATAAGATTGTGCGATGCCATTAGATAACAAAAGGCATTTGACTTTTTAAATTCAATTACCGACAATTGAAAAATTCACTTTAAAGGCATTAACGTGGGTTGTAAACAGACTATGGACTGCGAGATAGTCATTCAGTCAGTCACTTAAGTCAGTTGTTTCTGGTGACTAAAAGTCTTGGAGTCGTAAGCGGCATGTGTTGGTATCTGTATTTGTATGTGTGTGTGTATTTGTATTAGTATTAGTGTGTGTGTGTGTGTCAAGGCAAAGACTACGCCTAATGATTTATGCCATAATCTGTGCCACGTAAAAGCGATTAAACGAAGTCAGTTGCCGAAGACAAAGCGGCACTGACTCGTTTCGTTTGTTTGCCATACGACTGCTGCGCTATTTTTTCGTTTTTTTTTACTTTTTGTTTGTTGGAAAGCTTGATGTGACTTCACAAAACATGCCTGCTTGCCTGCCTGATGGAGTGAGGTCCTGAGCCATTGCGTATGCGATACGCAGTCAAGCGGCAGGACTAACTTCAATATTTGTCAAACATGTTCTGCAGATATTTCGCTATTTATGCAATTTAGATACTATTTGCTATTTAGACAGATATCTAAAAGAGAATATTGATGGAATTTGCCAAATAAACAAAATTATTGAAGTAAATAAAAATTATATATTATTGAAATCATTGATTTTTGTTTTTTAACAGTTCAAAATTCTACTTTAATTATTATAACAATTATTTTGTAAATATTATCAGAATTTTAATTTTGTGTTTTTAAAAAATTTGATTTTTAATGCAAATTTTATTTTTTAAAATTTTTGAAAATTTGAATTAATTTTAATTTTAATGAAAAATTTAATTTTTAGTCAGCATTTTAATTTTATTTTTATTTAAATTTTAATTTAGTGAACATTTTATTTATTAGTATAAATTTTAATATTAAGAGAAATTTAAAATTTTTAATAAACATTTTAAATTTTAGTGAATATTTTAATATTGAGTGTAAACAACATTTTATGAAAATTTGAATTTTTAGTGAAAATTTTCATTTTAGTAAATAAAAATAATTAAAGTAAACTTTTTAATTTCTAGTAAAAAATTGATTTGATTCAAAGAAAAATCACTTCATGCCAAAAAGTTGAAACAACGAAAAAATTAGTTACTACAATTAACTTTATTCGGTTAAAACGAATTTGCTATGAAATTTATTGACAAAACTGCCATATTCGGTTGGCGGTTAAAATATTATTATTTTCATGTACACTAAGAAAACAAAAATGTTTACCAGAAATATGACAGCCCTAAATGTCAACTTATTTACACATTATCCCTAGTAGAAATTTTGGTAGGGCCATGGTCATGAAGTGATCATGTCATTATTTGAGATGATCGGGATATGACGAGGCCCATAATGTCCTTGTAACGCAGTGTACTGTTCATGTATTGACCTCAGGCCATGATCATGTACTGATCGGGCAATTCCCCATTTTAATATTTACCCGACAATTGCCTTGTCTGAGCCCGAGCATAATAGGGTTTCTCTCATTTATCTCGATCATTGCCTGATGCTAATTTCGTTATGAGGAACAAATAACGTAGCTATGATCGAGAACATTGACTGTTTAGATAATGTAAACCCTTATCATGGTAAGCATGATAAGGGCATGCAAAGGCAATGATCATATTTTCTCTAATAGGGCTTACCCAACGAAAACCCGATCATTTCCCGATGGCGCATCGGGCAAATTTCTACTAGGGATTTAGATAGTCTTTGAGACAAACATCTTTCAAACATCCAACAAATATGATAAATATTGATGGCAAACATCTTTCAAATTTACGATTATGTATTAGCCAACAAATGAAGATACAAATATGAAGATAGTCGAGGAATTCGCGAAGTAATTTTTATTGAATTGAAATTAAGAGAATCAAATAGATTTTTATTTATTTTAGAATTAACGTAGTGTCATTGTTATACATTGAAATGCCTTTAAAAAGCCTTCGACTGTAAAATTGTACAACAACTGAAAACTTTTTCGTGGATGAACCAGGTTCGATGGAAATGCTATCATCTAAGAGTACTCTGAAACTATTTTCCATAACGTGTTGAAAATTTCAATTCCAGAAATTTTTATTTTCACTTTTCCATTAAAATGTAATACTTAAGATGACGCCTTTCATACACCATTGGATTTATTTAATACTTATTGTGGATAATTCGTGCCTATAGAAAAATGAACACATTTGCCCTTTTTTGTATTAACCAAATGTCAAAATAAGGCAATAGTTTTGCTGCAAATGTACCGCAACTCTGGATGTTTACTGTGTGTCAACTGTAAATATCACAATTTTTGGTTGTTTCAAACATCTCGTATATGTATATATATCATATATAAGATATACTAAGAGTTTTGCTGTTATTATTTTAAAACTTATGGGATGTTTGAATATTTGCTAGAAAGCATAAATTTAAACTGATAGTTGCAGCAAGATATTCTGTTTTCTTAGTGTAGGAAAACTACAACTCCTTTAGTTTTGGCTATAAGATACAAATCAGTTGAGCGAACCGATTAAGTTGGTTGGGCATTATTTGTATACACAAAATAAGTATTTTCAATTAACCTTTCTTAAATTAGTGATAAATTTAATTTCTATTGAAAATTTTAAGTGAACATTTTGATTTTTAGTGCACATTATAATTTATAGTAAAATATTTACATTTTTAGTGAAAATTTTAATGTTAAAATGAAAATTTTAATTAGTATTGAATTTTTGTTTAGTATAAATTTTAATTTATAGTGATAATTTTAATTTTAAGTGAAACTTTTTTGTAAAAATTTGAATTTAAAGTAAAAATTTGAATTTTTAGTAGAAAATTTGAATTTTTAGTAAAAATTTGTAATTTTAGTAAAAATTTGAATTTTTAGTAAACATTTTAATATTTTGAGAAAATAAAATTTTTTTTTTTGGGAAATTTTTAATATTTTGTGAAAATTTGTGTTTAAACATTTTAATAAAAATTTTAATTTTAATAAAAATTTTAATTTTTATTGAAAATTTTAATTTTTAATGAAAATTTTAATTTTTTTGAAAATTTAAATTTTTAATGAATATTTTATTTTAAAGTGAAAATTTTAATTTATAGTGAAAATTTAATTTTTAGTGCAAATTTTTGTAGTGAGCATTTTTGAAAATAATTTGAATGTTTTGAATTGTGTATATATAGTATTTCATAATTTATTTTAAATTTTAAGAGAAATTTAAATAATTATTTCATTTGTTTTAATGTCAAAACATTTAAAGAAATTTGATACATAATAAGATAGTGATTATTGATTTGTCCTATCTTGTCCTATACCGACCAATTACAAAATATGAGCATTTATTACTAGGTTTGTTGGATAAACCATTACTGCAAATTATAGTCCAGACTTAAAGCCATGGTATAGATTCCCTCCCTTCGTTCAAAATTGATTTCACACAAAATCCACCCTTTCACTATATTCTGAATTCTAAAAATTCACCTTTGCACCTGAGCCGCGGTAGCTCAGTGGTAAGTGCGTTGGACTGCGAGCCGAAAGGTCCCCGGTACAAGCCTGGACTGGGGCTAACAACATCTTTTCATAGAAACATTTTTCTATACCGCGCTACCTCTCGGCAGTAAATGGCAAACCTCCGAGAGTAAAAACATTGCCTATGAAAAGCTCTCACCCGCCGTTCGGATTCGGCAATAAACTGTAGGTCCCACCACTTTGAGTACAAATATCACACCCACAGCTCAAAATGGTGAGAGAGCTCGGCCGAAGTTCTTATATGACTGTAGTGCCAAACTATTATTATTATATTTAAAATCCAACAAAAATGT
Organism: Dryomyza anilis; assembly: GCA_951804985.1. Lineage (NCBI taxonomy): Eukaryota > Metazoa > Arthropoda > Insecta > Diptera > Dryomyzidae > Dryomyza > Dryomyza anilis. Next base: position 67,435,176 of record OX638132.1, read on the forward strand.
TAAATTAAATTAATTTGAGTGTATAAATGACATATTAACATCAATTTTAACTTTTTCTTAAAACTATCGTTTAAATAAATAATTAAAATATTGGATTTAATGCATTTATTCACAGCTGATTTTTTTTTTTTTAATTTTTATGTTTAATTCCTTAGCCATCCCGCATATTTAATATAATATATCTATTTAAATGATTTTAAATTTCGATTTATCAATTTTATTAATTCCATCTATTTAAATGATTTTGAATTTCGATTTCTCAATTTCTATTAATTCAAATAGCTTTCGTTTGACTGAAAATATTTGACAATGTTTTAAAAAGAACTTTTCGTTTAATTCAACAAAATCTGAAATATGCCCGATTGTTACATGTTATTCATATTAAGAATATTTTAACTAAAAACCATATCATCGGTGATACTGCAAAACCACCTATCTATATTTTCGAATACCTATTTTACAGAAGCAAGAAAACTATTTGTCTCAATTCTGCACTTAATTCATACAAAATTAAGTATGTCTTAACTTATAATGGCATTTTTCTAATATATCCGATCAACATATCATTAAAAACCCGATTATAACACAAAATTAGGCGTAATTTTCAAAAGCAGGCGTAATTTTCAAAGGCGGTTTTGCAGTATCACCGACGAAATTATTTATTATGTTTCTATTAAACTATGTAATTTGATTTTAAATAAATTGATTAAATGACTAAAATATTAAAAAATAAAAATATTTTTAAAACCAGTATACTACCGAAATCTTTTCGAATGCGTTTACAGTTCCAAAAACTAAACAATGCTGAATTATTTTAAATTTAAATTATTTATTGTAGATACTAGTTCTAAGTTCTAGTTATTTAAAATGGTTCATACAAACAGTTTTGGTTTCTAAATATTAACAAATTGTGTTATATATTCAAAATACATACATATTCAAAAATACTTGGAACATCCAATTCAAATGCTCTACAGAAATCGAATAAAATTTTCAGTTCGATCGAATTTGTTTTTTGCCATTTCAAAATTCGATTTCTCAATAAAAAATACTAAATTTTACAAATATTAAATTCGTTAAAATATCCTAAAACGAAATCAATTCAGCATTGGTTGGGAAATATTTGAATTTCGAACAATAGTGAGTTTTGGAACATGTCCGATTATTCGAAATAAAATATATTTTTGAAAAATATAAATGTTTTAATTTTATGTGATTTTTTTTTTTGTATACATATTAAACATTCCGTCAACACAGCCCACACACTTTTCGAAAGCATCCCCATGCACTACCCTCGACAAAAGAAAAAACCCGAAAGAATTTTAATGACGATGCTGCTCGATTCCCAGCTGATTCGCACAGCAGGCAGTTTGAACGTCACTGACTTTAAAATATTTCAAATTAAAAAAATATATATTTTATTGTAATTTACAAGTATTCGTTTATGTCATATTTTTGTTTTATAAATTATTTTACACTCTTTATGAAAAAGTGATTTTCGCATTGCAAATTTTTTTCATAATTCAAATTCTTAGTTTCACATTTTTCACTAATGCCCATATAAACACATTGAACATTTTTACATTTTCCGCGTTTTCCACAATGCAAAATGCTGTTAAACGGAAATTTTTAATAGGTTTTCTACCATTTTTCGCGTGCTAATCCATTTTTGCGACCGACGTAACACCCGTAAATCCCGTTTTTGTCACTTTTTTCATTTTCTATGAATTTTTTGCTTGCTACATTTTTACAGCGATTTGTGGTTGTTGTTGTTGTAGCTTCGCAATTTTGGGAGCGGCTCCCTATTCGGAAAATTTCTGAGTTTTATTTTTCGTCTTTCTCTTTGTGTTCCTTTTCGTCTGCTTTGTGCCAGTTTGGATGCTGCGCTGCTTTTTTTCGACTTCTTATTCGTTTTCTATTTATTGTGTTATTTTCTCAATGATGGGCGAAAAATGTAAAATATCATCCAAAGAAAAAGCAGCAAAAAAAGAGCAAAACGGCGAAAAGGAAACGCGATTACAAGAACGACGACGACAACAACAACAGCACGCCAACAAAATGTAACTGAAGAAAAATCCCAAGCAGTCGATGATGATGATGATGGCGATGATGCCGATGATGACGACGAAACAAAGAATTAAAGAAAAATAAAGAAGGAAATTTCACTGGGGGTGGTGGTTGGTTGTTTGGTTTATTCCCCGTGCTGCCTGTATTTGTGTCAGTCGGTGGTGATGATGATGGTGGTGGCAATGCGCACCAACTCTTAAACACCACATAAAATCTTTCACAAATTCACTTCACTTCAACAAAAAAAAAAACTTCAAATGAGGAATAATTTAAGTTATTTTAAACCTTCACCGTTGCTCTCGCTTTGCACACTGAATCACTGAACGACCGTTAACCATGGCTGATGTTGCTGATGCTGCTTCATCTTCTTGCTCTGCCGTATTCGGTCCAAGGACTCCGACTCCTTACAGCGCAACGCGCAAAGCTCACGAAAAGTAAAAAGCACAAATGATTTCTCACAGTCAGTGTTGCCATATGGAAATTTTACAGTGGTATCGGTCTAGACTTTCGTACGCTTAAAACTTAAATATCTCGAATTTTCCTTCGAATTGAATTAACCTGATTTTACTGTTGTGTGCAAGTAATATTTAAATTAGAGATGGGCATGTTAGTCAGTTTTGGCTCACGAAAAGATTTTTTTAGTCACTCACGGGCTTTTGTTGTTCTACTCACACTCACTCACAATCACGTGGGTAAATTAAGATTGAATCACAATCACGCGTGAACACGTGAAGCAAATGAATATAATTATATGTTGTATACACTCAGAAAAAAATAAAATACCATTAAAATATGTCAATAGGGCAGTTATTGATTTAATAGTATACACAAAATTAATATTTCTATACAAATTCAAAAATATTATTCAAAAATGTTATGGTATTTTGTAGTATTTAATGGGATTTATCGATTGAATTAATAGTTTATAGTATTGAATAATTTCAATAGTAAAACCTATTAATTTTATGGTATATTTTTTCTCAGTGTAGTTGCGTATTTTTATGCTTATTTTTTATACCGTTAAAGGAATAGAGTTTTCTAACCAGTAGCGCGATTCCGTAACTCCGTAACTCCATAACGATTAAATTCGATATCGCTATCTACCTACAATTGTCGCTTGCTATAGCGATCGTTATTAAAAAGTTGATTCCCTAATTTGTAGACAAATAAATTCGGAAAGATTTTTAACAATAAAAATCGTTGAAAAGTAAGCTGGCTAACAACCAAAATATTTTCAACGCTATTGTATAAATATCATAGCGAACTGTGTACGGAATATCTCCTAACAATATTTGTCGTTAATTGTGTAAAAAAATTCCATTAAATTTGGTCAATAGGACAATTTGATTTAATATTATACAAAAAATAAATCTTCTCATATAAACTCAATGGCAATGTCATGGCATTTTCTAGTATTTAATGGTATTTTCCGATTAAAATAATAATTTATCCTTTTGACTATTTTTAATAGTAAAAAACTATTATTTATATAGTTTATTATATAGTTTTTCTGGGTGTAGTTAACGAAATCTATTCCATTTGAGTTTAACATGTATTTATTAGAATAATTTTGCTAACCAATTTTATTATTTTAATAACATCTCGATCATCTTATATTAATACAATATCCAATCAGGTTTTTTTTACAAATGGCGTACCAAACTGAATATACCCTTTCACTCTTAGTGTAGGGTATAAAAATGAGATCATTTAAAGTTCCTAATGAAATCGAAAAAATGGATTAAAGATCCAAATAAACGAGTTATAAACTGTTGAAACCCGCATAGAACATAGGATACAATTTGTTCAGATGGATGTAAACCTAATCTAGGTCCAGATTTAAAATTTTTCAATTCAATTCTTCGAAATATATTGAAATTTTGTAAAACTGAAATAAAATAAGCGCTAGTTGGATTAGCGTTATCAAAAAAGTTAGAAGAAATGATGTCTCATTCAGAAATATAAATCTTTAACTATTTTTAAAAACTACGGAGTATTGTTCTTCATTTGTGATATAATTTTTCTTTTACCGTGTTAAGTTTTTAAGTTATGAATAAAGGAAAATGTACATTTGATAGCGTTTACACCCTTTCTTGTTGCAACTATCAGTACAACTTGTAGTAAATATTCAAACATCCTATAATTTTAAACCAACTTCCAGCAAAACTCTTAGTATTATTTAAATATGATAGTTGCAAAATGTTTTCAATAAAACTAATGAAAATTATGATATTTAAAATAGACTCACAGCAAACATCATGAGTTATTGGACATTTGCAGCAAAACTATAGGCTTATTTTGACATTTGGCTACTATAAACAAATTGAATTATTTTATTTTTTCCTTACGTTCGATTTATACACAACAATTAAGTAAATCCAATGGATTAAAAAGGTGTCAACTCAAATATTACATTTTAATGGCAAAAGTGAAAATAAAATTTTCTGGGATTGAAATAGTCAACACGTGATCGAAAATTATTTATTATCAGAGTTTACTTTGTTGACAGCAAATCCGGACGTATTTGGTTCATGCGCGAATAAGTCTCAAGTCATTGTACAATTTTACCTTCGAAGGCTTTATAAAGACTATGGCGATGCACAATAAGGATACTGTTTTAGTTCTAGAATAAACAAAATTCCATTTGCTTTGTTTTATTTCAAATTAATAAAATTACTCCGCGAATTCTATTGAAGCACCTATTCCAAATATTCCTTGACTATTTTCATATTTGTAAGATGTTTTTTGTTATAAATTTTGAAGAAAGTTAACAGCAATATTTATCATATTTGTTGGATGTTTGTCTCACAGACTATATAAATAATTTGTAAGTAAGTTGATATTAGGACTATGATATTTTTGTTAACCATCTCTGTTTCCTTAGTACCCCTCTAATTCTTGTCAAGATCTTTTTTTTTTGTAATGTTTCCTCAAGTATCTTATTTTTTGTGAGGAGTGTAATTTAGCAAGATTCTTTTTAAGCACATACACACACCTTTTGTAAGCAAATACAACAACAAAAATTTAAAACTTTTTCGAACTCCATTCCAGCCAGAGAGATTTTTCGAAAGTATAGTTCAAAAATTTGTACATAGTGGCCGTCCATACAGAGATTGTTGTTTTCAAACTTTTTGAGAAATTTAAAAATAATAACGCAGGTTGATTACTACACCGAGAGCAAAACGTAGTTGTTGATAACTACGTTTTCGACTACGGCGTGAATGAATATCCGACAACGAGACGTAGTAAACCCGTAGTAAATTCTAACTACGTTTGAAAATTTCACTTCGACGTAGTTACTTTCACATCGACATAGTTATTGATATTTTTACTTCGTTTTACATATTTTTTTTTTTTGTTTTTAATAAAAGTCAAATTATTGAAATGTTTTTTTGTCTTTTTATTATTTTGAAATATATTTTTATAAATTATGACAATTTCTGGAGCCGATGGACCTACCCGCCTTTCAGAGGACGGCGAGTGTGTAGTGAAAATTGTCTCGTGCGTGACATTTTTCAGTTGTTGCTGCAGTGAAATGAGTTTGACGTAGCCTCCGAAGAAAGACGCACCATATAACTTGTGAGCGAGCGTTTGCTATTAAAAAGACCTCCGCTCAATCTGGTTGCAGCTTTTTTTTTAATTATCGCGTTCGATACCATCGTACATCATCGCTCCATCTGTTCGAATTTGTCCAAAGGACTCGACCCTTGTGCGACTTACAGTAACTGCAAATCACATACATGGTTTTAATTTATTGTTTTAATTTATTAGAAAACAAAACTTACTGCACAATACGCTCAATTACGCTGCTGTTGTCGCAGCCAGTGAGTGTTTATCGAAAATACCGAGGTAGGCTCCTCTAATAGTTCATATTTGGGCCTTTTTATTGCTTTTCCAAGAATCATGAAAAAAAATGTCCTTAAAATATATCATCATTAGTTGTTAGCTACCTATCTTTTGTATTTGTAACTTACCAATGGTGATTATGATGCAACAATATTCGCAAGTGTAAAGTATAATTTTGATATTTTTTTTAATTTCAATATTCAAACGTCATGTTTCTTTTCAACTTAGTTGTTAAATTGAAACGTAATCACTTCATAAATATTTTCAATTGATTATGAAAAATAGTAAATAGTTAACTACGTTTTGCTCTTAGTGTATACTCAAATGCTTTAAATTACGCATTTGGAACTCAGTAAGAACATTGAACATTGCATAAGTGTTCCAAATAGGTTTCGGAATTCTCTGGAGGATTAATACTAAATAACTGTAAAATTTTAACATTTTGATGTTGATTTTATTTTTTACATATTTGATTTTTATGCAAACAGGCATCAAAAGTCAAAATCTCCACAAAAATATTTTCGAAACTAAAGAACCCACCCTGTGTTTAAAACCACCGTTTCCTTTGCTGGCAGTCGTTGCTAACTGGACGCACGTATGCCGTACAGTGTTGCATTTTAAGAGATTAAAAAAGTATTAATAAAAAATAAAACGTGTGATTTATGCTCTAACCAGTGGCTAGTTTCTGTAACTCAGAAATAAACGATCGAGTATTCTCGAAGAGTCATTCGCGAATTCGAGAACGTTTGAGTTTCTGTAACTTGCTAAATTCACTACATGGGAAGTTTCGTACTTTTTCTCACATAAATTCAATTTTACGTTGTGTTGTATATTACCAACCCATTTTAAGATACAAAATATTAAATAGAAATTAATTTTACTTTTTGACGCACTTTTCTTTATCACTGCCTCTAAGGCAAGTGAGATCGAACTCGAACGTCAGCAATGCTAATATGGCAACACTGGTTACAGTATTCTCACTTACAGAAACAGTACATTTGAGAAAATCCTTCGAGAAGTAATACAGAAACGGGCCACAGAATTGCGGTGGACGAAGGAAAATCCGCGGGTTCAAAACGCGGTGGTTGTAAAAAAGTACTGAAATCGTTTCTTTCAAACAGAATTATGACGGGAACGAAAAAAACGTTTTTATATCTTATATATAACTACAGTTTTTCAAATTGTATGCTTCTTATTTTGTTTTAATTGTTATAAAGTACAATCTTTATAAATTAAATAAACATTTTATCAGCACAATGTCGAATTAATTAGCAATTCATATGTTTTCAATAATATGCAACTCTGTTTCGCTGCGGCTAAAATAGCAATAAGTCTAAATCGACGGATAATTCGCGGCGTAAAATTCGTCACGGTGGCAATTCCTTGCCATCTCGTAAAGCGGATGTTTCAATGCGTCTTGCTTTGCTTGTTGGCTTTACTGGCTTCTGACAGTTTGGTAGATGTCAAAGCCTACAAAACTTTTCAAATAGAAAATGTTTCTATTTGTTAGACTTCAAAAGTTTTGAACGCTTTGTATTTAGTTAGTCTAACTCCATATGAATGCATGTATTTCTATTCATCTGTCAAAGTCAACCAAGTCGCATTGAAACATCTGCTTAAGGTTATGGCACTTTATTTTGACAGCGGATTATCCGCGCGGATTTTCCGTTGTCCGCCGCAATTTTGGTTAGAGCATTAAAATAAAAACGTACTTTTATAAAAAAAAAATTGTTATAAAAATTTTCGAAACGTTTAAAAAAATTATGGCGGACAAAAAAAATTCCAAAGGTAAACAATGTTCCAGCTGATCTAAACTGACGACCAAAAAAAAACTGATAGACGAAGTCTGTACACTCAGATGTCTGTATACTTAATGGTACGACCATTGATCTTATGGTTCATGTACACCCAGAAACAAATACTTTAGTTTTTTACTATTATAAATAGTCAATAAAATAAATTATTATTTTAATCGGAAAATACCATTCAATACTGGAAAATACCATGACATTACCATTAAGTTTATATGAAAAAAAATATTTTTTGTAAACTTTTAAATCATAGGAATTATTATTTTTAATAGAATAAATACTGTTGTTTTAATTGTTTTCTCCTATAATTATAAACGTGGCATAACAAATTGAAACGAATACAAACTTGTTCGTTTTGTACGTCATTCTAAGTGTTTGCTCGAAATGCTCGCATGCATTTTTTGTGATAATCCACATTATTAAACTCGTTATTGGTAAGAACTCAAATTAAATTTAAATTCAATATATAATTACAGAAAATAATTATATAACTACAGAAAATAAATAATACATTGAACTTCTATTATGGCATCGGACTCAAAAATAAATGCAGACTAAAGTATTACAATCAGTTATTGGAAACTGAAGTGAACATTGAATGTGTTATAACCTTTTGCAACGAAAGGTGTCTTAACCCGGGTGCGACTATTGGAAAAATTTGGTCCAAATTGAATTTTGTTTGTATATATCTTCAAAACGGTTAAATTGGCGGTGAATTATTTCAGTAATGGGATATATATTCGTTTTTTCAATAAAGATAAAACGGCTAAATATGCCTTATTTAGAAAAAGTAACACATAAGTCAATTTGGACCAAATGGTCCTTAGTGTATTTGTGACCACATTTTTTCATAGTTTTTGTGCAAAAGTCACAAACTAACTTTTTATAATACATATAAGGACAGCCGATATTAAAAAAATACTTTCCTTGCGTATATTTGTTATTGTATTGAATTTTTTTATGTTTTATCATGTTTGAAAATATTTGCTAACAACTGGAAATGTAAAATAGTTATCCTCAATCTTCATTTTTAAAACTCCCCGGACATACATTATGAATTGTATAATAACAAATTTAGAACTCTGTTTAGTTGCTCATCACAATTTAATTAAACTCTAAATAAAAAAATTTCAATTTCCATACAAATCGCCTATTGGACCAAATTGGTTCAAATTACCTTAATAAGTTGGATTTTTTTTTGTTCGACGTACTCGGGTTAATATGTGCGATTTCAATTTCGACATTTAAATAAAATAAATTTTACAATAAAATAACTAAAATCCATTTTCGTTTTAATAAATTATTATGGTCGAATTACACGACCATACTATAAAATAAAATACTAATACTAAACTAAACAACGACCATACTAAAAAAAAAAATATAAATAATACGTATCATAAATTTATAGGTCTTGCTTATTGTAATTAAAAGAGCACATTATAAAAAAATGTATGGTACAACAACATATTGTAATAAGAGTTTCAATATTACTGAACTAATGGGACGCATCCTATTGACCAATTTTAATAGTATAAATTATTCTTTTTCTATTGAAATATTATTAATCTACTATTATTTTTTTCTGGGTGTACGAAAACTGTGTTCGTACTGACAGACTTTCGTACTTTGCAACACTGATATCGTATGATTTTTTGACATCAAATCAGTCAACTTTTGTTCATTCAGCTGTTTGGTCGGTCGTCGTTTTATTACGTGAGTTTCAAAACAACAACAACTACAAAAAATTACATTTACATAACTTGTAATTTGTGCAAAAAGCAGTCGTCGCACAGAGAAATTATATTTTCAAGTCGATTTCAATTTTAAATATTTGTTATAGAACATCAGTGAATTGCCGCGCTGTCGCATCGCGTTAAACTCCAAACAAACCTCACCAACGCCCCTCCAACACTACCGAGTGACTACTGACTATTGCGTGCGTCAAGCAGCTCCGCGGCATTTATATTTGTGTTGTATATTTGTGTTGCTGTTGAATGATACGAATTGACTTATTAACTTGACTTATTAACTTAACTTAACTTGACTTATTAATTTCATCATTTGTTGTATTTTTCAGTGCGCAACGGAGGTTTTCAGCTGACTGCGCGCGCTATAGTTTGACGCGTTTATCGACGCAATCTACGCAGTTCGAATTTCGAAGGCAAAGTTCGAATTCGAAGGCAAAGTTCGAATGCGTTTTTGTGAAAACGCATTCATTTTTGTGGTGCGTTGCGTTGATTGATGTTAAAAGAATTTTATGATTAATTATATTTTATTTATTTTGGCAATTTAATTATTTAATATATTCAATTTGATGAATTTTAAAAGTTAAAATATCAATTAATAGATTTACATTTTCTTATCATGTGGTAAAAAATTGAGATCAGACAGATTAGTGCGTGATAAAAAGTTGCCTCAACATTATCATTATTGTCAGCCGCCGCCGCAGCAGCAGCATCTGTGATATAATATTTGATTAGTTAGTTAATTGCATTAGCGAACAAAACGCGACAAACTCAATAAAGATGTCGCAAATTCCTAAAGCGAGCGGCACCATGGCGAGCCGACTTGTCCAAAACCTCAAGAGTAAAGAGTTCCGCCAGTATTTGATGAGGTGATAGAAATTATTTAAATTAATAAAAAAAAATATGTTAAATGAAATATATTTACAGCACTCATTTCTGGGGTCCCGTCGCCAACTGGGGCATTCCGATTGCTGCCATCACCGACTTCAAGAAGGATCCTAAATTCATCAGCGGAAAAATGACACTCGGTTTGTTTGTTTTTATTTGTATTGTTAATTATTTGTTTTTCCCAATTTTCACACTAATTTATGTATCACCCACGCCAATGGCTTGTGTGCGTAGTAAACAGCAGTGTTTCCCAAAGTAGAGCTAATTTGGCGGAAGTTTACTTTATGAAACAAAAAAAAAACAAATCTGCCCTTCCAAAAGGGTGGAGAGTGTCGAATTTTTTGGCATCTCAACCCTCTTGAAATCTAAAAGATATAGGTTTTTGGAGTATAACATAGAGTAGACAGGACAAAAAGAATACCTTGAAGAATATGTCTAAAAAAATGCTAGAGGTCACGTGGTATCCTCTAAACATCAAAAATGTTTTTTTTAACTCAAAAATTTTAAAAATTCAAAATTTTTATGACCACAAATTCTGGAAATAAAAAAAACCAGCGGAAACGAATTTTTTTTATTTTTCAAAAAAATAGCGCGTTTTTTTAACTTTATCAACTTGGTTTTTGGAAAAAAAATATTTAGTGAGTTTTATTTCTACAACGACGATATTTTTTTTATAAAGAATTTTTGTCTGGTTTGTGGATTCTTCAAAAAACTAAATCCCTATAAATAATATACAATTAATAAAGCTTTTTTATTATTAGTTGAAAATACAAATTATTTTAATCTTCAGTATGACATTCTTTAACATAATATATGATTGAGGTTTTTTTTGATAACAATTTTGATGAATTGATTGATTGATAAATATGACATGTTATTACTCAAAATAATAATTGTGCTGGATTACTCAATCATGACATTTTTATACAACTAATAGTTTAATAAATAGTTTAAATTTGCTTATTATATTGATTAATTAAAAATCACTCCTAATTAACGTTTTTTTCATTTTAATAATTTGTTTGTTCAATAGTTTTTCAATTAAACAATACTTACTAATATATATTTTGATAACATTATTAAAATATTTGTATATTACATACTAATTTAAATGTCCACAAATGTATTTACAAAAATGAGATATATTTGTGAAACTATAATCAGAAAATCTTTTGAAATAAATGTATTCCAATTATTTGCTGCAGCTTTTTTCTAATCATAATTAAGAACATACGTAAAATGTATTCATAACTTTTGTTTCAAAAACATGTTCAACGTATTATGTGAATATTTGTAAAATTCTCACGTAATACTTTATTAATAAATTAATTCATAATTCCAATTTTGAATATTGTTTTGAAATTCATGTTTTTGCAAATACATTGTAACGCCTATTGAGAAAACTTGGAAAGCACGTACATTTCGAAGGATAGGATTTTCAATGTCTAGAATAATATCGTTGATGATATCTTAAATGGTTTTATTTTCGATAAGTACATTTTATTTGTTCAGAGTTTTGATACATTTTACATTTTGTGATCATCAATATTAAAAGTTTGGAAAACTATCAAAATGTTGTATACGAAAAAGAAGGTGAGGATGCTTAAATAATATAAACGCTTAAATTTCACAAACTTAACAGAAGATGCAAATAATTTAGAATTTTCTAGAAAAAAGCTTTAAATTTTAGATTACCTATCCGAAATTTTTTATTAAATCTGAAGATGGATTTTTTTTGTTTGTTTTTATTCGTAAGACATCGGTTAGTGATATGTGCGATAGGTCTACACTTCAATGCTTACACAAAGTTATATATAATAGAATAATGTGTCTATTATTTACCGAAAGTGAAAAAAAATGTTCAGCAATTGATCGTCGTTCTAGAGGTTAAACTCACAAAATACATTCTAAAAATTTGTTTAATTTGTTTGTATGAAAAAGTTTGTTGGCTCGAAACAGTATTTGTTAAGTGATGAAAAATATAGGCCTTCATACAACTTTTTTTTTAAATCAATCATTGAAAAGAAAAAAGATTTAAGGCTGAAGATCTATAAAATCACTGGTTATGTGCGAGTAGACGTCGTATTCATTTGATCGGTCAAAGAAATATTAATACCTAAGTATATACAGTGTTGACACGCCAAAATAAAAGGTCTCGCGATAAATAAACAAATTTTGAATCGAAAGAAATTGAAATTTCTCAGTGACAAGTGCAAGCAAAATTATTATTAAACTGTTTAAATTGGAAATTCTTCGGCTCCAGTGCACTCACACATGTACACTTGTGGATACTTGCAGTTTCAGTGACATTCACATATTACTCTAAAATTGTAATAGATCAGGTGCAGTCGTTACAGTGTGGCCTTTTAAAAAAAAATATTTATATCTTCAATTGTTGAATGCACTACTGAACTGCATAAACTGATAAACTGCATAAAAAAAAACAAATTTACAGTACAAACTCGAAAAAAAAAAAAATATTGCAATATAATATTTTGCTGCTCGTTTGCTGTTGTTGTTCTTGGTGCCGCTTCCTGTTGTTGCTGCCACTTGTCTTACTTGCGTCGATTCTTCTGCTATTTTTTATTTTTGATCTACTGCTGTTCCGGTCCTGCTGAAATCTAATATGTCTGATGCTACATCGTGTTCTATTTGCAAGAACAATATCACTAAAACTCAACCTAGCGTTGGTTGCGGACAATGTGGTAATTGGTTCCATATTAGCTGTGCGAAAATCTCGACGGAGGAACATTCCTTCCTAGTTAAACACCGAAATTTACAATTTACCTGCGAAAGATGCAAAAATCGTTCTCGGTCTGATGACACAGGATTGCTTGAGGAGCTTCGTAAGGGTATGGCTGATATTCAATCAAAATTCGATAATATCATTTTGGAAATTCGCTCGGAACTTGCGACCAATCTTCGTGAACTGAAGTCCGAAGTAGCACAATGTCAAAAATTAATAAAACATGTTGATACATCGGCTAACAACAAAATTGCTGAATTAGAGGTGGAAAATAATGCCTTGCAACGCCGACTGAACCGCCCTGACATAATTATTTCGGGTCTTCCATCAGGAATTTCATGTCTTAGCGAGCCTGTTTTGGCAATCGCTGCACACTTCAACGTTACCATTGCGGCTACTGATATACAACATTGCTGCTATATTCAGAATCGCAAGGCAGTTTTACTCAAGTTAAATTCTGTTCATATTCGCGATGCGATTATGAGGAACTACTTCAAGTCACGCTCATTAAAACTATCTGACGTCATTGGTGGTGAAATTGGATCTCGTGTTTTTTTAAACGATCACTATACACCGGCGGCGAATAAGTTGAGCTACATTTGTAGAAAACTATTAAAAGAAAAACTAATATCAAAATTTAAAATTATTAATGCTGATATTCCAAAAGCTAAACTCACTATCACTAATGGTGCTGAACAAATTTATTCGCTGCATCAATGTGCTGAGTTTTTGAATAATTCTAGACGGTTTTCTTCTCCTAATAACTATTCGCCGGTGAATGTTGCTGCTGAGTTGGACGCTGTTGTTGCTGCTGAATTAGACGCTGTTGTTGTTGCTGATTCCTAATATGCACGTGTGCTAACATGTATACATTGATCTCACATGATATTTCTATAAAATTTACATCCCCAATTTTTTATAAAAATTGTGAGGATTGTATATGTATATATATGCATATTTAATGTAATTATGAAATCTCATATTAATTAAATAATTGTAGTCTTTACTATTATACATTTTTACGTTAATTATCTCATATAAAATTTGTTAAAATTTTATATGCGATATTTATATGCTCTTTTACATGATTCATGTTTTAAATAGACTATTTTTGAATTGGTATTGATTTGGTCGATCAAATAATGAATAAAATTTTGTAAATCTTTATGGTTATTTTTCACAAATTTACTGTAAATATTTTATTGAATTATAAATTTAGTTTAGTTAGTTTAGGTAAATTTTTGTACTCATATTTAACACAGTCTCTCTATGTAATATTTGAGTTTAATGTCTCTTAACCCTAATTTGGGTCCTATAATCAGTGATAACTCTATTTTATCTTATAAATTACAAAATTACAGGCAGAATCTCAACATTGGACATATTAACTGTCAGAGCATCAAACCATCGTCCAAATCAAGTAAACTTGATGAATTAAAGTGCATTCTGAAGGGTTGTCTTTTAGATATTGTGGGCTTATCTGAAACATGGCTAAAACCATATATTTCTAGTCAGGCTATTGAAATACCTGGTTATGCATTTTGCAGAAATGATCGACCTTCTAATAGAGGTGGAGGTGTTGGATTCTACATATCGAATTAACAAAGAGTAGGCAGGTCAAAAATAATACCTTGAAGAATATTCTAAACAAAAATGCTAGAGGTCACGTGGTATCCTCTAAACATCAAAAATGTTTTTTTAACTCAAAAATTTTAACAATTCAAAATTTTTATGACCATACAAATTCTGGAAATTCAAAAAAACAGCGGAAAAGAAGTTTTTTATTTTTCAAAAAAATAGCGCGTTTTTTTTTTACTTTATCAACTTAGTTTTTGGGGAAAAAAAATATTTAGTGAGTTTTACTTCTACAACGACGATATTTGTGGTTTGTGGATTCTTCAAAAACCTAAATCCCGATAAATAGTATAAAATTAATAAAGCTTTTTTATTATTAGTTGAAAATACAAATTATTTTAATCTTGAGTATGACATTCTTTAACATAATATATGATTGAGGTTTTTTTTTGATAACAATTTTGATGAATTGATTGATTGATAAATATGACATGTTATTACTCAAAATAATAATTGTGCTGGATTACTCAATCATGTCATTTTTATACAACTAATAGTTTGATAAATGGTTTAAATTTTGCTTATTATATTGATTAATTAAAAATCACACCTAATTAACGTTTTTTCATTTTAATAATTTGTTTGTTCAATAGTTTTTCAAGTAAACAATACTTACTAATATATATTTTGATAACATTATTAAAATATTTGTATATTACATACTAATTTAAATGTTCACAAATGTATTTACAAAAATGAGATACATTTGTGAAACTATAATCAGAAAATCTTTTGAAATAAATGTATTCCAATTATTTGCTGCAGCATTTTTCTAATCATAATTAAGAACATACGTAAAATGTATTCATAAATTTTGTTTCAAATCTTGAATATTGTTTTAAAAACATGTTTTTTACAAATATTTGAAATACGTTATAAATAAATGAATCCATAATTATGGATTCCAATTTTGAAAATTGTTTTGAAATTCATGTTTTTGCAAATACATTGTAACGCCTATTGAGAAAACTTGGAAAACACGTACGTTTGGAAGGATAGGATTTTCAATGACTAGAATAATATCGTTGATGATATCTTAAATGGTTTTTTTTGTTCCGAGTTATGATACATTTTACGTTTTGTAATCTTCATTTTTAAAAGGTTGGAATACTATCAAAATATTGTATACGAAAAAGAAGGTGAGGATGCTAAAATAATATAAACGCACAAACTTAACAAGGCGCAAATAATTTAGAGTTGTCTAGAAAACAGCTTTTAGATTTTAGATTAGTTATCCGAAATTCTTCAAAATTCTTTATTAAATCTGAAGATGGATTTTTTTTTGTTTATTTATTCATATGAAATCGGTCAGTGATATGTGCGATAGGTCTACACTTCAATGCTTACACAAAATTATATATAACTAGCTGGACCCGTACACGACGCGTGGAACGATTTTGTGAATGCAATGTTATGGAGCAATTTTATTAATATAAATAACATTTTTATTTCATTTATTTTATTTAATATCAGGGACCCGTGCTTCGCTGTGGACGTTTTTTTATTGGTTCTATATATGTAGTAACCATAACCAATCTAATTCTCCGCTAAAACAACTTTTCTCATATACAATTTTTTCTCAGACTGTGCTCCCCGTAGAATTCTTCCCAGTAGAATTCTTTCCCGTAGAATTCTTCCCCGTAGAGCTTTTCCCAGTAGAAGTTTTATTGTGGTTAGTTTTAGTGACATGAGTTTTAGTGTAGTGAGTTTTAGAGCGGTGAATTTTAGTGTGGTGAGTTTAAGTGTAGTGAATTTTATTGTTGTGTGTTTTAGTGTGTTCAATTTAAGTGTGGGGAATTTTAGTGTGGTCAGTTTAAGTAGGTGAATTTGAGTGTGGCGAGTTTTATTGTGGTGAGTTTTAGTGTGGTGATTTTTAGTGTGGTGAATTTTATTGTGGTGAGTTTTAGTGTGGTGAATTTTAGTGTGGTGAATTTTAGTGTGGTGAATTTTGGTGTGGTGAGTTTTAATGTGGTGAGTTTTAATGTGGTGAGTTTAGTGTGGTGAGTTTAAGTGTGGTGAATTTGAGTGTGGTGAATTTTAGTGTGTTGAATTTTAGTGTGTGGTGAATTTTAGTATGGTGAGTTTTAGTGTGGTGAATTTTAGTGTGATGAGTTTTAGTGCGGTGAATTTTAGTGTGATGAATTTTAGTGTGGTTGATTTTGTTTTTGTTTTCTATCCTTTTTTATTTTTCTGTTGTTTTTGAGTTATTGCTTAAGTTTTGTGCTTTTACTTTTGTTTTTGTATTTGATTCTTGATTTTGTTTTATTGCTTTTAATTTTTTTGTTGTATTTGAGTTTTTTTGTTTTATGTTCGTGGCTGGTGAAAGTGCCGAGTTATTTCGTTTTGAAAGTTTAGGTTGTATGGGAGGTGCCTCGCCCCATTGTCCAATCCCGCCCATATATAGCCTATGACACCCTCCGCACTCTATAGTATCCTGCTGCAAAATTTCAGTTAAATCGGTTCAGCGGTTTAATCGTGATGCTGGAACAAACAGACAGACCGACAGACTGACAGACGGACCAAGAGTTTTATATATATAGATAGAATAATGTGTCTATTATTTACCGAAAGTGAAAAAAAATGTTCAGCAATTGATCGTCGTTCTAGAGGTTAAACTCACAAACTACATACTAAAAATTTTAATAATTTGTTTAATTTGTTTGTATGAAAAAGTTTGTTGGCTCGAAACAGTATTTGTGAAGTGATGAAAAATATAGGCCTTCATACAACTTTTTTTTTAAATTAATCATTGAAAAGATAAAAGATTTAAGACTGAAGATCTATAAAATGTGTACATAGTTCAACTGTTATAATAGGTTAATCGATTTATGTACCATTTCTTAGTATATCGTATGACTTTTTGCAGGAAACTGAATTTGAGTTATTTTACTATTTCATTTTAACGTTACTACGTATTGTTATAGTTTAATGTGCGACAAATTTGTGGTTTCATTTGTGGCGTATGTAACGAACAATTTAATTAAAGCGTGATTTGCAATAATTCTCGTTTTGCCCTTGCTCCACCTAATGTATTATTTACTTATTTTGGGAAATTTACTCCATAAAAACATCTAAAATATATAATTAACGAAACAAATAATATTGTGCGAACAATCCTAGTTAATAAAGTCATTAAACTGTACGTTTATGATATTATTGTTTAAATTACACAGCATTTACATTAGCATAGTTTAAACAATTATTTACAAAAAGCGTGTATAGCATGCAATAAGATTTGTAGACTGCAAGTAGACAACAATAATAAGCTAACAAAACGAAAATTGTTGGGGCGCACACGCGGTACGGAATACATGAAATTACAATGCAAAACACCAGTAGTCAGTTAAGTTTAGAAGTCATTTAAATGATTTTTTGTAGTTTGTTTTATTATTAAATTCTAAAGAATTAATTAAACGTTAATTAGCAGACTTTTTCAGTTGAGAACAACTGTTTTTTTCTATTTTTATGTGTGTGTGTGGAATGCAAATATTTTTCATAGAAGATAAAAAGCACTTTATTGCAAATTGCTAACACTGTGAAACATAATGTTTACTTCTGAAGCTCGTACAACATTTTGTACTGCTTTGTAATTGTAAAACTAATAAAATAGATAAATTTCTAAAACATTTTATTGTAACTTTATTATTTGCAATTTTTAAAAATAGTTTATATGTTCGATTTGTTCCAAATTTCATTATGTACCTTTTTAATTGACACCAATTGAACAAATCTATGAAACATTTTAACGTAGCTCCGTAAACAAATGTACAAGATTGATCCTCTCGTTACTTATTTTGTTTACTTTTACTTTATTATATGAGGAACCTATTAAAACAATAGTATTTATTCTATTTAATATTATAATATTAAAATATTTAAATTTATAAAAATATGAATACATGAACCATAAGATCAATGGTCGTACCATTAAGTACTTAATGGTCATTTTCTTCGGAGTGTACGAGTATCTCAGTTGGTTAGTAGCACATCTGATAGCACAGTTGGTTAGACCGCTGGACTACAAGCCTAGGTTCAAATCTGGGCTGGCGACTGTCAAATGCAATAAAAATTGTATGTCCCACCATTTGAGTATAAATAAAAATATAAGAAGCACAGTTTAAATAGTGTTCAGCATATTCAAATTACACTATTTTGATCTAACACTTACCGTTTTTAATGTAATCTTCGCAAAAATTTCACCTTCAGATCAGTGATCCCGAATTATTATAAAACGAAAGACGCTTAAATAGAGTCGAATATGTAAATATGTGTAACACTGTTTAATCAATTGAAACCCAAATGAATACCGGTATAGGTTTTAAGTTTTATTACGAAATGGTTCGGTATATTTGTACCAAATTACGGATACAACAACTGTTTGTATAGCCTATACTAGGTCAGACACATTTTCAAATTAATCTTAGCTTATAGTAGATGTCATTTTGTCTCTTGTCAATGTATCAGACACATTTCAAATGTTATATTAATGTATTACTAATTGTCTTTTTGTCAGTGCAATTTTACAACATTCCGTCGTTTTGATTAAGAACTATTAACGCTTTAAAATGTGGAATAGTTGAAACCAGCCCGGAAAAACTAGAACTGAGAGTGAAGGGGTATATTCTGTTTTCTATGCCGTTTGTAACACCCAAACGGAAGAATATCTGGAATGAAATATATTCTTGATCAACATGACCTCGATTTAGCGATGTCAGTCTCTTTGTCTGCATGTCATTTCAAATGATTACAGGGAGACTTGAAGAGCTAGATCAATGATTACATTATACCTACGCGTATTGAAATGAAAATAGACATTATCGGTCGATTGTGTCCTGGAAACCGATCACTGATGTTCAAATACCTCATGTAACATATCTGGTTTCTGCTTAATGAGAACTCGATTTTTAAGGTGACATTCAAATAAATGCTGAGTACATGGAAAATATACAGAACTGGGCTATCAACTCCACTCCCAAAAAACCATTCGGATTTTTTTGGATTTTATCCACATAAAAAAATCCATAATTTTTGGACTTTTTTTTGGATTTTATTGATATTTGTTATTTTTTCTGAAATATATTTGTGTTATTCAGAGTATGATTTATTTTTTGAAAATTGAAATCGAAAAAGATATTTGGACCACTGCTGGATGAAATCTCTGGAGAAGTTGATAATGAAATGACTCATATATTATATTAGCAGGTGCCTTTAAATATGTAGATCCAAATAATATAATGATACACACACATAAATATACTGTTGAAAACCGACAGTAACCAATTGTTATTCTATTTTGAACAAATCAACACTTTTAACTGTTAATTTTGTTCAAATTTTGTGCTTAATTTGAAACGAAAACATTTCAAATGAAATTTAATATTCTGATTTACAAAATAATAAAACAAAA
Source organism: Dryomyza anilis (assembly GCA_951804985.1). Lineage (NCBI taxonomy): Eukaryota > Metazoa > Arthropoda > Insecta > Diptera > Dryomyzidae > Dryomyza > Dryomyza anilis. Next base: position 67,455,324 of record OX638132.1, read on the forward strand.
AAAAAATTGAAACCTGCAAGATATTTTTAATACGTTGTCCTACAAGCTCCGTATAGTGATTCCGCTATTTATGGTAAAGAGCAGTCTCACTCTTCTGGATTGAGCAGTCATAGTTTGAAAAATTACCGCTGAATTGCATTGTGGCTTCAAATGAGAATCGATATTTAGCACTAAGCACGATGGCAATAATTTGCACGGACTCCGCCCTTTTGGGGTGAGATTTTTACAATATTATCACTGTGGAATATCCTCTGACCGACGTTGTTATTGTGCATTCGAATCAGCTATTGGACGACCGAAAAAAAAAAAATTGTCCGCAATGACAAAGTACGGACAAAGTAGGGACCAAATAGTTTCAAAATAAGAACAAAAGGTAACAAAGTTAGCCCATTTTTTGAATCTGATCATATCCCAGCCGGCCAAACTATCATAAACGACATCGTAAATGATAGCAAATATTCGTAAATAATGAATAAAACAATCGTATACGAGAATCGTAAATGATTCGAAAACGCATACAGTTTCGTTCTTAATTTGTCCATCGTAACGAGGTATCATAAACGAACTAAAAACACTAAAATTCGATTATATACTCGTTATAAACGATGTTTTTTTTTGTTCGTAAACGAACTCGTTTTTAATATTTTTTACGATTCAATTTTAATCGTAATGATAATCATTTTTAACTCTTTTACGAGCTTTTTCCTACTTTTTTAACGATACAAAAAAAAAATGCATTTACTTACTTCTTAATTACAGCAAATGATTTAAAGTTTTCAGCAAAACAATTTATTTAATCTTGTTAAAAATATTAAACATATTATGCATTTTATTAAATGAACTTTTGATTAGAAAAACAATAATAAATTTTGACAAGCTTTTTTTACCATTTAAACACTCGAAAAATATGAGCCATCGTTATTTACGAGCAAAATATGATTGTTTTTTTCATTGACATTTATCATCGTTTTTTACGTGCAAAATGATCGAAATTTATGATTATTTTGAATCGTCAAATGATCGTAATTTACGATAATTATAAATAATGTGTGTAGGTGCCGACTGGGATATTACATTTTTTTATGCAGTGAGTAGATGGCACAATGTGGATGCAGCTGCTAGACTTCTGATTCATCTCCAAGAACATCCTGTCGAGATATTAATCCCGTCTGGACCGTATAATTTACGGAATTTCTTACCAACGGTAAAAGGAACGGAACATACGTCTGTTTATCTTGGAAACCTGCTAATGGTTTACCTAAGTACTAGTCCAGAAATCCTCATTTGCGAAATTTGTTGGAAAGTGATCAGACTTGCTGTCGATCTAGCATACAATGTATACAGGAAAGAAAGCAGCCTAGTCTACTCAGTAGCTTACGCTGGATATAGTACTGAAAGTAACCAAATATTTCTAATTGCGAACCATTTTTGCAATTTAAACGTGGTATATTTTTTAAAATTTATATTACATTAATAAAAATATTGTATATTCGTATCAATCTTTATGTGTACTTTATAAAAAATATGGTATAAAAACCTAAATGGATTATGGTAAAACAGCCAAATTATCATGTAAAAATAGATGTAAGGCGAAGTTGACAGTAGTTCTTCTGGTTCGTCAGCCATATTGTATGCAGGTTTTGTATTTATTCAGGTGTACAATATTGTTAATTTTGTACTCTGAAAAATATTTATTGGAAGTAAGCACAACATAATTTGCATCCACGGATAATCTTCACTTACGTTATATTATCTATTTTTGTATTACTAAATTCTGTGTATTACTAGATTTCGTTAGTTTTAAAATAAATGATTGAAATACATAATTTGTGTTGACAAATTTGTATTTCTTTTTATACCCTACACTAAGAGTGAAAGGGAATATTCAGTTTGGTACGCCATTTGTAACACCCAGAAGGAAGCATCTCCGGTATGGAAAAGTATATATATTCTTGATCAGCATGACCTCCTGAGTCGATCCGTCTGTTCGTCTGTCTGTCTGTCCCTCTGTCTGTCTGTTGAAATCACGATTACAGAAAAAGTAGAAGAGATAGAACAATGAAACTTTAGATTTAGATTACTTATATATCTATTGTGACCTGAGAACCGACCACTTATGTTCAAATACCTCATATAAAATGAATATCTACAGATCAATATTACTGTATACGTGCTTATGTAAACTTTTTTTGGTCAAATATATATTGACTCATGCTCAAATACATGAAAATAATGTTTTCCGGCGAAACGACTTGTGGTTACAAAAAAAAAAATCGAAATTCGGTACACCTACCCATTTTTAAATATGGGTATCAAATTAATGGAAATTCTTCAGCGATTGAAAGTTTGTAGTTATTTTCAGGATTCGTATACCATTGTGACCTATATACCACTTTGACTGGTAACCACACATATGTGTAGGGTATTTATAGTCGGCTTAGACCGATTATAATTTTGATAATCCTAACTATCATAATAACACATACTTTAAAATTTGCCATGTGATCTAACCTTCCCAACTGTTTTATTTATTATTGGAAGTAGGTTAGAAATTATTCTGTACTCGTTTGTGGTTTACAAAGTAACTAAAGTCACAATATTGAAAATAAATTATTTTCCATATTATATTTCTAACATACAAGTAATTGATGCTGTGTGCCACATAATGAAAGGTATTTTCTAAAATAGAACATTTGAATTTTTTAAAAACGATATTTTATTCCTACTTACGATGTGTTCGATGTAGTAAGTAACACATAATTTTCGACTGGGATATGGCACAGTTTTTCAGATCATGTAATCTTATAATTTGCCTATTAAGTCCGATGTAGGAAATTAATTAATTTCAAGTATCTATAAATATCAAATTGGTTCTCTTCAACGCAAAATATTAAGAATAGGTCATTTTTGAAAAATGACCTACAAATTCGATAAAATAAAATTGAGTTTTTGTTCAAAATATTAATAATATGGACCAACTGTTACATTAGAGCACAACCCGTGTTTCGGTTTGAAACTTGAATACCACCGAAACGAGGAGAACATCGAAATCGTATGCATTATTCGCTTGGATTTCAATCCTTTATATAAATATAGTACAAAAATTATTTAATTCTGTAGCACTGTGCTATCAACGTATTATGAAAATAAAATAATAAAAAAAAATCAACCGCGTCGTCTATTTTTAACTAAGTGGGTGACCTTGATACACAATATAAACGCATATTCTTGTTTGCTATGTTATTGTTTATTTGTTCAGTGACTTTAGTCCCAAAGTAAAACAAATATTTATTTCGCTTTTTTAATTTTTATCATGCATTTATTTCTATTCAATTATTGACTAATTTTAAATGTTTTTTTTTTTGTTATTCTATTGCAGCACTGACCCTCTACTCATGTGTGTTCATGCGCTTCGCCTGGAAGGTGACGCCGCGCAACATGTTGCTCTTCGCCTGCCACATGACCAACTCCACTGCCCAGTCCATACAGGGTGTACGCTTCATCAACCACAACTATTTAGGTGATAAGAAGGCCGACGAAAAATAGAAAGACAGACAGCCAGTAATGTCTCTCGCACAACTAGTTCTTTTTAAATTACATCAAAATGAAACAATTTTATTTTTACTCGCAACGTCTGTAAATAAGATCGCTTTACTGTTTAAACATTTATTTTTATAAATTTTACAAAAAACTAAAAATATTTTTTTTATACAATTGGCTAATTTAAAAAATATATACAAAAAAATATAATAATTACAAACTTTGGAACGTGTTTTTAATCAAAATTTAGCGCGCGTTACCTCGTTATATTTCGTGGCACATTTGGCGAATTTATTTTACAAATTGTTGAGAACAAAGCATTTCTTAAAATGCAAATTTAGTTAATAAATTTAAAACAAATTAGTAAATTTTACAATTATATTAAAACAATTCTAATCAAGTTTAATAAATATTTAATGACTGTTAACTAAATAAATAAATAACTACGTAATAAAAAAAGGTTATACTTATGTGTTTTATTTTAATACTAGCTGGGCCCCCGTGCACAGCTCCACCAGTAATTATGATTCTTTGTTTTCATTTTTATAACTCTGCTCTTAGGAGGTCGGAAGATTTTACATTTTCAAGTATTGGTTATTTAGGATTTGTCAAGCGCCTTTGTCCAATCTCTCTCATTTTCTATGTTGCGGTTTAATTATAAATATGACCCTTTTTTCTACTTTTACAACTCTGCTCTTGAAAGGTCTGTAGAAATTTTTAGAGTTCAATTTTTCCAAAAATATAATAAATATATTAAAAATCTACATAACCAGTTGGGAAGGTTAGATCACTTGGGAAATTTTAAATTTGGTGTTATTATGATAGTTAGGATTATCAAAGTTATAGTCGGTCTAAGCCAATACCCTACACATATGTGTGGTTTCCATTCCAAGTGGTATATAGGTCACCAGGGTATACAAATCCTGAAAATAACTACAATTTCCAAAAAAAAATCCACTAAATCGGTTCAGGAAGTCATGCTGATCAAGAATATATATACTTTCCATACCGGAGATGCTTCCTTCTGGGTGTTACAAACGGCGTACCAAATTGAATATACCCTTTCACTCTTAGTGTAGGGTATAAAAAGATTTACAGTTGTAGAATATTTGAAAAAATTGATAGGCAGTAAGTATTGAAGTAGTTTTTAACACAAACATATTCGGAATCAAACATAATCATGATGGGACGTTTATTTCGAATATTAGGAAATTATTAAATAACCCCAGTCAAATTAATGTAGAACATTTGTGAGCAGATTTCTCCAAACTCAAATAAAAGGAAATTTTATAAAAGCGTATAGGTGGTTATTAAATATTGCCAAACTTTAAAACCCTATTCCTAGAATATTTTGAAGAAAGTCAGAAAATAGACATCTTCGATACAAATATCGACATTACTCTGCTAAAAACATTTCCTAGATAATTTTGTCGACGGTTCAAACCTTTTGTTTAGTAATCTTTTTCTTCTATAAAACTATTTTATTAGTACTCGTAATATGTTTCCCATATCAGCTCATATTTATTTTTCATAAAGTTGCAGGTAGATAACATTATTCACATAATCACAGTTCTAAATGATATCCTAAAAATTAGCGGGTTTTTAAGTAGTATTTCAAGTGATATGGATGTGATATATACGACTTTTATTTGTTGTGGGTATCTTATCTTTATAGCACGCTTGCATAAATGGTGTTTGTGATTTAGTACCACGTTAAACAATAATTAGGGCCATTACGATTTTATTGTTTAGTCATTGTTAAGTATTGCAATATATTAAATAAATGCGTTACTGTTTTTTTTTCTACAGTTTTTTAATATTTTTATTTTTGGTGAACAAAAACCACGAAAATTTGAAAATTAATGATACATTATCAATTTTTGTTTTTAAATCTTAAAATTTAAGTTATTGCACAAAAACAATTAATATTTGAAATAAATCCGTGGGAATTTGAATTCGGTTGAGATTCATGATAGGGAAAATCAATTCCCATGAGCTTAAATAATCCGTGGGCCCATACTATTTGGACGCGAAATACATTTTTATACTCACCAATTTATACTCGGTAAAAAAATAAATAAAAAAATAAAATTTTGTATTTAAAAATTATCAAAATATCGAGTTCCAATGTTCAAATCTTAATAACTAATCGAGATATTTTCACAAAATGTCTTTAGATTATTGTGAAGACTTTTAAAAACGTAAATTGTGTAAAGGCCATAATCGGCAACTGATCATTAAATTCTTTTCTTGTCATGTCCAATATGATCTAAACATGATTATGTCTACCATAATAAGGTAATTGCTACTAGGGAACCTAGATGCAACATGTTCAGATTATAAGGTAATAGAAAAGATTTGTTTGAATATGTTTGAATAAAATTAAAAAGTAATACGAAATGTATTAGGAATGAAGTGTAATTAAATTATAATCGAAATTGAATTTATTTTGGTTCAGATTGTAATAACATACTAAAATGTATAAACATTATTATATTGTCCAGCAGAAACATTTTAATTGCAATTTTATAAAAGTATTGGAAAAGCAGACACGGATTTTCCATCAAAAAACCAGAACTAAAATATCAGTGCCATTTCATTTATGCATTCAAAAATGTGTATATGAATTTAATTATTATAAATTCCCATATATAATACTGTGCATGTTTAAGATTTTTAATAAAAATTATTAAAAAAAAAAAAAAAAATATTTTTATTTTCAGGATGTCTTTCCAAAAATATTTAGATATGTTTTTATGCAAACATACTACTTTTTGAACTAAAAGGACTGATACTTATATTCAGATCGTTCCAAATCATGTTTTCTGTTGAACATATTTATGTTTCGGTTCAAATATTTATTTTATTTGGATGTAGTAATTATTATGTTTCTATTAGAACATACACCATTTTAAAATTCCAAAAATACAAATGATGTTTGGAAGATCCCTTTTTTATGCAGCGTGTACACAGAAAAAAATGCGTACTATTAATGTATTTGTTCCGAATTCATCCTATATATAAATGGTCCAAAAACCGTAATGAAAAAGTTCATAATATCGAAACATTTATGAAGATTTTAAACTATTTAAAAATAAATAAAATCAATTTTTTTTATTTTCTTATATTCTCTTTTTTTGTTTTGTTTTATTATATTACTTTATATTTTATTATTTTAATTTATTTATTTATTAACTACTTTCATTTGATTTACTATCTATTCTCACAGAAATAAAATTCATCAATATGATGAATTTAAAATGACATTGATGAATGCATTCATTATATACATACATGAAATTATTCGAATTTGAATCGTAATATTGATGAATTTGTTCATAATATATATGAATATAGTATTTTTTACGAATTATTGAAAAAAAAATTTAGAAAATAATTCGAAAAAAATGTTGTTATAAAACTTTTATTTAAAAAATAACAAAAAAAAAACATTATTCAAAAAAAAAATTATCCGAACATTTTTTTTTCGAACACAACAGTTTCGAAAAAAAATTTAAAAAAAAAATATTTAACTAAAAAACTATTAAAAAAAAAAGTTAACGAAAAAAAATTAAAATTTTTTTTTTTTTTTCAAATCAAATTTTTTAAATATATTTTTTATATATATTTTTATATTATTTTATTAATAAAAAGTTGTAATTATAAATAAATATATTAAAAAAAACATTTTACTTATTTATGCATGTCGAGCAAGCATTTCCAAGAAACAAAACGGTCCGTTAACGGTGCCGTATACGGAACAGCAATACGGAATACGATTCCGTAAACGTTCCGTTTTCTGGATACGAAAACGGTCCAGTGAACGGATAAAGAGGAACATCGAAACGGAGATCGAATCCGTTGAGAGTACGTTTCGACGGTACGTTAACGGACCGTCATACTGGATTACAAACGGAGTGAGTCCGTCGAGAGAAAGTTTCGGCAGTACGTTTACGGACCGTCAAACTGGATGAAATACGGAGTGCATTCGTTGATATTACGTTTTGACGGTCCGTTAACGGACCGCCATTCTGGACAAAATACGGAGTGAGTCCGTTGAGAATGCGTTTCGACGGTCCGTTAACGTACCGTAGATCTGTATGAAAAACGGAATGAATAGATTAAAAGCACCGTTTTCATACCATACAATGTATACTAAATGACCTCTTGCATATTTTTATTTTACAAGAAATAATTATGAATAAAATTGAACATACAATTTTTACCAAACAACATAATTGGTGTTAATAATTTTGTAATCTACTGAAATTCCAAATGGTATTTCCATCATCGATTTCGTGTCAACAAAGATCAAAACAATAATCATTTTATCACTTTAACTGGATTGCAGTTGTCATAGGGCTTGAATGAGTCTCTTTTTGTAGGGTGCAATGTTTAGTGATGGACGTTTATCACCAAAAAGCCAAGACAATTTTGCATCGCACATTTTCCGCAAACTTTATACCACATTTTCATGAGCTCTTAGATATAGTCCTTTTTAAATTGAAAGACGTTTGAAGCCATCGAAGATTCTCAAAATATGGAACTGAAAATGTATGTAAATTCTGCAAAGAAGTTTTGAATAAATGTGTATTTCATTTATATTTTATTCACTTATCTTGTTTGGTCTTCGAGAGAGGCATTCACCAACTGTAATCCTCCAAGCTTATTGTTCATGTTCACAAAGTCAAATGAATTGAAATGTACACCAATAACGGAAGAAAATCGGTGCCGTTGAGTTGGAGTATAAACGGAAAATTTACGGAGTACTCCGTAAAATTTAAAATTGACATTTATATTTGCCAATAATGGTTGCCAGACATTTTCGGTTTCTGGCATAGTTGCCACTTTTGTAGAAAATTTCCCATTTGTGTTATTTTTAATTTACTCGGAATAGGAGTATTTTAAAAAGTAATATGGGGTATAAAATAATTCGGTGATTCAATTTTTCCACACAATTTAAAAAACAAAATCTTTTAATTATGAGGAATTTGATTACTTGAGAAATATGTAGTTTTTAGGAATAAAATATTAAGTCTCAAATCGCCTGAAAATCATAGATAATTGATTATTTTTTTATTTATTTTCAGAAGTTTGTATCAAGAAATTCAAAGACGTAGAAGCTAAATCTGTAATTCAATGGAGACGATTTTAATAACATTAATTAATTTGAATTTTTTGAATAATTTGTTTTGTTAAATATTTATTATTGTTATTTAATTTGATTTTGTAATTATTTTTAGTTGTATGAAAATCCCGTGTTTTAAATATTAATAAATTTATTATAAAATATAACTCATTTTACTGTATTTATTTTAAAATAATGAAAAGTAGTAGTAATATTTGAAAGAATGCCATTCCGTATTTTTTTAAAATTACGGCATAAAAACGTTCCGTGTACGGTACGTTTTTCAATGCACTCAACGGAGTACACTCCGTTTTATAACAATATTACGGACCGTATACGGCACTGAAACGTAACGTAGACTACGGAGCTCACTCCGTTTTATTTTAAAAATACGATCCGTTAACGGTGCGTCGATACTGTATGAAAAACGGTGTCGAACATCGTTTTCGATGTCACGTTTTATCCGTTCTCTGCACCGTATACGGCTCCATAATACGGTACGTTTACGGAATATGATTCCGTATTACTATGCCGTTAACGGTACGTATACGGTACGTTTTGTTTCTTGGGGAAGCTCAACGATCCGTAAATATCCCGTCAATGACGGTATTGTATTTCCGTGTATGTCGTATGCTCCGTATAAATGTTTCTTGGGTTATATTAGAAATAACTGAGAAGGCAAAAAATTAACCAAAAAAAAATATATTTTTATTGAAATTTGGTTTAATGAACAGCGTTTTTCAAAATGAAGAACATTTATGTTGTATTATATATTTTGGTTCATTAATATTATAAAACGTATTCTTCACACACAGTTCATAATATTCAAGAACACTTTTTCGACAGTTACCAAGTGTTCATCATATTTATGATCGCATTCATTGATGTCGTTAGACATTTATATTATGAATGTTTTTTGTTGATCGATGTTAGATACCTACGGCGTACGTTTCTTTGAAGTTGTAAACAACAAAACAAACGATTTGCTATATAAGTACCAAAAGACATACGAATAAAAAACCAAGAACTGAATCTGGCATCATCGACTATAGACGCGTCGCGCAGTGAAAATAATCACTGTCCGTCATGACGTGTCAGTAAAATACAAATATCTATTTATAGAATGGTCAAAATGGTTTCAGTTGCACACATACGTCATACACAAATCCTCAAATACCTAACTTCTTTGTGTTGTATTGATGAATGTCAATGAAAAAAAAAACAATCATATTTTTTTCGTAAATATCGATGGCTCGTATTTTTCGATGGTTTATAGTAAAAAAAGATTATCAAAATTTATTATTGTTTTTCTAACCAAAAATTAATTAAAACAAAATCAAAATTTATTCAATATTATTAATAAATTGAATGAGTTGGTTTGGTGAACATTTTATATCATTAGCTGTAAACGATGTAAAAATGTCTATTTTACGATAAAAAAAATGTAATGTAAAAATTTATATTTACGATAAAAATAGAATCGTAAAAAAATACCAAATAGGTCGATTATCACGAGTATACAATCGCATTTTATGATCATAAACGATCGAAAATTCACCAAATATAATTGTTTTTTTTTAGTTCGTTTATGGTAGTTATTACGAACTCATTAGAACGAAAGATTTACGATTCTTTTGGTAATTATTTACGAATATTTGCTATCATTTACGATAGTTTGGCCTACTGGTAAATTGTGTTCTATTATTAGCATCAATTATATTCTCATTTAGCGTATTCACAGTATCATGGTATTGGTACGAAATTGTATGTACACTCAGAAGAAAATGTACCATTAAGTACTTAATGGTACGACCATTGATCTTATGGTTCATGTATTAGTAGTTTTTTCTTTTTAAAACAAAAGTTTTCTTATTAATTTGTCAGTATTCGAAAAATTTAGTACCATAAATTTAAATATTTCAATATTATTATTTTTAATAGAATAAATACTATTATTTTAATGGTTTCCTCCTATAATAGTAAACGTGTCAAAAAAATACATAAAAACGAATAAAAACATGTTCGTTTTGTGCGTCATTCTGCGTGTTTGCTCAAATTGGTCGCATGCCTTTTTTGTGATAATCGACATTATGATGCGTTTATCATTGGTAAGAACTCAATGTATTTAATGTAATTTCATGATATTTAAGCTTTTTGTTTTATTTATTACAGAAAATAAATAATACATCGAATTTCTATTAAGACAACGGACTCAAAAATATATGCAGACTCAAGTATTACAATCAATTATTGGAAACTGAAGCGAACATTAAATGTGTTTTATTTTTTTGAAGGAGAAGTGTCTTTTTATGTGTGTGATTTATAAAAGTGAATTTCCATTCCGACATATAAACAATATAAAATATACAATAAATTATCTAAAATCCATTTTGGTTTTAATAAATTATTAGGAAAATTTAATTCGACTATACCATAAAAGTAAAAATATGTATCATTTAATTTTTATAGGTCTTGCTTATTGTAATTAAAAGAATACATAATAAAATGTATGGTGCAACATCATATTGTATTCAAAATTTGAATATTATTAAACTAATGGTACGCTTCCTATTGACCAATTTTAATAGTATAAATTGTTGTTTTTCTATTGAAATACTATTAATTTACCATGATTTTTTTCTGGGTGTACACGACAGTACGGCAATTGAACTGTGAGCACAACTATTCAGCTTGTTAAAATATTTCGTCAAATAAATGCAGCTGGTTCTTATAAAATCAGGATTTTTGAATTATCATAAATATTTCTCCATTTGAAGAAAAAAAAAACAAATAAATTAACATTTTATGTGCACTATTTGTCTCAAATTTCACAATTTTTCACCATTTCACAAAATACAACACCAAAAAACATACCTCAGGGCTACTCTCAAATACAGCACTTGTGGTATTTCACTTTTATAAGGGATGCATCAATAAACTGACGTTTCTGTGTTATTGTATTGTATATATACTACATGGTACGAACACCATACTAAAATACGATTAACTGTGAATACGCTAAATGTATTAATCTTTCGTTTGGCATTTCATGTTTCTTAATTAATCAAATACTTTTGATAACATTCATTTACATATTTAAATTTTGTAAAAATGTTTATTTAGGATTTGTTTTTTTCTACAATTCACAATTTAACTAGCAGCTATTTAGAAAAAAAAAAATTAAAACCTTCACCACAAATGTTCATTTTTTATATAATTTTTATTTATTTTCAACTTTCTTTTTTTTCACAATATAAAATTTTAACATAAAAAGTATTTATTATTTCATTTAATAATATTAATATTAAAAATTAAAATATAAGGCAAATCAATCCATGTCAATAGAGAAATTATGTTATGCAACATTAAAAGAAAATTATTAAAAATTACCATATGAAAAAAAAATAAAAAAATTATTAAAATTTGAACGAAAAGAAAAAAGGTGTTTTTAAAAAACTTAAAGTAGTTTTTTTTTTTAATAGAAACTGAATTTTAAAGAATGTAATAATTATTATTTTTGTAATAAAAAAACGATTTTTTTTTGTTTTTTTTATTTTAACTATTAAATTTTATTATCATTTTATTATTATCATTACAATATTTATTGTTTTTTGCTTTTTCGGCATTCTTTGCTGTTTGTTGTTGCATTATATAGGTTTTGCAATTAAACAAAAAAAAATAAAATAAAATATATTTTAAAATTTAAGAATGCTTTTTTCTGTTTTATATTAATATAATTATTAATAATTATACGTGATTTTTTTCTCTTTTGTTTTATACTTTTGTTCTTGTCTTGCTTGATTTTTACATTTATATTATTTTATATTATTTATTTTTACTATTTGTTGTTGCTCTTTTATTTGTTGTTGTTGTTGTTTATAATAATTATGTTTTACGTTTACTATAATAAATTTGAAGGAGGTCATCAAAGTTAATAATATAAATATTATTTTGTTTGAAAACACAAATTGAAATTGCTTTTTTTTGTAATAATAGAGCTTGGAAATAATGTGTATTAAATGTTGCTTAAATGTTAAATTTCAAGTGAAAATGATAAAACTATTTTTTTATTTTTGCATATATATAATTTTTGTGATAATGGTTACAAGTAGGCATTTTGTAATTTTGCATTTTGAATTTTAAGCTGTATTACGTATTAATTATGTGGCTACACAGTTGTCGAATTCCGTAATACGGATTTTTTGCATTACGATGGTTATGATGACAAACACTTGGTGCCTCTTAGTTATTCTTGTTTAATGCCTTTATAATGATGTGTATAAAAATTTGTTTAAAAATTTTAAAATCTAATTTTTTAACAATAAAACAAATTGTTAATGTTTAAAAAATATTTATGCAAATAATAAAAATATATATATTTTTTTGTTTTTTTTTTTGTCAGCAATGTATAAAAATAACAAATAAAATATAAAATTTAATATTTTTTTTTTTGTTTGCCTACTGCTATTTTTGCAATTTCAGCGTAATATTTTTGATTAATTTTTTATTTTTAATAAATTTATTTTTTTTTTCTTTTTAATTACTATTTATTTTTGTAAATCATATATGTTGTGTAATAAAATCGAACTCAGATCGACGGCGACGTTAATGTTTGCGGTTTTATTTTTATAATAATTTCATTGAATATGTGGATTATTTTAAAACTATTTTTTATGTTTTTTTTTATATATATATATAAAAGAAAATATCAAATAATTGTTAATGAAAATAAAAAATAATAATAAAAAACACAAATATATTTGCGTATCTGTAGCTATTTTATGGTATAAAATGTTTGTATGCTTGGTTTAAGTATTTTTTCGTTTTTTAAATGAGACTCTTAAATTAAACAGAAAGTATATTAATTATGTTTGATTATTTAAAGACTATTGTAATCTAAAATGTTGTGTATTATGTGCTTAAAGTAAAAGTACAAAAAATAAATTGTTAAAAACAAGTACAAAGAAAAAAAATGGAAAAAATGCAAATTTAAAAATCACTTAAAACAAATGTTTTGTTCTTTTTCTTGCTCTCTCTCTCGCTATCATCCTTTGCCCACAATCAAGGGCTAGTGCAATTTATTTGGCTGTGTAAAAAAAAGACGGACATAGTATTAAAATACGAAAATTTCCACGAACTTGCTGCATTTCCTAAAAAATATTCAGCGCTATCAGAAATAAATATTGACACAAACAGCTATTTATTAACCGAACGAAAATTTTAATTAAAATTTAAATTTGAATTAAAATTTAATTCAGCCGAAAATATTTAATGTAATATTTATTAAAGGTAACGCCAATTTTACGACCAAAAAAGTAATAATTGTATTGCCAAAAAAGTGAAATAAAAAAATTTGGAAAAATTTAGTTTTTTTTTTAATTTTTTGCATTTATGCTGCATTTTATTTATTTTCGCCAATTTTTATTTTAAAACATTTTACAAATTATGCATATTAAACATCACACTAATTATTAAACACCAGGTTTTTGTTTTTTCTTCATCATCGTCAACTCCTTCTTCTTCTTCACTTTTATAATCGCAGTCTGTGCGCATAAAATAAAATATATGTAAAAATAAATTTATTTTTTAGATTTTACACTAGAATTAATTAAATTTCCCTTTTTTTTTGCTTAAATAATCACAATATATTTTGCAAAATTTTTGATTCACTTAGATTTAAAAACGCATTATGTAACTCGCATTGCATCAATGTATACCGCACGCTTTCATTTTGTATTAAACTCGTTTTGCACAATCATAGCAGACGAATTTGAGTCACTCACACGATTCGAGTTACATAATACGCGCGTTAATTTACACAAAAAACAGTAGAAATTATATAATTATTTTAAGCACTAAATAAAATACACACAATCAATAAAGTTAACGCTAAATTTATGCTTATTACGCTTAACATTAACAAAAAAAAAAAAATAATATTTCGCTATAACAAAACTTAAAAACGAAAACTCAATATAAAACTTAAAAAAAAAATAAAACTAATTTTGACAAAAAGATTATAATTAAAAAAAATAAAACGTGTTGCTTTCCCAAGAATTAAAAAATAAAAACTCAATTTAAAAAATATAGCAAAAACATAAAAAAAAAACTAAAGAGATTTACAATTTTAAACTAAATTTTTTTAAGAAATTATAATATTAAATTTTTATAATTTTACACAAACCAAAAAAAGATTATTTCTAACATTTAATTTAATTGATTTAAAAACAAATTGATTAAAATTAGAATTTTAAAAACTTTACACAAACCAAAAAATTGAAAAGACAGACACGACTGCGAAATCTTTAAAACTTAAAACGTATTCAAATTTCTATTAAACATAAACTTAACTTATTTTTTTCATGATATCTTCTTGTTGCTGTATATTTTATTTTTAAAAAATTAATATTAATTTTATTTCAAACAAAAGCCACCAAATACATTTCATTGCGACGTTTTCGTTTTGTGTAGTACCAAAAAAAAAAAAGAGTAGTAGAAAAAGAACAAAAATTTTGCATTGCATTTAAATTTAAAAATTGCTTTTTTTTAACAAAAATAATAAAAAATATATATATAAAAAATATATTTTAAAATGTAAAGAAAATTGGTTTTCTTTTAATAAATTGTTGTTGTTGTTTATAGTTATAAAAAAATTGTTGCGCAGTTTAGCAAAAAAAAAGTTATGTATTTATGTTATTTAATAAAATGAGTTCAAATTTTTTGTTTATTATGTAGATTATTGTTTGCGACATTTTGCAGGCGACAGTTTACGTTACTACTTTAAGTTATACTTATTTTTTATTTGCAATGTTTTCGGCATTTTTGTTAATTGCTGTAGTTTTTTTTCATATTATTCAAATTTTTCTCACACTTTTGCAATATTCTTGATGTTGTTCGCCCTATTCTTGAAAACGTCCTAATATTGTAAAGAATGTATTTTCTACTGGAAGTTTTTGCTATTCAGAATACATAATAGCAAAATTATTGTACAACATAATACGTTTAAGTTTTGTTATGCGATCCAACTTACGAAATACATAATAGCAAAAATTATTGTACGGCATAATACGGCCAACTTTTGCTATGATGTTGAACATACCAAATACATAATAGCAAAAATATTGTAGAACCTTTTCTGTTATGTAAACCATATGAAATACATAATTACAGAAATATTGTATAACATAATAATACATAAAATGTTTGCTATTTTGTAAAATATACGAAATACATAATAGCAAAAGTAGTGTACATCAAAATACGTCGATATTTTGCTATATTGTCAATCATTCGGAATACATTATAGCAAAAATAGTTTACAATAAATTTTTGATATGCTGTTAATCATACGAAATACATAATATAAAAAATATT
Organism: Dryomyza anilis; assembly: GCA_951804985.1. Classification (NCBI taxonomy): domain Eukaryota; kingdom Metazoa; phylum Arthropoda; class Insecta; order Diptera; family Dryomyzidae; genus Dryomyza; species Dryomyza anilis. The sequence goes on from OX638132.1 coordinate 67,471,366, forward strand.
AAACATTATATGTCAACGTTTTGCTATTTTGTAAATAATATAAAATACATAATTGCAAAAATGTGTACAACAAAATGCTATGTTGTCAACAATTCGAAATAAATAATAGCAACAAACAATTTCTGCAAACTTTTCAAGAATACGGTTTCGTGTTATTAGTTGAAGTTAAATTTACTGCGTTATATATTTACGTTGTCACTAACTACATTTTATAAAAATGTTGCCCATTAAAAGTTGTTTATATAGTTTTTGTTAAGATTAATATTAGGGATTTTGTTGCAAATTCTGAATTATTTTTTTGTTTTTGTTTTGCATATTAATTAGATTTTAAATTTATATTATGTATGCTATTTTATTAATAAGAAAAATTTGTGATTTTTCAAAAATGTATTTTAAGTATTTTTTTGTATTTTGTTTTTTTTTTTATATTTTATTGTAATTTTTTGTAATTAGTAAATGTGAAAAATATTATAATAATAATTACATTAATAATTGTTTGTTGTTGTTGTTATTATTGTGATGTATATTAGTTGCTGTAATTCGTTGCTGCTGAAAATTGTATTTGCTGAGTTTTTCTTTTTTTTTAATTATAAAATATTTTTTTTGGTTTAAACAATTTTTTTTTTTATTTCAATTTGATGACGATGCTATTTAAAAATCTTAAATATTTTTATTATTGTTGTATTTGTTGTTTTAAGCAAAAAGTGCAGAATTTTTAAAATTTAACAAAAAAGTAAATTCTTGTAAACATAAATTAACTGATTTTCTATTCAAATTTTATTTTTTATTTCTAAACAAAACAAATTATTTTTTGTTAACACAATTTTTAAAACAAATGATTTTAATACTCATCAAACAATAACCAAAAAGTAAACAAAATAACGACTTAAACTTTTTTTTTAATTTTAATTCAATTTAAAGTTATTCTTTTTCTTTGCATATAAAAAGTTTTGATTTTTTTTTTATTTATTTTTTTGCCTTTTTTCATTTTGCATTTCTAAATTCTAAATTTTTAAAAAATTTATTATCAGTCATATTTTTTTAGTATTTAGAGTTTTTCTTTAAGAAAAACTTTTAGCTCAATCCAATGTTTTTTATGTTTATTTGTAATTTAATTTTTTTTTTCAGCATATATTTACAACGTATCGCTTAAATTGTGTAGTTTTGAATTATTTTATTTATTTTTTCTTTTTGTAATTACGTAATGCATAATGATGCAGTGACAGACATGACGTTTGAAGTGACTTTGTGCTACGTTTAAGTAGATTTTTTTCTCGATTATATGACGTACGATTTTACATTATAGTTAAAGTAATCAAGTTAATGTTTAACATAAGCTATCTAAATAACGTAAAATGTTTATATTACAAAAACCTTTTGCTAAGTATTCTTACGACTTATTAAAGTTTTTTTTGTATATTAATTACGTTGTACACTAAAAACCTAGGGTCAAAGTTTTCTCAAGTTGATTAAAAATCATTTTAAATATAGCTCTTAACTTTGTCGTAACTTGATATAAAATCAAGTTACACTTTTGTATTTTGTAACATAAAAGAATACGTAAATTGCTGTGTAAATGTAAAATATTTGTCTTTAATTCTTGTAATATAACATAACACGTTCATATAGTTTAGTTATGTAGGTGAAAAACATATTAAGGGTACTCATGTTAGCTGCGCAAAACTACTCAACTGTTGGAAAAAGCGTTAAACTCAAAATTTTACACTAAATTATAATTTAGTATTTTTAAATTGAAATGTATTTGTTAATTTTAATATAAATATGATGTAAATATTTTGTTCTATACTTCAAAAGCTTAATTTTAGTCGTGAAAAATTCGTAAATAACGTATTATTTGTAATTTGTGAAATTTTATATATATTTCCAGCAAAATAAGTAAAATGAATTTGGTAAGATATGTTGCAATCTTTTGGTGAGTAGTTTATTTAATTTTAGCCAATTCCTAAATTCTGGAGCATTTGTAATAAGTAGAAATTTAAATTCGAAATTTGTAGCGAGTTTTATTAGGCAAATATGTAAAATTAATCGTGAGTACTTTAATTTATTTCAGCTAATATCTAAATTGTAAAAATTTCATAATCTAAAGAAATTTGAGTGAAAAATGTGTATACAAGTTTTTTACGTATACTATTATCAATTAATTCCACCTTTTCGTGAGTTGTTTATTTTATTTGCGTCAATTTCTAAATTTTAGTAATTTGTAATTTGAAGAAATTTATATAAGAAATTTGTATGCAAGTTTTTTACGCATAATATGTCAAATAGTTGTGTCATATTTTTTTGTGAGTTGTTTAGTTTTTTCAGCCAATTCGTAAACTGTGAAACATTCGTAAATTTTAGAAATTTGTAGCACAAATATGATAGTTTTTTTACGTATATTTAAAATGAATTTGCCAAATATATTTTTTAATCTTTTCAACATAAGTTGTTTATATTATTTCAGACAATTCGTCAATTGTGGAACAATCGTAATTTATAAAAATTTAAATGACACAATATATACATTACATTGTCTTTCGTAAGTTGTTTGTTTTATTTTATAAACTCGTAAATATTGAAACATATGTAATTAGTAGAAATTTAAATAATAATTTTGTAAATCGAATATTTTTTTAATATTTTCGTGATTTAAATGTATTTCATGTATTATTAGACCTGTCATTAAAGCGTATAAACCATAACAAAGTGCGTAAATTTACACTGGCGCCATGAAACACCTTAATATGCTATCGTACCAACGTCGTAAGTTTACACAAAATAACCTAATCTCATTAAGCATAGCACAAAGGGTTTTATATATATTTTTTACATAATATTTTTTTCTTAACGTTAATCAGCACTACGTCGTTATCATTTATTTCTATATTATTTTTGTTTTTTTCTTTGTTTTATGGTATACTTTACGCTAATTGGTTAAAAACTTTAAAATTGCATTTCTTTTTTTTGTCTGTTTGTAAATTTAATTTTTTAATTTTAGCTGATTTATATATTGAAAACTGTTTTCTTTTTTTTTATAATTGTTGTTTAAACAAAATTCAAACAAATTATTAATTTTTTTAGCTTAGAATTTAAAACAATTATAATAATTGTTAGTAATGTGTGGTAATATTAAAATTGTTACATAGTTATAGTATTATTACTATTAATTTTATGTTGGGTGTTTTTTTTTTTTTAATAGAATTGCTTTTTGTTCTGGATGTTGTTGTTGTTGTAGTTGTGTATAATATATATTATCGCATATTACATATGGTTTTTGTTGTTGTTGTTATTGGTTGTATGTAGTTGTTGTTGTTGTATTTATTATAAATTTAACTCCATGCCGAAAATGTGTCCGTGTACCACTGTTCGCTGCCATTGATGCCAAGCGGCTGCTGCGGTAACGGTAAACTGCCCCACGGTGTGCCGCCATTGCCAATCAGACCGCTCGGATAACGTCGCTTGATGTCGGCTGCATTTTGGTGACCTCCATCAAATTTACGTTTACCGACTACTAAGTACAGGTCACGTAAGGTTTTCAGGGTTGTCCAAAATTTGTACGTTCAGTTGGTAGTTTTTATTTTTATTTTGTTGGGTTGGTTGTTGGATTGGTGTTGTTTGGTTGGTTGGTTGGTTGGTAGCAAGTGAGGGGTGGGCAAAGAAAATTTTGAAAGAGAAAAATGTTTTTATTAAATTTTTATTTTTACAAAATTTTGAATAAGTTGAGTTTTTTTTTTTTTTTTTTGGGTGTTAATTAATATATTCATCTGTATCTAAAAGAAAACATTATTTTAGGTATTATCATTTGTTTGACTCTGGTGTTTGGTATGTAAATGAAATTTGATATTTTTATTAAAAAAATTGAGAAAAATTAATTTTCAAAATAAAATTTTTAAAAATTACTATTTTTTTACTATTATTAGAGTTTATAGAAAGAAATTAAAAAAGAATATTCTAATTATTATAGTTTTTCTGGTGTGTTTGCTAAAAATGTATTCTATTGTTTAATTCTGATTTAGAATATATTTCTATATACCCGTATCGGGCATAACATTTCCCACGACTGATTAATCAGGATTCTGATTAATTTAGATCGCACAGCCCTATTTATTACCGTATATTTATTACTTTTTATTCTATTAATACTTTAAAAGTTTTTCAACTGAAATTTAATATCTTATTTAGGATTATCGAGCATGTTCTCAAATTAACTTTCGATTGAAATTAAAATTATGAACAAGCAATACCGTATTAAAAAGAAAAAAAATCTTTAAATTTATACCTATAACAAATGTATTTGTTTTTACTACATTGATGTAGTTGTTTTTGTATGGAAAATAAACAACTACATACATTTATCGATCCGAAATGTTAATAAATTTGTATTGAAAAAAATATATATATATATATTTAGTTATACATCTTATTATTACTACATCTTATTTTATTTTTACTACAACTCCAGTAGTAATTTAACCTAATATTGTAGTCAAAATCGAGTCCTGATTTTGGTCATGTAACTTGGGCATTACTGTCAGTTGTTAACATTCGCAGTACATGCGTTATGTTTACGAGAGCTATACACCTCACACTTTAAAATTATAAAATACAGAACACAAAAGCAAACTACAGTTTCTGCAATACGAAGAAAACGAATTTCTAATACATTGTGTAGTTAAATGAAGTATAACCAATACAATTGTATTTAAAAACTAAAAGAAAACATTATAACTACTGTTATGACAATTTTGCTAAATTTTGTATTGTAAAATCAAATTTTGAAACAAACTCAATAAAATAAAACTTTTATTAATACCATTTCAATCGAAAGTTTGAACATGTCGTACTCAATAAACATAGTTTCGAATGTATTTAATTTCGATAACGTTTCGAATTCATAACGATATCGTTAAATTTCAATAGTATAAGTATTAAATTATTTGTCAAAAAAAGCTGTTAAAAAATGTTAATATTTAGTAATTATGAAATATTTGTTTGCTGGAGCAAACAACTAATTTTTAATCCCATACTAGGTAATTAATTTATATGTTGTGGATGCTATAGAATGCTTGGTGAACTGCTCTATGAAAGAAAATTTCAAGTCAAATTTATTATCGTATCGAAATTGAATAAACTTTACGAATTAGTTTCGATATTGAAATTAAATCAATTTTAGAATTCGTTTCGATATCGAGAATTCATATAATATCGATATCCTTAAAGATAGCGCCATTTTTTTTATCGAGAACGCTATCATTCTCGAATCGTAAATGATAGTCGAATACGATAATAAGGTTCGTTCAAACGATATTGTTTCGAATTCGTTTCGATATCGTTTGGTATGCTCAGTATATATTATAAGAAAAAAAAAACGATTAATTTTCAATATAAGACGGCTATATCTGTAAATTTATTCGTACACGCTTATGTTTCTACTTATTTCCACATTTATATCTAGCTTTTAGAAGACTTTACCGTATGCTATGCTTACCTTTTTCTTTTCTCGAATTTAACTTCAATTCATAATTTCAACTAATTTAAAAATTAGTATCTTAAAAATCATTTGAATATGTTGGAATGTTTTAAATTTTAGACTTCTGCTAATTTACATCAATTTAAAAAAAAATAATTCGCTCTGAAAAACCCTACATCTAAAAGTAAATTCTAAAAATATCCCAAAATTATCAAAAGTACCTTAAATAAATCAAATTTAAAGTTCAAATAATAACATTTCATTTTTTAATCACAATATAGAATAGGATTTATATTTAGAATTTGACAAAATTTCGCATTTAATTTCGAAATTTGCGAAATGAAAATGTATTAATTTACATAATTAACAATTAACAAACAGATAATGAGACACACAAAAAAAAAAAACAATACAAAATTATATCATTATTATATAAAATGTATAAGTAGATTGATTGGAAAAAAATCAACTCGAGGCTGTTCTTTTGAAGATTTCAATTCGTTGAAAAATTACATCACTCCGAAACAAATATGTATTTGGATTACAAAAAAAAGATGCATGAAATTGAATTGGATTGATTGATTATAGGATATTCTTGATTGTTTGATTCTTGATTTCGATTTGATTTAATTGAACTGAACTGAGCTGTGAGATGAAGTGAAGTAAAGGTGATTTATCGATCGCTTGATACGATGCATTTCGTTTGATATAGTTTGAAAATGAGGAACTTGGATTTATATTGAAAAAAAAAACATTGCAATCAATTTTTATGCGTGTACTCCAATGGATGCTGGAATCAAATATGGTACAGAGAGAAAAAAAAGAGGAAAATTTGTAAATGGAAAAAATTATAGTAGAGAAATAAAAAGAAGAAACGAACAAAACTAACTAGAAAGTAGTAATATAAACTAAATGCAAATAGAAAATTTTTAAAATTAAATGTTTGCAAAGTTTTAAACTTGTGTTTTTATTATACGGTAAAAAAACCATTTGTCCCAATAGCAGCTTTCAATAATAAATTGAAATTTTAAACGTTTAATAAAAAAAAATGTACAAAAAACGTTTTAACATGTAGTACATTTGTATTAAATTTAAATTCTGTTACATTTTTATTTCAAGACACACTTTGCAAACATTTTTCGTAACAAAAATCAAAAGTAAAACTTTAGCTTTTTTTTTTGATTTGATTTGCAAACTAAAAGAAAAATGTATTTCAAATTAAACTTTGATAATATTTTGCTTTTTTTCTCAAATGATTTATATAAATCAGCATCAATAATTGAAATCAATATAAACAAAATATATATATAGATTATAAAACGAATCGATTAGTATTGCGTGAAAAAATATGAAAAACTTACAAAAATAACACTTGGTCTTATAACTAAAAGAGAATAATATAATAAAAAAATCTATTATGAACTTAAAACTAGTATTAGCAAAGCGGGAAGAGTTTGTGAGGTTAGTTTGTATTTACTATATACCTACTAAATGTTGAATTGTTATATTTTAATTTTATAAAATTTAAAAACTAACATTAAGAAATTACACAAAATTTAAGAAATTTTATTAAGTATATAGAAACGACATGTATATAAACATTCAGTATACTAATAAAAAAAAATACTAATGTGCAATCGCAATAAAAAATTTTAGTTTTTGTGCATAATTTTATATAAAAATGAATACTACATAAAAAGAAAATGAAGACAAAATTATTATTAAGAACATAATTCATTTATAGACTGTTCCAGTCAGTTTTAGTTCCATTCCGAAATTAGCAATTTTAGAAATTGGAAATTTCAACAAGGGACATGTTTATTCATATTCATTACAAAAATTGGACACACGTAAATCATAAAAATATAATTTTTATCATGAAATATTGAATTCGATTTTTGTGATATTTAAGCCTAAGACATTCTGAAACAAATACTAAACGTATTCACAGTTATTCGTACCATGGAGTATTCATACGACACTAACACAATAACGTCAATTTGTTGTTGCATCCCTTATAATCTGTTGTATTTGTAAAAAGCCATGAGAAATATTTATTTTATTGTTGCATTTGGTGAAAAATAACAAAATATGGAGTTTCATGTAAATAGTGTGTCTAAAATGTGTATTTATTAGTTTTTCTTTTATCACATGGTAATTTTAGAAATTTTGAAGCATCTGAATGTATTTGACAACTTGTTTTAATTTTTAAAGTACATATACATCGAGCTTAATATAAATTCGAATTGATAAATTTATTTTTGACACCAAGAACTATTTTAACTAGGTTGTAAAAACAGGGTTTCTCTGTAATAACTGAATTCTATATAATTTTAAAGTTGGCTTAATTTAATCGCATAAATCTAATTAACAAAAATGTAAGACCCTAGTAGAAATGAACCCTATAAGAGTATACATCGAGTTATATCAAGACAATATTTAAATGATCTGTTTCCGGTTATGTATAATTTCTACTAGCACTAGTAATTTAAAGGATCAGTTCCCGATCATGACGTTAGTACACTTTCTACTAGGGTGGGTACATAACGCTTTATAAAATAGTTGGATATTACATTTCACATTACATGAGATTTTAAGTCACAAAAATCGTTCGATATACAATGAAAAATTCATTAGCCAGTACCCTAAGGGAAATTTGACATATTAAGAAAACAAAGAATATGGCCAGGTCATTTAACTAATCAAATTAGCACTAATTAAGAATGTAATGATCAGCCTTGAATGAAATGTTACTACGAAGTATACATTACTTCAGCAGTAAATATTCGTGGGAATATTTACTCATGGTAAAATGTAACAAATTTCATAATATGTATGAAAAATATTTTATTTTTGATTAATTTTAGGTAATATTCTTCAATTCTATTCTTCAATGAGTTTTATTTGAATATATTTCGGGTTTTGTGTTTTTCTGTGTACTCTAAATCACGGAACTTTCTGGAACTGGAACATCCTGTTTATTTAATAGTATTGTAAATTAGTGCTTATATTCTTTAAAAAAAAATAATTTAAATTATAAATATTTTAAAACTATATTTACAGCTAAGTAGCCAAATGAAAATGGGCCAAATCATTGATACTACTTTATTAATATTATATTATTTTTATTATTATATTATTGTAGTTATTAAAAATGAAACAATACTTTTTTTAATATATTTTATATATATATATTAGCGAGTGAAAAATGTTATTCAAACGGATTTTGTTTTAGACAAATACATTTAACAAATATACATTTTTGATTAATGTTGTATTTGTGGTATATAATTTTTAGATTTAGTTTTAATTTGTTGCTATTGTCGGATCTTAAAAAAATTATATATACACGTCAGAAAAATTTTGTAGGGTTGTCGCTGGATGATGTTGGATTGATTTAGAGCTGATTTTAAAACAGTAGTATATATTTTATTAAAGGTAAAAACATGGTGGAGCGGAGAGGAGACATATAAAGAGAAAGATAGTGTAGAGAGAGAAAGAAAGTTAAACGACAGACTCTGAGCGTAAAAGTAAGAATTTGTGTTTTATTTTATGATTTATATTGAATTATTAATTACATCCATATATTTTTTATTATTTGATACAAATGTTGTTGTAGTTTGGTGTAGGGTTTCAGATAATACATAATTGTTACAAAAATTTAAATAATAGTAAATAAATACAAGAAAAATACAAACAAAAATATATGAATTCATATAATATTAATATTTTACGCTAAAATAGAAAACAAAATAATAAAGATTTCAAATACTAATCGATTCATTTTTGATGTTTTTTTTTCTTGATCAAGGGCTTTACATTTTTCTTTTCTTTTGGTTTGATTGGAGAGCTTGCGGAACTCATGCTGCTGTGCGCGGCGACAGGCTGTTATTACAAACGAAATAGTAGCAAAAAATAGTACTATTTGCAATAGAACAATATCAAATAGTAAGTAGAGTAGAGCACATATGCTTGAAGCAACAATACACAAGCATACACACATTTTTGTGGCATATACTACGCTTTACACTGCAAAACATGCAACGCAAACACTAGCATTTTGAAAATAGTAGTAAAAACAAGAATTTACAACACTGTGTCACAGTTTGCAAATAAGTAGTAGATAGTTTATTTGTCACAACACCTCCTGACACAACACACACACGCATGGAGCAGCCCCCTCTGAGTTCCACATGCATAAAACTGAAGCAAAATACACTGCGCGAACAAAATTGTTGAATACATTGTCGAAAAAAGCGCAAACATAAAATTAACAAAATTTGCTACTTTTTTACACATTTCGAATTTGACAAAATGTAATTCTTCTCTTGCTAAAATGCATACAAAGTATAGAACGAACGCACTAAATAAATAAAACTAAACACTGAATACACTGAGAGAAACATATTTAGATAAGTACAAAACAAAAAACAAAAAAAAACGGCCAAGTTTCTTATTTAAAAACAATGAAAAAAAACATTACAATTTATTTCACAAAAAAAATCATTACATTACATCAAATTATTTAATATTATAATAAAAAAAACATATTGAAAAAATTACATTAATTATAATAATAGTAGTAGTTAATAGTAGTAGTGGTTTCAAAAACCGCAGTAGAGTGAACAAAAAAATAAAAATTAAACAAAGTAGCATAAAAAAGTAGTAAACACAACACTACTATTTTTTTTTGTTTTTTTTTCGTTTTTCTCTGTTTTGTTTTGTTTGGCGCAAAAATCCATAAGATATATGTGATTTTTGGTTCATATAACACCATCGCATTGATTTAAATGCTTGTTGTAGTGGTTGTTGTTGTAGTAGTTGTAGAAGTAGTAGAAGTTGTTTTTGTAATCTCACCTGGTAAACTTTGTAGCGGTTTGGCGTGCTGGGTGCCACGAGCGCTGGGACGCATTTGTCCCACCCCACGGACCCCCCCGGCTGTTGCCTGAGCCCCCGCCGCCGCCGCCGCTGCGGTGGCCCCCCGTTGAACTGCCACCGCCGCCGCCACCACCGCCGCCGCTTGAGGGGCCCCCTGACGATTGATGTTGCCACGGAGCCCAACGGCTCGGCCACGTGTGGCCGGTATTCCACGCCCACGACCAACCCCCTACAGTGGGCGCAAGTGTGTAGGTAGGTTGTATCGTTGTTGTTGTAGTAGTTGTTGTAGAGTAGTGTTTTATTGTTGTGTATATCATATATATATGGAGCGCCAAGAGGATGTTTTTGTTTTGGATTTAATTTTCAATTGTTAAAAAGAATTTTGAAATAATATTGGTTTTTGTTTGAGAGGATTTTTGTTTTAGAAAATATATATAAATATATAGTAAATTTAGAGTTTTTTTTTGTTATAGTTGTTGTTATAGTTGTTTGTGGGTAGGTTGATCAAGAGTTGGTATTGAATTTTTTTGACGAACATATATATAATTTTTTTAAGATGATTATTTTTTTTTAATAATTTGTTACCGAAACAGATATTTTTGGAATTGGTTTTTTTGTATGATTTTTGACATATATATATTATATAGATTAAAAAAAGGAAAAAAGAAAGAAAAGAAAAATCGAAATAAACGCGTTAGATTCTTGTGTTTAATTAATTAAAAATAAATGTTGAAAATAAGTTATATAATTTATAAATATATATATATTAGAAATATGTAGTATATATATTTTTTATATATATATATAGGATGTATATGTGAAGCAAAACTTAAATAAAAAAATTAAAAATTGAAATTAGCTTCTTTTTTTTGTACAATATTTTAATTTAAATGTTTTGTTTAAATACTTAAATTATATCTTCACTAAAAGTGTAAAATAAAAATGTTTAAAAAAATTTGAAAAATTTGCGATTGACACATAATAATGTGAGTTTATTTTTTTGTAAATAAAATTATAAACTAAAAATATATATTTTTTTGTTTTACTATGGGTGGTTCTTCTTATAAAGCAGTTCTAGTGTTTAGGTTGAAAGTGTTGTTAACGGTACATAATGAAAACAAATTTAAAAGCAAACATAAAAAGCTTTTCTCATCAATATGCTTAAAATAAAATTAATAAAACAAAATACTTAAAATATTAAAAGCAGTTCAAAATTTAAAGCGAAATATTTAAAAAGTTGTCTTCATAAAGTGAAAATCTATAAATTCGACATTATCGGAAAAATATTTGCCCCAAGAATAATAAGGTATAGATTGATATAAACAGATTTATGTTTACAAAGCAAAACATATGAAAAGATGTTGTTAGCCCCAGTCCAGACTTGAACCGGTGACCTTACGGCTCGCAGTCCAATGCACTAACCACCGAGCTATCGCGGCTAATATTTATTATATTCATTATACTTTACTGAAACATTTTAATAATTTCTTGATTTCAATAATGTTTTTGAAGACTGAAATTACTGATGCTATCTTTATTGTATCTCAATGTAAAACTAATAGTAAAGAAAAACGTAGCGATTCTGCGCAGCATTCAAGATTATTTTTATGTTATGTAAAATGACTTTTTGATTCCGATGATACGGTTTAATAATGTTTCCTTGGATAGGTTTACACAATATGGGCCAATAACTTTTAAACCTAGCTTTCATAGAGGTGCTCACATATATTTATAAAAATATCGCGTTTTAAATAACTCATATGATCAAGTGTTATATCGAATGAAAGGTAATTGAATATCCAATAAACGTTACTCAGAACATTTTTAAATTGGTTCATTAGTTTAAGAGAACTCGATTGGATAACTTGAAAGAGCATTTTTTTTCAACAAAAATGTATATAAAAAAATACAATAAAAAAATTGAACAAAAATTGAGGAAATAAGCTGATACACACATTTTAATATTCCAAAATTAGTTCACACTCTTTCGAAGAAATTGAGCTATCAATGACGTAAAATATATGGGTAACAATTGAGAATAAAAAAAGTTATGTGAAAGCAATATAATTGGGTGCACACAGAAAAAAATTCGCTCAAATCCCATTAAATTTGGTCAATAGGACAATTATTGATTTAATAGTAAACAAAAAATAAATCTTTTCATATAAACTCAATGGCAAGGTCATGTTATTTTCTAGTATTTAATGGTATTTTCCGATTAAAATAATAATTTATCCGATGGACTATTTTTAACAGTAAAAAACTATTATTTATATAGTATTTTTTCTGGGTGTGCCATACAAATAGGCTGAGCGGATCACGCCCATTTTTTGAGCACCTATTGATAGATGATTGTTTATAATTAATTTTATAATTTTATCTTGAATAGTTTACGAGATATGGAATTCTAAAAAGTAAAAAAGTATGATGCAGTTGAGTACGTTGACTACTAATAATAATAATAATTTGGCGCTATAGTCCTATATAGAACTTCGGCCGAGCTCTCTCACCATGAACTGTGCGTGTTATATATTTGTTCTCAAAGTGGTGGCACCTACAGTTTATTGCCGAATCCGAACGGCGGGTGAGAGCTTTTCATAGGCAATTGTTTTACTCTCGTAGGTTTGCCATTTACTGACGAGAGGTAGCGCGGTATAGAAAAATGTTTCTATGAAAAGAGTACGTTGACTAATTCGACTTATTTCCGAACTTAGAATTACTATTCTACTAAAATATATTGAAACTAAATTTCATCGCATTCGGAATAGCAGTTTTCAAGTCATCGTGTATAGGCGGACAGACAGAAGGTCATGTCTAAATCGACTCGGAAAGTGATTTCAATCAAGAAATCATCACTCACATACATTTTATAACCTGTATAGGGTATAAAAATAAAATGCGATTTTTTTTTTTAGTTTACACTCAATTGTATTGCTTTCACATATTTTTTTTGATTCTCAAATATCCATAGATTTCTTTTATTTTTACGTAATTTTTTGATTAAAATTTTGGTCGAAAAAATTTACATTTTTCAAGTTCTTCTATAGAGTTCTCTTAAACCCGTGAACTAATTTCAAAATATTGTAAGAAATGTTTTTTATATATTTAATTACCTTTCATTTGATATACCACTTAAGGATATGAGTTATATAGAACGCGAGATATTCACAAATGTATGTGAGCACCTTTTTGAAAGCTCAGTACAAAACTAATTGACCGATATCTCGTAAACCTATCCATAGAAAACTTTTTAATTCATATATTCAAGTTCTGCAGGGCATCTTCAATAATACAAAAATAATGGCATTTACTGCGCATACTTTGTTGCACATTTTGTTGTGTAGTGTAATCGACAATTCGTTGACATTTGCCAATTATACTAACTTGAACTCGGTACATTTCAAACATTCACTTGAAAACTATTTTGAAAGTTAAAGATCGTTTAAATTTTAAAGGCGTTTGATTAAACGGGGTTTAAACTAGCTGTCAGTTAACAGTTAGAACAAAACGAGGATAGAAAATAATAAGAAAACTAGGACAAAAAATGCAAGCAAAAAGCGAAATTATTTGAATTGCAGCAGCATTTGAAAAGCAAAGAGCGAAAGTTTTGGTTCGAGATATCATTATAAAGCAAAGAGCGAGAGTTTTTGAATTGCTTGATCAATTTTAAACCTGGAAAGAACCTAAGGTTGATGGGATTGTTTTGGAATACTTGTTTTGGAATATTCTGAATTTGTAGAAATTTAATATTTATAAATCTGTTAAGAGATATCTTTTCAAATACAACTTAATGAATTGAACGAATTGAACTAGGTCTTATAAAGTTAATTTGCAATAATCAGACAATTGTGAACAAAGTTTCTTATTGAAAATACAACTTTTTAAATATATCCCCCACTTAAATAGATTATGTAAATTTAAAACTTAACAAAAAATAAAAAGCAACACAAATTCTAAACATAAAATTATACAATAAAAACTTAAAACATAAAAAAGCATATTTTAAAAATAAAAATGTTTACTTGAATAATATTTTTGTTAATACAACAAAAAAATAGTCATACAAAATATAAAAAAATATAAATTAAAAACATAAAATATAACGAAGCAAAAAGCATTGTAAAAAGCATAAATTATTTTTTTAAGTGCAAGGCGGAAAAATTAGTAGTATTATATTTGTTATTGTTGTTGTTGGGGGGTGGTAATTGTATTAATATTAATGAAATGCATGGAAAATTAATTGAAATTAAATTGACTGTATTGGAAAAATATGAAAAATAAAATAATATATATTGCATTGGGTGTAATTGTACTTGTTGTTGTTGTTATGCTGAATATGAGCCTTTTCTTTTTGCAGTGTAAAAAAAAAAACAGAAAAATCTTACATAATAAATGCTAAATAATTGGCATTGTTTTCGTGACAAATAAAAGTAAAACTATTATTATTTTTATTATTAATATTATTGTTGTTGTCGTGTAATTTCCATTGACAACGGTTGTCGTCATTGTTGTTTTGGTTGTTGAAGCAATTGCTGTAGTAGTTATCAACGATTTCGCTGCAAGTTGCATTTAAAAACTTTTGTAGGCGCGCCGCCGAAATAATGATAAAATTTGGAAATTTTTTGTAAAAAAAAATAAAATAAAAGCAATTAAAAAAAAGCAAATTAAAAATAAAATATAAGCAAAAAGATAAATTTTGAAAATATGCCAAATTCTACAAGAAATAAAGAAATGTTGTACTTGTTGTATTTGCGTGGTATTGATGGATTTTAACAAAAAATATGTATTGAATAAGAGTGAGAGCAAAATGTTATATTTTAATTTTTTGTTTTTATTTCTAATTTTTTTCTTTTTTTTATTAATTTGTAGAATTTAATGAAAATCCCATTAAAAATGGTTTGAAGGTTCACGAGTTACAACACAATTTAGAATTTGTATTGTACGCCCTCTGGTGTATTTGAATTTGCAGTTATAAACGTTTTACCATTTGTATAATAAATACACGGGAATTTGCAGGATTTGACCTAAAGACCAACAAATCTATCCAGGTCCATATATAGCTAACCCATGTCATTAAATCTGGACACTGAAAAATTCTATTGCGTGTAGAATTCTCTGTAAAATTGCGAAAACAAAAATAGGAAAATAGTTTGAAATATTACTTTATCAGTAGTACAGAGTTTTAGTATGATAAATGAAGCGAATATTCATGTCCATCTGTACTACCCCTTATTTCATTGTACTGCAGAAAATCGGAAAAGCAGATAAAAATAAATTTTTTCTGGGAACTTAGAGAAATTGTTATTTCTCGTATTTCCCAAGACTATAGAAAATAGTTCTCGTATATTTTTCAGTGATTATTTTAAGACCGAATATACAGAACGAAATCGTATCCTTTACACTTGAAATGGAGAATTTTCTATAAAATATTGAAAACATAAATAGAATAATTGTTGGAATGATGGATTTGTCCATGAAATAATTTTATAGAGTAGAGTTTAATTTGATAAATCGCACGTTTAGTTGTTCAGTCTGCACACCCCATTTTGTTTTCGATAGAATATCAAAAATCCCAAAAGCAGATGGAGAAATAAAATTAGATCATTTTATATAATATCCATTAATTGCAATTGAAATGTAGACAGATTTTGTGTTTTCTTGAACTATTTTAATATGGTACGTTTATTTTAAAACGATATGTTTCACTATTTAGCTTGATGATGTTCTGTAGTTGATTCTATATCGTAGTTTTTTTTTTCAAATTTTGTTTGTGATATGTGGTTCTATTCGAAAATATGCTGTTCAAAGTACACTTAATACAACTACTTAGTTGTAGATTTAGTTATACGTAGATAATTATATATAGTTCAAACTACATTAGAAAGATGATTCAATCAAGCTTTTTTAGAAGCAAAACCCACCACATTATTTCTGCCCGTTCGCTGCAGCCCACCCGCAGCACCACCGATGCCGCCACCACCACCACCAACGCCTGTGTTGGTGGTTAATGGTGAAACACCGCCGGGTGGATAATCAAAGAAGTATTCTCCATCGTAGGTTCTATAGAATTCATCATAATACGATTCATTGTAGCCACCGCCGCCGCCACCACCACCACCACCACCACCGCCGCCGCTACCGCCACGATATTCCGAATAACCGTAAAAGTCGTAATCATAATCTATAAATTGTTATGGCTAAGGTTAGAAATTTTATAGGGTTCTTTCTTTTTTTTTCTTTTTTTTTTTGAATTACATATAGTTTTTACTAAAATTTTTTGCTCAAGTGTTAGAGAAGATGAATTTTCAATCGCAATTGAAAATATGCTTATAAAATAATTTAAAATAATATATATAGCATGCAATAAATAGTAGCTTTCTCTGGATTATATAGTTCACTGTAAATATTGAATAAATAGAATGTTTATTCATGAGAAATACAATAATTTCAAATTTTCCTGTAACAATAGTTCTTCTACTTGAAATATATCATTTAAACCTAAAATTCGTGCACACAGAAAAATTTTCTTTTAACATGAATTGGATGAACCGAAAAGTTAGTTGTAACAAGCAACTTTAATGGGTTAAACCAATATTTCAACAAATTGGTTGATGGAACGGATATGTTGTGCTGGCATTTGAAATTATAGTTTATACACACACCACATAGTGTGTAGTTCAAACTACAACCCTCTTAGTTTAACCTATAAAAACAGTTGAGAGAACCAAAATAAGCTGTTTGGGAAATTAGTTGGTTGGGGCAACTAATTTTTATTATGTGTGTTCTCTTTTTTTATTATTAGAAATTGCATCAAATAGAATTTAAAACATTTTTCTTTCATAATTAAAGTATGATAGTTCCTATTTAGATGGATTTTGTCAAAATTGCATAGAAATTAACCCATGCATTACTATGATCAAGAAATAAAACTGAAAACAGATACACACAGAACAATCCTATTTTGGCCTGAGAACGAAAAAGTTAGTTATAACAATCAACATCATTCGGTTAAAATTTAATTTTCTACAAATTAGTGGCGGAACTGCCTTCGCTTGGCTCTTAAAATATTAACCCATACATACTATAACTGTTCTAAATCTTTTGAAAATAGTTCTAAATCTGTTTAAAATTGATTGTAGTCCGAACTACAACACTTTAGGTTTTGACTATAAGAAACGACTAAAACAGAATAAGTTGGTTGGCGCAACAAATCTCTTTTGCTGTGTGTACAATTCTTTTTTGTAATACAAATAACTAGTACTTTTTTAGTATAGGAAATCTTTCGAAACTCAAATATTCACATCTAAAGTTCTCCTAAATTCCTTTTTCAGTCAACTGAACCTTCAAAAAATATTGTGTTCGAGTTTTTAGAGATAAAGGGTTCAGTGACTTATTGTATATTAATTATGTATGGAGAGATTGAGAGTAAGCTATATTTATTGCATTATATATATGGTTTGAAAAGGTTTAAAACAAAATACTACATGAAATTACACACTAAACTTCTAATGTAAATTATATAAATAATTATTAAAAAACAAAAAATTATAAACGCGCTCATTTCGGTGTATTTTGTGTGTAGTTTAGTGTGATATTATAAAAAAATCAGAATAATCCAAATAACTAAAAAAAATAATAGTTTTTATAAACTGGTTTTTTAAGTTTAAATAGTCCTCTTTCTTGATATAAAAGTTAATAAGGTATTTATATCCTTTATGATGAATTTTTGAATTATGTTGATGACCTTATTGATTAACCTGTTGAACTTGTACATTAAATTAATCATTTCATTCATTAAGCTGTTCAACATGTTCATTAAGTTGTCCATTAAATAGATGGACTTTTTCATCAAGTTGTTGAACTTGATTATGGAGTTGATACATTTTTTCAACAAGTTTATGAAATTATTCATCAAGTTGTGAAACTTGTTCATTGAGTTGATTTATTTGTTTTGTGTAATTCTTTAAACTTTTTCTTTAAGTTTTAATTTTGTTCATTAATCTGATGAACGTCTTCATCAAGTTGATGAATTGTTCATTATGTTGATGAACTTGTTCATTAAGTTGATGAACTTATTCATTAAGTTATTAAACTCTAGATATTATGCATTGAGTTGATACATCGGTAGATGGACATGTTCATTATGTTGATGAACGTTTTCATTAAATTGTGGAACTTCTTCATAAAGTTGATGAAATTCTTTATTATGTTGATGAAACTTTTACTTCTCATAGAGAATTTATATATTTTATCAATAAGCACTCGCATAAAAATAATGTAAACTAACATTTTGACGTATCATTCATAATATTGATGATGAAATTAGCAAAGGATATAAATACATATAATCAACAGAGTGTGAAAGATAGGTTAATTTAATTTGAATAATTTGAAATACATAAAAAAACGTGTTTTTCCATTATATAAATTTAAAAACTTGGATTATCTGATAAAGCCTAACATGTTACATTTTCATATAGTATATATTCAAAAATATTAAAAAAAAAACACACACACAAATCATGTTATTTGCTTGGACTCTTGTGCAGGCTGTATAAGTCCTATTTGGAGGCTTTGGGGTTTCATGGTACTTAGGGGTCGAGAGTGTTTTTATTCCATTGCTTATTTTTTTACGGGTGTGACAAAAAAAAACTCTACTTACCATTGTTTTGTGTTATTCTTTAGTAAGAAAACCAAAAACGTAGCAAAAGTGACTAATTTAGTTAAAAATATACAAAAAAAGCTACACAATTTAAGTAGAGTTCAAATTTATAGCTAGACAAAAAAAACACCGCACAAAATGACATTTTCACAAAAGAAAAAATATGATGAATGGAATAAAAACATGAATATTTACATGCACAATGCAAAAATTGAAATTTTATAACTATTTAAAAAGTCTAAATATAGAAAGAGTGACACAGCAATTAAAAAAAGCCAACATGCAGCAAAACTTGCTGTGACATGCCACACAAAGGAATAAAATGCAATTAAAATAAAGCACATTAAAAAAAAGTAGTACAAATAGTAGAAAAATGCTTAAAAAGAGTAATGAATAATAATAATGTCTTACAACAATAACATTTTATAATATAAATTCTTGTAAAATGACGATAATGAAAGATGAAATGCCTTTAAGTTGCATACTTTAGGGCGCATAATGAGATTATGAGAGTGCGGTAGGAGGAAAGGAGTAAATGCAAGGGCGAGCGCTTAAATGTAATACAAAGGATTAAACTAGGTTAATGACTAGGTGCTAAACTGGTTGCAGAAGATTTTTTCTAATACAAAACCAAAAAAAATCAGTACTTTTTTTTAATAAATAAATTACAAAATAACTATGAAAATAAATAAAATAATACAAAAATATAGGCATAATAAAAAAAAATAACGCAATGGCCTACATTTTGCATAAAATACGTTTTTTTTATATTTTGTACTTCATAATAATTTTTATAAAATACTTTTTTATGTCAACGGCAAATAGTAGTTTTTCCAAAAATTATTAATAAATGCAGAGACGTGTATACTGCATTTTTTAAACTTTCAAAAAATGTGCTATTAATAAATTATAATTCTTTTTTTTTTTTAATTATTTTTTACGTTGGTCTAACGTAAAGCTGCCAAACTTTACGTCATCACCCAGAGGGACATCACTTACCGTATTCGCGCGGTATCGGTGTTCGCAGCGACATTCGAGGTCCGCCTGGTAAACGCACCGGTGTTGCGATCGACATCATGCTGGGATGTGTGGGCGAGAGATTTCTGTATGGAGACAATGGTTCAAATCTTTAAAAGAGATCAACGTAGACGTGGATCGAAAAATAAAAATGAATTAATTAAAACAAAACGAATAAAATGAAGGGTATGAAAAGGGTAGCGCTGTTCGAATATTTGTGGATGTTCTGATACCGCTGATGTGTTTTGGGTCCGAATCTGCAGCCAATGATAGTTTTGTGTTTGTGCGAATTTTTATATATTTTTGTATTTCAAAATTTGCTTTTTTTATACGTTTTAATTTTTATTTAAATTTTTTTTTTTACGATTTTTCACTTTTTTTATTTTGAATTTTGACGCTAATTTGCTGTTAGTCAAATTGCAGTGCTGCACAAAATTGAAAATAGTATGGGAAATTGTATTCTTACCCCACTATGCCGGGACGACCCTGCATCATTTGCATCATGCGACGCTCGCGTGCACGCAGGATTTCCTCCTTCTTCTTTTTGTCCGAAGGCGGTTTTGCAAGTGAAACCTAAAAGAAACGAAAATTTTTAATTTATAGAAAAATAGTTTTTAAATAGTATTAAAAAAAAATAGTATTATAAGAAGTATTAATATAAAGAAAATTCAAATAGTACTAAATAAATTGAATATAATAGTATAATAAAATAGCAAATTCACAAAAATAGTATTAAAATAGTATGATAAATAATATGAAAATAGTAAAAAAAGAAATACTAAAAAAATAAATATTAAGAGTATTAAAATATGTATTAATAATATATATTAATAAATAATCAATAATAAATCTGATTATTTCATTAATCAAGATTGCACGATAAATTAAAACTTTGATCAAAGAATTAATCAGAATTATGATTAATCAATACTGTGTTTAAATAAATAATCATCATTTTGATTAATACACATTTTTGTATTTTTCCATTGTTAAAATTTTCAAATATTGAAAAAATACTTTCTGACAAGTTAATAAATTAATCAGAAATCTGCTTAATCAAATTTTTGATTACTTGATTAATCGCACAGCTATAATAAAACGTAATAAATAAAAATAAAAAAAAAACATAGTATCATAGTATAAATAGTGTTAAATAAAATAGTTTTAATAGTATTTATTAAATAGTAATAAATAATTATATTAAAAAATAGTAGTGAAAATAGTTAAACAAAATAGCATTATCAAAAAACTACTCACTTCGATGTTGGACTGACCAACTTCTTTGCCGTTCAATCCGCGCATTGCGATCACTGCATTATCACGATCCTCAAAGTGTACAAAAGCGTAGTCTTTTATTTTCTTAACACGTTCAACTTTTCCATATTGCTCAAATTGTTCCTATGGAAAAAATAATACAAATTATCTCTCGTAAAAATACAATTATGATCAAATCATGTTGATCATGTAAGGGTTATACATAAAATGATCAGTTTCCTATCAACATTCTACGAAGACTGTAGAAATTGACACTATTTGATTAGACATAATCATGACCAACCCTAGTAGAAATTTGCCCGATGCGCCATCGGGAAATGATCGGGTTTTCGTTGGGTAAGCCATATTAGAGAAAATATGATCATTGCCTTTGCATGCCCTTATCATGCATACCATATCAGGGTTTACATTATCTAAATAGTCAATGTTCCCGATCATGGCTACATTATTTGTTCCTCATAACGAAATTAGCATCAGACAATGATCGAGATTTAATGAGAGAAACCCTATAATGCTCGGGCTCTGACAAGGCAATTGTCGGGTAAATAATAAAATGGGGAATTTCCCGATCAGTACATGATCATGGCCTGAGGTCAGTACATGATCAGGACACTGCGTTACAAGGACATTATGGGCCTCGTCATATCCGATCATCTCAAATAATGACATGATCACTTCATGACCATGGCCCTACTATAATTTCTACTAGGGAAATCATGTAGGCTTTATACTGACTTGTATGTGGGATACCCTGAACAATATAATTATTTCGGAATCACTCAATTAAAGAAAAAACGGTTTTAAACAACATACTTGTCGAAATTTTACTGGACATTGTGACTAACCTAGTCGCGGTCGAGCAAATTTAATAGCAGCGACCTAGCATTATCTAAAACTGTAATGGAATCGTAAGAATTTTTTAATAACTGTGCAATAATCTTATCATGTTGGTCGGGTTAGGAAAAATGAAAATTACAATAATCAGTTCCTAATTATTAACCTTATGCTTGTGTTGAAACAATGTAATTTGCATTAGAATAAACCGTTCTTAAAAGCAAACAATATTAATTAATAATTAATAACTAAAACCGTTCAATTTGTACAATTTTGAACACCGAATATTATTTAAATCCTTTTTCATTGAGCTATCAGTGATAGAATTTCACTGCCAATTATTATCAATATCAATTGATACAAATGACAATTGATTCTGGCTTTTACGTCAATAAACATAGAAAATATAATTGGCAGAATACGAAATTGTGACAATTGTGACAAAGCGCACTATTGTGACCGATTTGAATTTGTGGCTCTTGCCAGAATAGGGTTATATTAGTAAAAGATTTTTTTTATTACTTAGAACAAAAACTTTTAATGAATATAATGATTACCTTTAATTTCTCCTCGCTAACGTCCTGGGTCAAATTACGCACATAGAGCACTTTGACCTTTGACATTGTTTGTTCATCCGGCTCTTCCTGTGGATCAGCCCAGTCGACAATAATATCACATCCCCAAACCTGCTTAAAACGACAACCGAATTAGTGAAAAATAGTAAGAAAAAAAAAGTTAGTATTAGTTTTAATAAAAATAGCTACTACATATACATCATATTGAAAAATAGCTTAAAGTATAGACAAAAATATTTATAGGCACTTATATAAAGAAAGAACTAACCAAGAATTAGATTAAATGTAGTGGGATAATCAAAATTAATCGTATTGATGAATTGTTCATAATATCAATGAAATTATTTATAGTCGGTTATTATATTAAATTATTTAAATAATAATTTAATTATTTAATAATTTAATAGTTAAAATAGTTCTCTATCATTCAATTCATCATATTGATTTTTAAAATCGTTCCGAGTTTACAACCAATTTAACTATAAATATTATGAGTAATATTTATAGTTAAATTTCTTGTAAATAATTTAATTAATCATATTCATCAACTTATCATATGATAATATTCTTTAGAGTTCGAAAAAAAAAATAGTCATGGAACAAATTAATCGAAAATATATAGTTTATAGGCCTCCGTAGTAAAAAAATTAAATTCATAATTTTAATGAATTTTAAATCAATTAATAATCAAACAAGAAAATAATAAACATAATTAACAAATTAATAGAACATATTTTATCCGGTTATGTTTCTCTAAAATTATAGTTATTCAAAACTGTTGAAATTCATAATATTAATGAACAGATCATAAGATTTATGTAATAATACATTTGCGCTTAAATTATGTCGTCATCTAGAAATCTTTTTGAACTTCATCTATAATTTCATCTATACAAATATTACTATACATCATTATACATATTACTATACACATAAATTCATCAAATTGATGAATGGTTCGTAATTAATGAAGTGGTTGTTTTTTTTTTTTTTTTTTGAAAAATCACCTAGATTATTATTTCTCAAGTTGAATTTAAAACTAGTAAATAGTTTTATTATAATAAATAAATAAATAATAATTCATAATAAATGTTTATGAATCGTTCATAACCAAAATAATGAATTGTTCATAATATTAATGAAATCTTTATTTACGCATAAACAAAGGAAAAAATGGACTAGAATATTTGTTTATCAAATTATGTTTGAATGTAGAAAATAGTAGTTTAAATAATTGGTTGAATTTTGAATATTAGCTCCTCTTGTGTACTCACCTTAATTCTACCGGTGCCCAGTCTTCGCTTAGCCAACGAAGCCGCCTTGTGTGACTCGTATTCGAGGAAACAGAAGCCGCGATTCTTCTTCTTGTCGTCCGGCGAACTATATATAATTACCTCGATGAGACCGGCTACGTTTTTGGAGAATGAAGTTTAACACATTCAATCAAACAAACACAAAAATGCAAAAAGATAAAAATAAAATATTTTAAATTTATTATGTCATCAATGTGTGTAAATATTGTTATTATAATAATGCACCGACAAATGAGAATATTTATAAAAATTGACAAAATATGGCAAATTTTGAGAGTGTTTGGTAAAAATTTTCAAAATTTCATATTACAAGCTGCTCGTTTTTATGTGAAATAATTCCATAGACGTTTTACGAATGCGTTGTAAGTTAAAATAAGGAAAATTTTCACACATTATCAGCATCACTTTATAATTGTTTAATTTGCAAAACAAATAATAATAATAATTCAAATCCTATCGAATATAAACCAATGCCAAAAAACGCCGTTTTTCGAATTCATCTTTTTTTCAAATTTTTATTTTTATTCTATCTATAGAAGTTATTTTGGAAAGTGTAGATATAGGGTTTGTTGTTGCTTGATTGTAGTGATGAACGGTACAGCTATGTATTATATATATTTTTATATAGTATTTAGAGGTAAAAATTAATGCCGGATGGGAGACATTAGAGCGGAGCATAGAATAGTTTAAAACCAAAACAAAAATCCATTTATTAAAATGTTATAATAACTTTTTTACAAAACAGTGAAAACAACAAAATGAAGAGGAGAGTAGTAAAGTTATGGAAAAAAAATATATAAGAAAAACTTATGAAATAAAAATGTTGTAATACATAGAGATGTATATAAAAAGGGGGGTTAGGGGTGTACATAAATTTTTAAAAAGAGACAGACAGCGAGTTTGTATGTAATATACAAATATATATATATCAAATATTAATTATTTTTGTCACGCAAACGGGATGTTGTGTGCTTTTTTTTATTTTTCATTTCATTTTAATTTCAAAGAACTTTTTTTTAATAAAAAAAGTACTCTGCAACAAACATCCTGTATACGATTTTTTACCGATTGAGACTCTCAGCTGTTTTTTCTTTTTATATTTATAGACTAAAATAATAACATTCAAATTTGTTTTTGGTTTTGTTTCAAATGCTGTGTGCCAGATTCGTTTAGGTTGCAGGTTCTCCAGTCATTATCTTTTTTTTTATTTTGTTCACACTCAAATGTTACCTTCGAGTTTTATGTGTAGTTGGTATACGAGAAGATGTCAAGATGATTTTTCGAATAGTTGTTATTTTTGTACATAGCAATTATTAGACTTTTCCTTTTTTTACTCTATTTTTTGGAACAACAAAAATAAAACAATCTATGAATATGCATTGATTAGGTTTTTTTTTGTATTTTTAGATAAATAAAAAATCTAAATTTTGTTGCTGTAGCTGCACAATTGTCAATGGGAGTCAATGAACGAGCGGGTAGTAGCTATCAAAACAAATTGGTTAAAATTTTGGAATTGCAATTTTGTGAAAGGTTTCACCTTCAATACCCTAAAAATTAAACATTATTTATTTTATGATGATTCCCAAAATATTATCATTTTTGAAGCTGCGTTGGATCGTTAAAAACAAACATTAAAAATTAAATATTGTTCGGGATACATTTTATAGGCCTAGAACCCATAGAAAATTCGAAAACCAAACAAGATAACACGCCTAAAAAAATATATCCCACATGTGGAAGAAATCCCACAAGTTACGAAAATAATTAATAGGATTTCTTACTAGGTACATACGAAACGAAAATCGTTTGAACAATCTTCGAGTTATTTAAATTTTCATAGAATATAAAATGACGGTTTACCAGAAAATTTCTTATATAGCAAAACATTAAAGATATTTGCTATATTTTGTGACTATTTTTATGGCTACTACGAAACTTTTTTCCGAACAAAAGTCAATTTTAAACTTTATTACAAACAGCTCACGAATAGTTTACGACAAATCCGAAATATTCTGGAAATCATTATAAATTAAAGAAACGTACATTTTTAGCATTTTAATTCGTGCGAATGTCTAGTATACATAGTTTACAATCAGCGCCATCATGAATAAATCTTATCCATAAATCTTATCGACGTTGCAAAAATAAAACTCACTAAATTAAGGGCTGGGTTCTGATTAATCAGAGCTTCTAATTAATAGATTAATCAGGATTCTGATTAAGTAAGATTTTGATTAATCACACAGCCCTACACTAAATATCTTAATAATTTTTGTGGAATATTTAAAAAAAAGCGTCAAATCTGCATTTATTCTTCAAATAAATAAATTACATGGTGTCTGTCTCCACTAGCCATAATTTATGGAAATATTTATATTGTACGATCAAAATGTATTGTGGAGACACTACATGTCTTGCCATAAATGTCAAACATTATGGTATGACTGAAATGTCCCCATAAAGTCTGTCATGACTTTGACGTTTCGAAATAAATTCAAATCAAAATAATTACTTACAAATTTATATTTCATCAATTATTAATTTCTTATTTAATAAATTCGCAGTGCAAATATCACTGTAACAGTGTGACGCGAGTGCACAATATAAATGTTGTGACATAATTAGACCATATCATTTTTGCCGACATAAACATAAAATTTGTCTGTCATAAACATTAACATGAGATATGGATTGCGGAGACGCGGTATTAGGTATATATTTTTTCGGATCAACATGTTTTTTTTATAATATTAACCAATATCAGTAGCTCAGTGGTTAGTGCGTTGGACTGCGAGCCGAAAGGTCCCCGGTTCAAGCCTGGACTGGGGCTAACAACATCTTTTCATAGAAACATTTTTCTATACCGCGCTACCTCTCGGCAGTAAATGGCAAACCTCCGAGAGTAAAAACCTTTCCTATCCGTTCGGATTCGGCAATAAACTGTAGGTCCCACCACTTTGAGTACAAATATAACACGCACAGCTCAAAATGGTGAGAGAGCTCGGCCTAAGTTCTTATAGAACTGTAGTGCCAAACTATTTTTATTATTAACCAATATAGTAAAAACATTATTTTGTGTACCTTTTTTTAGGATCCGTGTAACCAATTTTGATAGAATCTTTTATTAAATCGACTAATATATAATTTTCAAAAGTATTAAACAACTTTTTATAAAAATTATTGGATTAGTTTTATATCTAAAACAAAGATTTATTCATGGTAGAGCTGAATGTTTTTGGTGAAAAGAAAATAATAATGAGAGCAATTCGTAAATTTTAGCCAAATTTTTGTCTAAAACATACACATAGCACAACATTATTTTTATTTTTAAAATGACAGACTTCGAAACATAAATCTGGTAGTTTTCTTTAAATAATCTAAACAAAATTCGTTTGAAAGTTTTAGATTTTAACTTTGAAAGTTAATGAATTTTTGACGTACTGTGAAGGGGGAAATATCCCAGTAGATGACGTAAAATGAAATTAATTAAAATAATACGTAAAATTTTTGCTTTCTATATAATTCTGTCGAAATATAATTCTAAATATTTTAAATTAAAATTATAAAAATGAATAACAAAGCTTTTAAAATATCGATAACGTTTCTAAATAGACCAAATTTTTGAGATTTTTTAGGAATATTCTCGGCAAACATACAGATAAATAGTATATTTTGGGAAGTATATAGTAGGTTGTAATATTTTGTGGAATTTTAAAGGCAGATTTATGGCATATTTTAGGAACGACCTGAAAACAGCCAATTTGTGAGACAAACTTCGACTTTGTTTGCAATTTGTCAAAAAAAAAAAATGTTGAAACTGCCTCGACCCTGCCAAAACATTTGTCAGATTATGTTTAAACTTAATTTAACCTTTTCCACAGTTTTTAAACGTCTTTAGTTTCTAATAAAAATAGCCGAATGTGTTTTAATTTGACATATAGATAGACACTTAGTAATCGATATGATTTTTTAAATATTTACAATATAGTTTCGTCTATAGTCAACAATAGACGAAATTACATCGAGTTTAAGCTATGTTTAATTTGAAAATGTGACTGTTTTGACAGTTTTGCCTTTATAAATCAGAGTGCTCATAGAAATAATCCCTATTGTGGTAGACATTTGATGACCAAGTTCTACTGGGAAAGTATATTTCATAACATATTTTCCATCTTCTACCAGAATATTCCAAGTCTGTATTATAATTTACATGTTGTACTATGCAATTTAAGTGATTTTGTATATTTTTTGTTTAAAAGGAGCAGCAATGGCGTGCAACATATTTTTTCAATGATTCGGAATCCGCGTGGAGCACAAAAAGTGTCGAAATATTTAGGCACACTAAGAAATAATGAAGTTGGAGATGTGAAAAATTTTAATTTTCAATTGCACAAATTTTGTATTTATTTTTTGATAGCTACTTAATATATTTGGTAATTTAAAAAAAAAAAAAACATTTTTATTTGACTACGAATTGTTTTGATTTTGGCACAATTTAAACAAATTAAAAACAAAAATAAAATATATAATTTAAAAAAAAAATCAGCGAATTTGGCAATGATTTTGGATAAGAATTTGCTATTTTAATTATTTATTTTTTAGAAGAAAATTGTTAAGCTACAGTATTTTCTTTTAAAAAAAATTTTGCTACGTTTTTTTTTTTACTCAATTTTGCACAATATTTCATTCATATTTTTTATTGTAGATGGGTGGATTTATATGGGTGATTAATTTTTATATTTTTCGAATTGCAAAATTTAAGACGCATGTGAAACTTTTGTTGCATTTATTCATTTACGATTTAAATTTTCCAAAACGATTTAAAAGTCGAGATCATTTTAAGCGAAAATTGCAAAACAAAAATCCAATTCGTTCGTTGCTTTTCTTAGTTTTATTTTTTTTTTTTGTTCTTTTATTTTATTTTGGCACTTACAAATCCAAATCCTTATGCGATACACAATTCCTGGCGTATATAATTTTGAGAAATAATTCTGCAACAGTCGCATCCAAAATGTTTCGAGCATCGATCGTTACTATGGTAACGTCTGGCTAACAATTCCAATTGGGCTTTAATGTACGTTGTGTTGATGGAGTTGGAGATTGGAGATTGGATTATGGGAAGTAGTGGGTTATGGGTGCTGGGGGCAGGGTGGTTACCTAACACGATTTGGGTGTTTTTTTGTTTTTTTTTTTGTATGATTTTGAAATTAGACTTACGTGCATGTTTATTAAATTCCTCAACTAATTCGGCGTGATCTCTATTCTTAGGTATATTGCCGACAAATAGCCGGTGATTGTTAAATGATATAGTTACACCAATCTTTTTGCCCTTCCGAATTTCAAAATCATTCAGCTGTAATAATCGATTTAAAAGTTTGGTTTTTGGTATGATTTGGTTTTGGTCATTTTTTTTTTTGTTTTTCACACATAATATAGTAGGAGTACTTGGTGGGAATATTTTTTCTTGTTCATGGTGGGAGCCAAATTATACAAAATCAAAAAACTAACGATTTTTTATTTTTATTTAAAGATTTGCAAAATTTATATATATAAGAGTGGTGTGGTTGGGTGATGGATTGATTGATTGGTAAGTGGTTAGTTAAAAATATTATAAAATTGATTTGTATGATTTCTACTTCGAAAATAGGTGTTAAATATTATTAAAAGCATATCAAAATTTTGTTACTAGTAAAAAAAAAATGTAAAAAAAACATCGTTTCTAAATCAGCCTACTTTAAAATTTTGCAGAACAAACTTAAAATGGTTTTCATAGAGGCTGTAGAGAATTAAATGTATGCTTTAATTTTAAAATAGCTTGAACTAATATAACTTGCCATAATATTGACCCTCGCATTCCATAACAGGAAAATTAAATTATTTTTCCTCAAAAACTAAATTTTTTCAAAGGTTTAAGTCATTAAGTTGGGAACTAAAACTGCTCAGAATTTAGATTTTACGTTATTAAAAAAATGTCCATACAAAACATGCTAAGTATACAGAATACAATATGGATGGTAAGTTTTTAAAATAGTTTAATATATGCTAGTTAACGTTTTTTATTATAATTTTGGTTAAATTCGACCAGTCGGCACCAAAATTGAAAAGAAAATAAAATTAAAAACATGCTAAATCAACATTGCATGTTATGGACTGGGTGGTCAGTATTATAAAAGAAATAATCTTAGTTCTATAGTCCATACACCCAGAAAAAAATACTAGATAAATAATAGTTTTTTACTATTAAAAATAGTCAATAGAATAAATTATTAATTTAATCGGAAAATACCATTAAATACTAGAAAATACCATGACATTGCCATTGAGTTTATATGAAAAGATTTATTTTTTTGTATACTATTAAATCAATAATTGCCCTATTGACCAATTTTAATGGGATTTGAGGGAATTTTGTTTCTGGGTGTACTCAGTATTCAAAATACAACATATTCTCTGCAGCCACATTAGTTTTATCAGAAATTTAAAAGATGCTAATTGTGGTTTTTTTTTTAATAATATTTGAAATAATAAATCAAAATTTGTTAATATCTAATAAGGATCTAAGAAAAAATTCCTTTAAAATGTTCATAATTTAATGTTGATGCAAAATTCTGTATATATTTTTCCATTACGTACGCTTAGTTAATGACTGGAGATTTTTTTGAGCATGATTTTGAGGAATTATTTATAAATGAAATCTCAACAATAAAGTGTTTATTATTGAATTGAAAACACGGATATAAATGCAAATGTACATGATGTGATACGTTTTGTTATATGTGAAGAATATTTGGATAAAATGCGTAAACATTACCCGCCGGGGGTGTGGTGTAAAAGCAAAGCTCAACACAATCAATCAAATTTTTGTTTTTTTTTAGCTGCAAACTCAAAACGAAGCCTATCAAACAAAAAAAAAATAAAAACAAATTAAAAATAAATATAGTTCTGATGTTTGTGTCAAACAAACGCATTTGAAAAGAAAGTCTCTGTAATTATTTTTTTCTTTACAAGGATTAAAAGTTTTTTATGTTCAATATAAAATGTGGTTGTTGGTTGGATCAGTGATTGTTATTTACAATATTGTTTGGAGTTATTTTTGGGTGTGTTTAAATTAAAATGAATTAAAATGGATTAGTTATCGAAATCAAAAAAATAAATGCTTTTGAATTAATTAAAAAAAAAATTATATAAATAAGAATAATGTAGCGAAAACTGCAGTGCTTGCTTTAAATTAGAATGTTAAATGTGAATGATATTTTTATTTTTCTATTCATCTAATTTATTATTTAAATTATTTTAATTTTTTTTCTGGGTTTAAAAGCTTTGAAATATTCAAAAGTTTTTAATATTTACTTGATATTATTTCGTTTTAGATATTTTCAATTTTATGAGGCTGATAAGTATTTAAAGCTTCTTAAATATTATTTTTCTTTAATCTTTTACACTTAGTATACGATATTAGGCTTTACACGGATTGATATTTTTAAGGTTTCTGATTTTTTGATAAAATTTAATGTTTCCGTCAATCTAAAGTTTTATATGGGACATTCCACACCAATTCGACCACACACAGAAAATGTGTTCTGACCAAATCCCGAAGGAACACTTTTTTCCAACTATGTTTGCTCCTGTGCATACTACTATTATAACTTTCTTTATGAAATATATATGCTTTTATTCTTGGCGAAATGATAAATGTGCTGTTTTTCGTTGCTAAATGTAAACGTGTTTCTTTTCGTGGCGAAAATAAAGTTATGCTTCGTTTCGTGGCTAAAAAACGTATGTGCTTCTTTTCTTGGATATTATAAAGATGTGATTGTTTTCGTGGTGAAATTGAACCTATGCATCTTTTGGTAGTTACGAAATACGTGCTGTTTTTCGTAAGAAAATTGAAACGTGTGGGTCTTCGTAAGAGGAGTCGAAATATACTAATTGATTTAACAAAAAGTTCTTCAAAATGTATAAAAAATATGTTGTAAAAACAATAACATCGAAAAATATTTTATATAACATTTGGCTGTATAAACAAATATGCACACAGAAAAAAAGTGTGTAAATATAACTAAAATGTTAATCAATCCAATTAATTTTTAATTGAAACTCAGCCGATGTAACTTTTAGTAGCATTGAATTCCATATTCGTAATAATGAGAATATGTTAATTGTAGAAACTTTAATTAATGTTTTTGTCATATTGATATTAAAGTTGTTATATATATATTAAATTTTTTATTAGGAAATTTTAAATCATTAATTAATTAATTAATTAGTAACATCAATTAAAAATTTCATTCGATAGAAATTGGATCAATTAAATATTTTGTTAAATTAAATAAAATATTTGTCGAATAGAGACATATAAAAATAAAAATAATTTCATTCAATATATAACATAAAATAAATATTAAATAAGTATTTATACTGTTTTTATATGCTTTGTAAAATTCTTTCAACATAACGAATGTTTTACCGAAGTCAGTTTTCACAACTTCTACAGGTGGCCAATTAATTGAGTCAAACATAAAATTTCATATTCACTTTTTAATGATTCAATATGCAACAAAATGAGCATCATAAGCTGTTTGATCAAATTCTTGACATCAAAAATAAATTGAGCCATTTAATGCTTTAATAACATAACATTCCAGTAGTAAATTTCAGGCGTAAGAAGCTATGCTAGCACTGATTCTCTGATTCTTCAGGTAGAACCCCTTCCCGTCTAAATGATTTCCTTTATTCTTTTTTATATTAAATGACTTCCCTATTCGTTTTTTAGAGAACGGCTCTCAGAAGGTCTCACAAAATAGTTTTACTCATTACTGTTAGCATTCCATTAGAAGGTGAGCTAGCAGCGCTTCGCTTTTGTATTGTAAAATATTAGAAATAGTCAGCAAATCGATTGGCGCTGATTCTCTAGAAGGTGCGCTCAAAGTGCACTAGTTTTAGTGATGGCAGAATGTGTATAGAGGATGCTAAGAAGTTGTTACAGCAGTGCTTCTACTGGCAAGGCCTGGTCCAATTTACTACTGGGATACACTAAATAATGCAATATCCTGTTTTAAAATAGAAACGTAGAAGAAAATAATGTTAGAAGAAACAGAACGACGCCGCCGACGCACGAGACGCACAAACAAAAAACAAAATGTAATCCAGAAGAAACAAGAAACAGTGTTGCAAAATGAATAAATCAAAAGTAAAAAATAAAAGTAGTCAATACTATTAAAGATTTAGTTGCATTGAAATTATATTAAATTTATTCCTATTAATATTTTTATTAAAAATGTGTAAATACAATTAATTAATTAGTAAATACATTCATATTATTAATTGGAATACGATTTTATTTGCTATTAATATCAATTGTTATATATACGTACAATATTTTTTTCTGTGCAGCTTCGATTTCAATGAAATTTGGGCAACTGATAAAGGGTATTAAGATATGCATTGATACTTTCAGAGGTACAGTGGTTCAAAGTTGTAAAAAATGGGCCAAAAATCACTTGTCTATGGTTGTTCATATTACAATATCTCTTAAAGTAGAAATGATAGAAACTGCATTAATGACTCATTTTAAAGCAAATAGCACAAGCTTTTATACCAATTAAGTTGTAACTTCTAAACTTGATGCTGTGGCCCGTTGAAATTATCCTTGCTTTTCAAAATTCTGGAAAAAATTGGTCAGTACATATCTGGGTAGCTTTTGTCACTTGCGTAAATTTTATTGAAATCGAAAAGTTAATATCTAAAATTTGACTTTTTTTTGGTCGATTTGGTGTGGAATGGCCCATATAAAAAAATAAATTTTTAGAATTTTTTTTTTTAATTTTCAGCTTTTAAGTTGGTATTTAATCTCTTCAGTATAGATATTTCGTAATTGATATTTTATTTTGTCTGTCAACCTAAAGCTTGTATAAAAAATAGAGTACTTTAGATCTGTTCAACTTTTTGTATCTTATTAGGATTTCAAGCTTCATTAATTTATTTTACTTTTTATACTTTGAAGTTTTTCTGCTATAAAATTTTGAAGCTTTTTTGAGCTTTTACCCTTTGTCTTC
The DNA here is from genome assembly GCA_951804985.1 of Dryomyza anilis. NCBI lineage: Eukaryota > Metazoa > Arthropoda > Insecta > Diptera > Dryomyzidae > Dryomyza > Dryomyza anilis. The sequence continues at coordinate 67,505,445 of OX638132.1, forward strand.
AAGCTTTTTACCATTGACGTTTTGTGTCTGTCAACCTAAAGCTTTTATATAAAAGTTCGTTGCGGATTTCAAACTTTCTGATTTCAAACTTCATTTATATTTTTTATTTTATCTATTCACTTCTATTCAAGTCTAAGCTTTTTAAGCTATTCATTTTCTAAGCTTTACATTTTTTGAGCTTTTAAGTTGTGCTTCAATATTTTCTTTTATATATATTTTTTCATTTTAAAGCAGCTATTTAGGATTTCAATTTAAAGCAGCTATTTAGTTTTTCAAGATTAATTAATTTTTATTTATTGTGCTTTATACTTTTTAGCTTTACTATCAATGATATATTTTTTGTGCTTCTTGAACTTGAGTTATTACTTTTTGTTGTTTTAATTTTATTTTTCTTATATTTTTTTAAAATTTTATTCAGGCCAATTCTAAATAAATAATTCCCAAAAAAATATGTGTGGGAATAATTAAATTTATATTTCATGCTTTTAGATTTTTGAGCTTTATGCTTTTGGAGTTTTAAGCTTTCAGAATTTTATGCTTTTTCATGCTTTGTGAGATTTAAGATTTTTGAGCTTCAATACTTTCTGAGCTTTAAGTTATTTTTACGTTCAGCTTTTTTTTAGCTTTAAGCTTTTATATAGTTTTGAGCTTTTATCATTTTTTTTATTTTTATTTTTAATAATTTTTTGTAATATTTAAAAAAAAACCTGACCTGACGTAGTTATAAATAAACTTTTTTTATAGGGTTTTTGATTTTTGAACTTATTTTTTTTAAATCGTTATCCATTTTGTTGCGGATGTCCTATATTTCGAATGAAATAAATTCAATGCAGGTCAAACACATACTACATACGAAATTAATTGCTGCACCAGAGCAAATAACAGCAGGCAATAACGACAAATGAAATGTTGCAACCGGATGTCACTGCTGCTGCTTCCTATTCGCAGGCAGCACCTGTCCGAAAACACGACATGACATGACCGGTCGCCTCTCGCATAGCATAGCCTGACATGACATCGACGTAGCCGCCAGGGACTGAAGGAAGAAATTGGCTGGGGCCTAACAGGAGTCTCGATGGGTCAAGGGAAACACGATACCACTTCTTTAAATCCAATCGTTTTGCAGGCCAATTGCAGTTCTTTCTCGAGTCGTCTTACGTACTTCTTATTGTTCTTGTTGTTGAATGCCAATTGATTATTTGTGTTTTTTTTTTTGTAATTAAAGCCAATTTTAAAAGAAAAACGCTTAGCAGTTACTAGACGAATTAAAAGTTTTTGTTTTTTTTTTTTGCTACTACGAATTGTAAATTTTTGTTGCAAATTTTCATTGGCTCCATATGAACCATACAATTTTCATTTTGCTTAAGTGCAAAGCGTTTAGTTTATAAAACTTAAAATTCAATATATTTTTAGGCGCGTGCAAAAATTATATAAATTTCAAGTTTTCTTTATTTTTTTATTTTTAAAACAAATATTTAAAATTTTCGTAAATGTTTTCGTTGGTATGTTGTGGTTGTGGTTTGTTGTTGTTGTGTTTTTATAAATTTACCTGTTAGTTTACCAAATTCGTCTAAAATCTCCTCTTTGCCCTTGGACTTGGGTATGTTGCCTACAAAGAGGCGCAGATTCGGAACGCTTATGTTTATTTTCAGACACTTGCCGGGTTTTATTTCGTGATTATCGAGCTGTTGGAAGAGTGGGAAAAGGTACGAATGTTCGTTGTTGTTGTGGTTATAAGGTACAAAAAAAAAACGAATAAATATTTTAAAAAATAATAAACAAAATAATAAATAAAATCAAATTGTAAATGAATATTATGAGTAAAAATTATAAAATAATAGAGTAAAAAAAGAAAATATAAAAATAAAGTAAAGAAAATGCATGAAAATGAACGATGATTGGAATTTGATTTGCTGCGAGGTAAAAAAAAAACATAAAAATGGAAGAGGGTAGATGTATTAAAGGGTCTTTAGGAAGTAAACAAATTGCGATATAATACTAAGAAATAAGTAAAAAAAATAGTGTACAAATTAATGAAATGAAGGGCAGTGTTTAATAATTTACCCGTAATTTGGATTTGTATTAGAATTTCGAAAGCCAATGACGGACATGGTTGCAGAATTTCGATATCGAGATATTTTAGTAAATTTCAGGCGGTCGGGATTGTGGAGAAAAATAAATGTGTTAATTGTTGGAAAAAGTTTGTTTTTGAAAGAAAAAAAAAAAACATGCTCGCCATAAAAATAAAATAAAACCAGACAGTTTCACTTCAACACCAAAACTAAGAAAGATTTTTTGTGTTTTAATTTGGTTGCTTAGGAAAAATCAAGTATTAGAGATTTTTGGCTACTACAAAAGTCAATAAATCTGCCTGTTATATACAATACAAAGAGCACTAAAAGGGCCAACAACCGGGCAGTTCAAAGTGCGCATATTGCAACTTTGTCCTAACACTGTCGTTGTTACAAAACTTAATAAATGGTACGCAGTTGCAAAGAGGAGACAGAGTATAGGTCTTAAAAATAAAGTCATAAATTTAGGTGCAAATTTAAAATTTTTCCTAAACGCGTTCAAAAAAAAAGAGCATCTTAAAGAAATATAAGAAAAAAAAATTACAGCCCAAAAGTATGCCACAGTTTTGCACTACAACAAAAAAAGAAAAATAAACTAAAAATAAAACAAATCTGTAGAAAATAATATAAAGTTCAAGGAGTCTAAAACCAGTATACGATTAGGGTAGGAGAGGAAGTTGTTTAGGTTTTAATGCATCTACAGCTGGCTCTATTATATAGTAGAGGTTGTTGTTTTGTGGTTTTCGGGACACAAAAGAGACTTCTTTTCAAATCGCCGACATTAAGAAAGTACTGAATTTTTGGTCAAATTTTGTTTCTTTTTTCACTCGAAAAAGCCGCAAATAAAATTTTTTAAAAGAAAACTTTAGAACTGTGCACAAGAGAGGCTGCGATTGTATAAAGTTTTTAAGTCACAAACAAAAAGAGAGAAGAAACAGCGTAAAAACTAATAAAACAGTTTAAATACAGTATCGAGGAGCAAGAAACTTGGGGCATGCAATGCAAGTAATACTAAAAAGAAAAAAATAAACTAGAAAAATACTATAAAAAGAGTAAAACAAAATTGAAAGTTCATGTAACAGTTTTAAAAGAAAACTTTTGTTTGAACTCAAACACTACTTCATTTTAATTGCAAACATTAACCAAAAAAAAAAAAACATAGGTTTTCAAATTTTTAAAAGGTTTTAAAGTCTTTTTCATTTTGCGGTAGGGGTTGTGAATGAGCGAGTAAAGTAAATTAATCAATCGTTCTTTATAAATTTTGCAGCTGCTTTTGGAACAAAAAAAAATCACGTAAATTTAGAATTTTCGAGAAATTTTCAGAATTTGCTACTTTTTGCATTTTGTTAAGTTACAAATTTTCCTAAAATATGCTTGTAATTCATATAAATTAGTTTCATTTTTCGTTTTTTTTTTTTTCAAATGTCTAAAAAGTAAATAGAAATATAGACTAAGAGATAGAAGAGAAACACAGAGATAGAAAGAGAGACAGACAGAGACAGATTGTGGTGTGGTCTCTGAATGGATCGCGTCAAATACCTGTCGCACAGCGTTCACTGCTGCGTCGCGCGTCGTAAATGTTACAAATGCATAGCCGCGATTGGTGCCCGTCATCGGATCCATCATCAGTCGCAGATCCCAAATTGTGCCGCAGTTTTCGAACAGCGGTATGAGTTCATCCTCGAACATGTCCTTTGGAATTTTCCCACAGAACACCTCGCAGCCGTTGCCGGGCGTTGGGCCGTCCCAGTTCGGCGGCGGTCCACCGTACTTTCGTTGGCCTAAATCAAAAAAAAAAATAAGTAAATGTTTGTAAACATTTCAAATTCAAGCATTTCATTTGTTTTTCTTTAAATTACCCGTAGTCACATCCAGTGTGTAGCCAGTGCGCTCCAGTATCTTCTTGATCTTCTCCTCGTCCGGCCCCTTGACGGGCACTGTGGCCGCTGGTGTCGGCACACCCTGTTGGCTGGCACGACTCTTTTGCCGGTAGGTCTTCATGACACCACACAAATACGCAGACTTATTCGATACATGTTCCAGGTTCGATTCCAGGAACTGACTTAATACATTCAAGGCACCATCAACCGGAAACTCTTTGAGCGCATCGAGTGCGCGCTCGTCTAGCTCGACGTGCGCCAATTTTCCTGTTTTGTATATGTCATCTAGTTTACCGGCAACCTGCGAGAGGGGACGGAAGAAAATTTAAAAGTTATTATAATTAAAATCTCATGTGATAATTTTTATAGTTTTAATTTTTTCTTAAAGGTCATTTATCCGAATACATTTATATTATAAATGTTTTTCTCTGATTTTTTAAATTCTAAAACCTATTTGAATCATTTATGTCATGATAAAATCGCTTTTAAAACAATATCCGTTAGTATAAAATGAAGTAATAATTATTCAGAACTATCTAGTTTTTATTTTATTCTTTATCCGATGTTGAAGAACAATTATCCGAGTACAAAAACACGTTAGATAATATTTTAGATGCATATTTAGTTTAGTTATACTAATTAAAATCAGTAAAACTATTATCCAGTAATACACATATTGATTTAGCTTTATCCATTGTTTAAGAACTTTTATCCCAGTACATAAACATGTAGAATAACTTATGCGCTGTATTTAAAAATATTTTAGATGCGTTGTTAGAAAAGTAAAACCCATTTGAGTTAATTAAGACATGATAGATTCGCCGTTACACCATTATCCGCTAGTATAAATTGATATAATAACTATTGAGAAATGCGTATATTTATTTTTTTTAATTCGCTGTTTAAAAACAAAATATCCGAGTACATTTTTGTCTTTAATAATATTTTATATGCTTTTTAAGATTAGTTATTTCTATTACAATCAATAAAACTGTTATCTAATGTTGATTTAGCTTTATCCGTTTACATAAACATTTATCCGAGTACATAAACATATAGAATAACACATGTTTTGTATTTAATAATATTTTAGATGCATTGTTAGATCAGTAAAAATCCATGTAAATGTTTTCAGTCATGAAATATTCGCTTTCATATCATTATCCGTTAGTTTAAAATGACGTAATAATTATTTAGAAATGCGTAGATTTTAATGTTTCTTTATGCGCTGTTTTAGAATACTTATCCGAGTACAAACAAACAAAAATAATCGCTTAATGTGTACTGATATTAACAAATTGACTAAATATTAGCTAAATATTAATTTCAATATCCTAACAAACTGTTCTAAAATCACATTTAGCTCTTCCACAAAGTTATTTTGAAATATTTTCTTTATCTAATGTTTAAAAACCATTATCGACATAGAACAAAAGTGTTTTTAGTATAATGAAATATCATTTCACTCAACAAAAGCTTTATCCTACTTAATGTAAGTTTATCATATACATTATAATCTGTAATTATCACTTTTATATTACTTTTATTATTTACATAACGTTTAGATTCTCTGCAATTGTATACGATTAGCCAACATTATTTGCACATTAGTGTTTGCTATCCATGAACTAAGAATAGTTGTCCGAATTAAGTTAAAGTAATAATTGCGTTATCCGTGCATTTTTTTTACAATCACACTACATATTCACATACTTAGATTATAATCATTCTTTGTAAATTAGTATCCGACTATTTTAGTATTATTTGCACTTTAATTTTTATTATCCGCGAACTCAAAATAGTTATCCAAATAAAATTAAAGTAAATATTTTTAAAAACTAATGCATTATCCGAGAATATTTTTAATTTGCATTCATTTTAATACATTTACATAATGTTTAGATTATACTTTAAGTTTGAAAAAGATTATCCGAATATATTAATATTATTTGCACATTCATTTATGTTATCCGTAAACTTAAAATAGTCACCTGAATTCAGTTAATATAATAATGTTCGCGATGAATGTAAAAATGTTCACTACAATACATTTTAGATTAAACTTTACCATTAAAAATGATTATCCGTATTTTATATTATTCGTACATTCATATTAATTATCCGTAAACTCAAAATAGTTATCCGATTTAAGTAAAAGTAATAATGCATTATACAATTATTGCTTTTTATATTATAATATAACATTCACATAACGTTTAGATTATATTCTTACTTTGTAAACGATTATCCGACTGTTAAAATTTTATTTACACATTATATTTTGTTATCCGAGAACTAAAAAAATTATCCGAATTAAGTTTAAGTAATAATGTTCGCAACGAAAGTTTATCCGAGTGTATTTAACATATTTTAAGTTATCGAATGTAGTATTCTAAATAAATGTTAGTTTTTAAAATAATGGTACATTTTGCCAACCACAAAAATTGACAAAATCGCTATTAAACACACTTCTACAAGACACTTAGAAAATATGTTTTTTCCCGTAACTTACTTTTTTATCCAGCCCATATTCCAAGAGTTTTGGATAATCCTCTGTTCGCTCTCCATCGCCGCGGTCTTCTGATTTTTGATTGATGTCATCCACCAGTTCGCCATTGCCCTCCGCCATTTCTGCAATAAAAAAAGTAATAAAATTATTTTAAAAGTATAATTTAAAAATATATAAAAATTAATAAAAAAAAATCAATAAAATTGGCCAACATTCACCGCAAGCACGCGTCGCCATATGGTAGACTCGCAAGCACGCAAAAAAAACTTCCCATTGATTGCAAAAAAAATATATATAAAATTAGATTGAGACACACAAATTCTCTCACGCACAATTGTACGTATTACGCACAATTTTGACTCTCCCAAACTTGTCACTAATTTTCAAATATATTTCTTGAGTTGTTTGCAAATTACAATATTCTCCACTTCACAGCCCCCCCCCCCTCCCATACACCGACACACAACGATAACTCTCACTCTCACCGTTTATCAATCACGCTCTCACGCCAGAGCCACCCACCAAGTGGCAAGCACAACGTGCTTTTTCCCTTTGCGCAGTTACGGAAAACAATTGAAGCCAGCCAGCCAGCCAGGCAGGCTACCTTGAAAAGTTCATTGAACGCACATTTGAAAAATTCGCAACAATGCGATGAAGACGACACCAACAACAAATTACAAATAAACAACCATCATTCAGTCAGTCAGTAATTCGTTACAAAAGTTCGCACACTTTCTTCGATATATCTCCGCCATCCGTCTTCGACACGATGCTCTCAGTTACAACAACAACAAAATTGTACAGTGCCGACTCTCACGAAAAGTTCATTGACACCGATCGGCAGTCTACGAGACGACGGACTTAGCTGTAAAGTGCGTAACAAAAAAACGTTTGTGCGTGCGTGCTTGCAAAAGCTCTTTGTGCGAGAGTAACGATTGAAGAACTTGCGAAAAATATTAGGCGCCAAAACAAAATTTTTCAAAATAAAACTAGCAACGCATAGAAAAGCAACAACAAAATGTAAACAAATTGCGTACGACAAAACCCGGTCGGTTGTTTCGTCATTTATAGTAGGGGCGTGATGCGGTAAATAGAAATAAAACTAATAATAATGCTTTGAAAACACGTGAGAGCAAAAGATTTTTGAATGACGACACAAACGAGTAAAAAAACAACAACAATAAAACAAATATTTACGCATGTTTGTGGGGTTTTGTTATTAATTTTTTTGTGACAAAATATGGCATCGAATAAGTTTAATATGCCATAATATGCAAATTTCAAAATTAATGTTAATTTGAAAAATATTCATTAATGTAAAATATATTGCATATTTTACATTAATGCATATTTTTCAAATGTAAAATGTGTATTATAAAAAAATGCATTTTAAAAATACATATGTATTATAAAATACGTATTATTGGAAAATATGCAAAATATGAATTAATGCAAAAATATGCATTATTGTATAAAATGCATCCATTATTGCAATATATGCAATAATATGCATCAAAATATGTATTAAAAAACGTATTATTGGAAAATATACATTAATATACATTTTTGTAAAATAAGCAAAATTTGCATTAATGCAAAATTGGAAAATATGTAAAAAGTATGCATTAATGAAAATATGCATTAATGAAAATATGCATTAATGGAAAATATGCATTCAATAAATATGCAAAATATTCAAAATATGCAAAAATGCTTTCATACAAAATATGCAAAACATGCCATAATATGCATTATTGTAAAATATCCATTATTGCAATATATCATGGTGCAAAATCCAAAAATATGCATTATTGGATAAAATATATCTATTATTGCAATATATGCAATGAAATGCATCAAAATATGTATTATTGGAAAATATGCAAAATATGCATTAATGCAAAAATATGCATTATTAGATAAAATGCATCCATTATTGCAATATATGCAATAAAAATATATGCATCAAAATATGTATAATAAAAAACGTATTATTGGCAAAATTTGCATTAATGCAAAATTGGAAAATATGAAAAAAGTATGCAATAATCGAAAATATGCATTAATGAAAATATGCATTAATGAAAAATATGCATTCAATAGATATGCAAAATATTCAAAATATGCAAAAATGCTTTCATACAAAATATGCAAAACATGCCATAATATGCATTATTGTAAAATATTCATTATTGCAATATATCATTGTGCAAAATCCAAAAATATGCATTATTGGAAAAAAATATATCCATTATTGCAATATATGCAATAAAATGCATCAAAATATGTATTATAAAAAAAACGTATTATTGGGAAATATGCAAAAATATTTTTGTAAAATATGCAATAATGCAAAAATTTCAATATGAAAAAATATGTAATAATGAAAAATATGCATTAATGAAAATATTCATTAATGGAAAATATGCATTCAATAAATATATATTCAAAATATACCATAATATGCATTATTGTAAAATATCCAATATTGCAATATATCATTGCACAAAATCCAAAGATATGCATTATTGGAAATTATGAAAAAAAATATGCAAAAATATGCATTAATGGAAATTCTGAATCTATACAAAATATGCAAAATATACATCAAATGCATTAATGTAAAATATATATTATTGCAATAATATGCATCATTGCACAATATCCATAAATATGTATAATGGTAAAATACAATTAAAATAAGAAATAATACAAATTTTTTTGAAAATGCAAATGTACCTCATTGTTAATCGTAATTGTTGTAAAGGGTGTGTGCAAATTTTAAGACTTAAACTAAATTTGAAGACTAAATTAATGTTGCAAGTAGGCAATGCAGCAGTGTTTACTAAATTGATAATAAATCGGTTGATTACAGATCTAACCGAATATCGAATAAAAACCTGACAATTTTATCTACATCGATACATGTTTTCAGCAAATCATCTGTAGTCTGTTTCAGGATTTATGTAAAACAGTTTCACCAATTTTAAGAGATTTTGAAAAATCTAAATATATTTTCTTATATTTTAAATTCTTTTGTCTCGTAAAAGTCTTTTTTCACACATTTTGAGTTTGATTTAATTTGGATTTTCCTATCACTTGGTATCAAAACATAGTTCATCGAACAAAAATTGGCAGTTATATAAAAAAAATCTTTTAAATGAATTAATTACATTTTTAAAATGTATTTGGTGAGACCTCACCTCGATATATTCATGATTGACGTCAACTCGCGATACGATTTAGTGAGGTCCGTCTGTCGCTATGTCTGTTTTGTGGAAATCACGATTACAGGAAAACATAAAAAGTAAGATAGATGAAACTTAGAATTTAAATAACTTGTTTAGCTACGCTGCTGGGTATTGAAAATGGTTGTGATCGGGTGATCGGTTGACCACTAATCGCCCATTCGCATATTTTCATACATATATCTCATATAATAATGAAATATACGGAAGAATTTTGTTTTTGTACTTTTCTTATGATTCTTATTTAACCAAAGAAACATTAAAATTATTTTTTTTGTCTCCCACCCCAAATATATCAAATATTTCACGTATATTTATATTGACAAAATTGTAACATATTCCATATCATTGATATTGAAGATAAGAACAGATACATTCATTAATAATTCGTATTGAATTTGGATCTGATGGATACGGCCATGTTGAAGTTATAGGTATTTCGATTTAGATAAATTATTTTTCACTTTAGAATACGATTAACACGGATTAACACGCGATATTTTATTTTCAAATACTGGGGAACAATTTTGCACCTTTTTAGCGTAGCCTTTTTTTGTTTTTGAAAAAGTCAATTTTTTTAAAAATTTACTTTTTCTATGGGGAACATAGGGATTTTCCCCTCAAAATTATAAAATATATATATATATATATTACAATCTTCTTTCTAAAAACTAAGGAATCAGTCCATGAAGTATTTGCATTTTGAAGCCGACCACCCTATAACATTTTCTGTCAGCAATATTGTTTGCCTTTACATAAGTTTTAAAGTTCACCATTTTTATTTTTTTTTTAATTCTCATTTTAATATAAGAAACACAAACAAATAAAAAAAAAAAATAATAATCTGAAAACTTTTTATAATTTTGGCCATAAAAAATGATTTGTTTCCCAATGTGAAGTGGAGCAAATGACCTGGTTCATGATCACAATTCAAACATTTGCTTCAATTTTGAAGCAAAGTCAATTTTAATAAATATGTCCCAATGTCTCATGATAATAAATTATCAGTTATTTTCATGATTCACGAATGTCTCTTAAATTATGTTCTTAAAAATTCCCATGTCACCTCACTTTACTGTTTTTTTTAGTGTATCCACCGACTCAGGTGACCAAAGCCATAATAAACAATACCACAATTTATGCCTGTTGCGCGCTGTCAATGCGCTGTTTCAACATGGAACATGCCAAATAAATAAATAATAAATAATATTAGCGAAAAAATATTTTTTTTTACATAAAGCAAAAAAAAAATAACAAAAATGGGTCAGTATAGAGCTGACAGAATTTTGCAAACAAATGCTTAATTACAATAACAAAAAAACATAAAAGCGAAACCTAACAAATGTCAAAACGTTTGAAATGAAACTAAAAATCTTTTTTTTTTATTTTGTTCAAACATAAAAGAATTGTGCACACATGAGGCGCAAAATAGCTATATAATATATGTATTTATTTGAATTGTGTGTGAGCAAGCAACGAATGCTAGAAAAACCAGTTTATAGCATTAGATACAGTCAACGTATCTATGCGATATTTTTAGAATTCGCTAGATTCGTACAAAAGGCAGGTACAGGCGGCAAACATTTGTTTGTGCTTCGAATCTATAAAATATTTGCAGTTCATTTGCACGCAATTTCAACAATAGATTTGGTTCTTGGCAAACTGTAGTATCTACTGTTTGAACAGATACTTTTAGAAAACACCTGTCACCATGTGTGTTGCAGCTTTGCGCATTCGTTAGATACCTTTTTTTTCGCGGTGCTTATCTGCGCGCCACATTTCGATTTGTTATCAGCAACAACCTGCAAAACATTTCGGCAAACATTTTGGACGCAATTCAAAAAATGATTGCATAACATTCAAGTTGTTGTTGTTGCGTTTTATTGGATACAAATACAATAGAAATAAGTACAACAAAACCAACTACAACAAAATTCACTGTACAGCTAGCTAAACTAGAAAATGTTCTTAGAACAAACCGTATGTCGTACGTCGTCGTTTGTTGCCTGAATGACTGGCTGACTGGTTTGACATTGAAATTTTTATATTAATGGCCTTTTCTAGTTGTTGTTGTTGGTGAAATATATATGTTTTTTGCGATTATGCGATATACGTAGAGCATGAAAAAAAACATGAAATTTATTAATAAATAAACAAAAAAAAAATAATTTTTATTATTATTATTATTAGTAGATGAAAATGAGTGTTCACATGAAGTAAAAGAAAGTGAAATCAAATTGGATTTTGTACAATAAGGGGATTCAAGTCAGCAGCGATCTCGTAAATAGAACGCACTTGTTCTGGCTTTGCGTAATTATTGAAATTACAGTTTTTTTTTTAACAGTACACATTTTCCAGCAAACAATTTAATATAATTGTTAACTAATAAAACTATAGAACCAAATTGTTGAAGATAATTTATTTACACTATTTACGTGTTTTACGCGATTGACTTATTTGATAATTGATGAATTCATTTAATATTTTTCCATTTTTGTATAAATTTGGGAAAAATCGAAAAACAATAAAATGTACCGATTGTTATTTTCTAAAATTGGTTGGACTTGATGAAAAAAATAAGTTGGCTACCCTAAAATTAATATAAACAAATGAGTAGCCAAAAATATGCCATGGGTATGTTCAATAGAAAATATTATAAAGACTGTCTTTTAATAATTTTATTTAGTAAACAAATTGTATTTTTTTTTATTTTTATTGAACATAGCCCGGCACTAACTAAAATTAAAGGTTATTTTTCAGTAGCTGTCAAAGTTACCAATGTCATCCAGTTGTCAAAATATGAAGTTAGGTTTGCCATTTCATCGTGCATCGTTTGGTGCAGTTTATGGAACGGCGGCATCATTGGACCTAATTTCTTTCGAAATGCGGAAGTAGGCACCGTTACCGCCAATGGTTGTTAGTATATAGCAATGTTAACCGACTTTCTGTGATCAGAAAGGTTCCAACAAGGCGATGGGCGCTACATGCCATACAAGCAACGCAACATTCGAAGTAATGAAGCACAATTTTTTTTTCTCTGGGGCTACGTTATGTCCTTAGTCTACGCAAACAAGCCTACCACTTTATTTGAGCTCGATGCCAACATTGTAGACACTATTGCCGGAATACGCTCATATTGGACCGATTCAACAAAAATTGGACTGACTACTTGAAGCACTACCAGCGAAGCCGAGGCGGCAATTTAAATGATATGCTATTCCATACACAATGACATTAATGTAGCTTCAAAAGAAAGCCTGAACAAATTTGATATCTCATACCGTTGTTGTTTTATTTAAAGTTATTTTGGTATTTGGTATTCACACCATAACAAGATAGCATATGGTAATGTGTGTAACCATACAAGACCAAATACCACGATACTCTGAATCCTCTTAATATATCCTCATAAAACTGATTTTGTTTTTCTTCAATCATTTAAATTTCAGTGAAACCTTGAATTTGTTGTAGATAGTGATGATCAAAAATTTCTTGTTTTTACATCTTGTTCTTGCACATTTTGCATTCTTATTTTTGTTTTACTTTTATACATAGTTTTTGTTAATTGTAAAATCATGAAGTTTTCTTAAGTTAAGTTGTATGTGCATTTTTTCATTTAACTTATAAAACAAAAAATAAAAATAATAATATATGAACATTTTCACAGTGTACCTCATTTAGCTGATATATTGCTTTTTGTGTTTTTCTTTTTTTCACAAATCCGCTGAATCTTTTGAAAGCGCAGCACAACAACAAAATGCGAATAAAGCAGCTTTTGATAGCAAGCTTTTGATAAAATTTTTGGCGGGAAATTTTTTTACCACAAAGAAAACTCGTTGTTGTTGTCAACTAGATAGCTGTACTAGATACATACATATAGTGTAATGCCATGCGACTGTCTGTTGTCATGCGTCTGTCCGTTGTCATGCGTCTGTCTGTTGTCATGCGTCTGTTTGTTCCCATGCGATGATACAGGATATCAACGAAGAGTTGTCGTTGTGAAAGTGTGTGTACGCATCGTAATTCGTTAATTTTGTATTCTCTTCTTTCTGTTAGTGTTCGCTTTGTAGCGTTTGTGTTCGCAAAGATAAATGTTACCCTGCAAGATTTTATTTGTGTTCTTTTGACATACGTTACGTATAAGGATTTTTTAATTTCTGACGAAAACTAAAATATTCCTATACGAAATATTCCTTATATTTATTATGAATGTACATATATGTTCATTTTATTATGGCCTTGAGATTTTGAATTGTCAACATCACTTGATTTATACAATTATTTTTTATTAGTTAATTTTTGTTAAAATTTTATTCAAATATGTATGTTATTGAATTTTTTTGTTTTTTTTTTTTTTTTAGTAAAATAATTTATTTTTTGTTGAAGAAATTGAAAATATGAAAAATAAGTAATTTAAATACAATTAGTGTTCAAATTCTATTCGTTTTCATAATTAATATGCTGTATAAGATATTTGTCTTCGATCTTTTATTTTAAAAAGAATTTAACAAGTAAAATTTTGCAAGATTCTTGCAAGCAAAAGCAAGAAAGGTATTGCAAGAACAAGATTACCATTTCTGGTCTTGTTCTTGCAAATGATCATCACTTGTTGTAGAAAAGAGAACATTAAAAATATATATTATATTGGTATCAAATTTAACAATTTCAAAATACATTACAAGAATATGAATAGAATTTTGGAAACGGTACAGTAAAAAAACAATTTCAAAATTTTCGAGTATGTATTGGAATTAGTTTTCTAAAGAAATTAAAATTTGTGAACATGATAATCGAATTGAACATATTAAATTGGATTGAAAAGTTAAATTTTGTTTACAAAATAATCAAATTCTGGGATGGAAAAACCTAAAACAAATTGGATATAGTAATTGAAAGAGTTTCGTTTCCGAGTTAAAACTAAAATATCTCGGTATAGTTAAGTGCTTTGAATAGTTAAATTCAATTTGAGCTATTGGCTAATATCTACAAGATACATAAGACATGTTTCCACAAAAAAAGTGTTGGCAATACAATATCTTGCAAAATATAAAACAAAACTGTTGGTTATAAACAAAATACATATTTTATGTTCATATTTCACAAAGTAATAACATTTTATTTGACTGCTGAATACTTTAGCAGTAACATACTACGTTATGTTGACGATACACACAAATGCGAATGATACCCTGTGGCATTTGAACAATAGATGTATCAAGTTTTGTATGAGTTTTATGTTCTTACTGCAGTTGCTGTTACTGATATTCGTAGCAGCAACTTCATGTGAAATTTCTAGTTGCAGCAATGTATAAAGTTCTACTAAAATATTAACCAAACATTTATTGGTTTTTGACACAAATATATAGTTTGTAGTAATAATAATAATATATAATATTTTAAGTATTTCATAACAACCCATATCCTCATTTATATAAAAAGAATGCTTTAATACAAATATAATCATATTAGGGAAAATATGTATGTCCATGACCAAATCATGTTTGCCGAGTAGTTTTACCTAATATTAAGAAAGCACATTTCTTTATCGTCAATAATCGAAAAATATAATCTTTACTATAATTTATAATAACAAAAATACAGATTTTTTAAATCAGCGTACATATAATCGTTGATTTCTGAATTTGAGAAGTTGTTTCTCTTCGTATAGAATTTAAAAATATTAAAAAATAAATACAGTTATAGGGTAGCCTGGGGTAAGTGGGACACATTTTGATTTTCTTTCAAAAAAAAGTACATTTGAAAAAAAAAATTAAATTCTTTTGAAGGGTCTATTCCATAGACTGTTTCATGATCTAACTTTTTGCATTAACAGAATAGCATTTATATGCCTTTTAATTGATTTTTGAGCGACTTTTCCAAACAACTCAATTTCGGACTTGTTGAAATATCTTGGGGTAGTGGGAAATTTCAAAATATTTACCAAAATGCTAGTCTTTTTTTTCATGTTTTGTCTTTTTCATAACAATGTCAAATATATTAAAAACAAAAAACATTACAATAAAAGTAAAAAGTTTTAATTCATAAAAAAAGGGGGTCATTCCACACCAAAATGAATATCTCAAAAACTAGATTGAATATGAAAAAACTGACTTCATTTTAGAAATCAGAGTTACATATATATTCAGGAATTATTACAACTTTTACTGTAGAAAAAAAAAAAATTTTTTCTATACAAAAAATAAATAAAAATTTAGAAAATTATTTTTTTAAATATGATGTCGTCAAAATACCATCTTGAAATTTTGCATGAACATTTATAATAAATTGACGAAAATTTAGGTTATTTTTCAGAATTTTAAAAAGGGTCCTTTTTAAGGACATCAATTTTGAAGTGCAAGGATAATGACCACGGACCACATGTTCTCGTTTAGAAGTCACATTTTAATTTTTCTGAAAGCCTGTTCTATTAGCTTTAAAACGAGCCATCAATGGAGTTTCTAGCATATCTACTTTAAGAGATATTGAAATATGAACAACCATATTGTGATTTTTGGTCCATTTTTTGTAACTTTGAAGCATATTACTCTGGAAGTAGAGGTCGAAAAATAAAAAAAAAATGGTCAATGTATATCTCCCAAATTTCATTGAAATCGAAAAGGTAAAATCTCAAAATTTACTTTTTTTGATCGATTTGGTGTGGAATGGCCCAAGGTAATAATTTGATTATAACCATGGCTGAAAAAGTTTATGCCATATTTAGATGCACTTGACAATTGTTTTTATTTTTCTAAGTGCAAAAAATGTTAAAAAACTGCAATTTCCCAAATTTACCCCAAGTTCCCCTACTAATAACTAAAAATATAACGATTTCGATTTTCTCCTTCGTTTCGTTTTTGTCCATATCTTGATTAGCTTGAACCAAAAACCGAATTATTAACATATAAAACCAACATAAATTACCTAAAAAGTGGATTTAAAATTGAAATAACAAAAAAAACAAAAACCCATAATTTTGAATTTTAATAACGATTGCGGAAACGATTTCAAACGCACTGTACTTAAGGTTATTTCAAGAATAAAATAACGAATTAAAAATTAAAAAAGTTATAAAAAAGTTTTTCTTATTGAATGAAGCTTTAACTGCATTATTTTTGCGCGTCATCAGAAAAACGTCGCAGACATGCGAGCGCCAATAATTCGTTTGTTGTTGTTGTTATTATTTCGCTATGGTAACTCTATCCGATAATATTTTGCATTTGTAGCAAATATGTGCATGGAATTAAAAATAATAAAATAAAAATATTAAGAGAAAAACCAAATTAGTACCGCGTTCGCATGCAACATTTGCATGTTTCAATGAAATTTCACACCCGTATTTCTGAAGCTACCTCAATATTTTTACGGTTGATGTTGTGTTGGCAGCGCGTATAAAAACATGTTATTGTTATTTTTTTAAACACTTTTTTTTCATCTATTTTTTTTCACTTGTTCCTGTTATTGGCAGCAGACAGCAGTAACAACAAAACACCCTCAACAGCTATAAAAAAAAGAAACACAAAAGCACCCACTTGTTTACGAGTTTGTTAGGGGTTGTTTGCAGTGCCGCCATCGACTGTACAGGGTTGCCATAACTACGCGAAATGCAACAAAGTGCGTGCGGGCGAAAGAGCTTTGCAGCTAAAGGTTGTTGTTATAAGTTCTAAACAGGCTCGAAATAAGTCGAAGACCATGTTGTAGCAAAAGCTACTACAAAAAGTGGGTGGTAGGGTCTGGATACGGTAAGGAAGTGGGTCTGGTAGTTTGAGGTCAGACTGGCAGACGGCGCTGCTGAGTGTTTTGTCTGGGTTGCTCGAAGAACAGCATAGAGAACAAGAAAACCAAAAATAATTCTACTAGATGCCAGACAATGATGTCCGCCAAATGCAACTGAATGAACATATAAAACCTTAACCCACCAACTACTACACCACCTCCCACCACAGCAATTGTTGGGCAGGTCAAAGCACTTTCCCCAGACCCGAACGGAATACGCTATTTGTGGGGTTGTTATGACATCGTTCCGGGCAACGTAGCAGACGCTTGTTATTGATTTTATTTGCTGATGGTGCTACGGAAATTGCAGCAGTTTATGCTGTCAAAACATGCGGCAGAACAAGGCACTAAAATTACCACACATTAGTTAGGTAGATATGGCCGTTGCACTTGGCGAGTTATGGCCCAAGTTTTATGGTAATTTTCGCAACTACAACAGTTATGTGCGCCAACAATTTTAGCTCGAGGCGGACAGGGCAGGCAGCAAAACGACTATAGCTTTAACGGCTTTACACAACTGGCATGATTTATGTAAAATAGTTTCTTGGATAGTTCAATAGTTTTACAGATTATGGTGCATACTATCTAAAGTATGTTGTGTGATGAGTTATAAATCTTTGAAATGAAAAATATTTGGTTTTTTCTACTACTTAATTACAAATTCTAGATATTCATTTTGTTTACACCCCACTTGAGGTAAAAAAAAAAATAAATTTAAACAATCAAAACATTTCTGAGAAAATCATCGTTTCAATCAAGAGTTATTCAGGTTTCGAAATATTTGTTTGAAAGGTTTTAATTAGAAAGGTTTGTATCGGAAGTTTTCAAATTTTTCCGGAAGTTATCTTTAAAATTAGGTGAAATATCACAACTTGTTATACGCTTTCTATAAACTTAAATTTCCGGTAATATGTTTCCCTAGTAGTAATTTACTTTATCAAGAAAGACATTATCATAGACAGATCATGTTAATCATGCATATAGAGCGTATGAAATGGTAGTCGGACGGGTAAGGTCCCGACTATATGAATGGTGGATTAATCAAAACTTCCCAGCCGAGTAATAAAAGATGCACGGGGTGCGGCATTTCGTATTGATCAATTCTGGCCGTTAGAGCTAAATTGCACCATTGAATGGCATTATTGGTTGACCGAAAAGTGTCGGACAAACGGCCTGATTGGAGCAGCTCATAAGCACGATTGGAATATGCCGGATTATCTCAATTTTTCAGACTTTTTCAACGATTGGCCGACCAGAAAGAGGCGCATCTTTAACAGCTAAATGTTCAGAACACAAACGAACAAACCATTTCTGTACTGTTTATTTTTTTCGGTTCTCGGTTCACGGGAAAACATTTTTTTTATATAATTGAGCATAAAATCCATAAATATTTGCCCAAAAGAGTTCATTCACCTAATCTTGTATAAAGTGAAATTCACCTGTAGATAAAGGGTTTTTCAATAAGAGCACTACAAAAGTATTTTTTCAAGCGTTTTTCAACAGCAAACGACGCCATATTTCTTGCCGCTCTTTTGACATTTCTCTTCAGTAAGGTTTGCCATTTCATGATGGAAAGATATACGAGCCAACAACGAGTCGAAATTATTAAAATTTACTACCGAAATTCGAATTCGTAAATCTTTCCATCATGAAATGGCAAACCTTACTGAAGAGAAATGTCAAAAGAGCTAGAAATATGGCGTCGTTTGCTGTCCCTGTCGATCTACTTTTGTAGCGTCCCTGTTGAAAAACCCTTTATATACGAGATATTAGAGCAATGGACCGACCATGCCATTTACTGTCACAAACAGCGTAAGTATATAAATAATCTAAATTAGGAGTTTCATTAAACTATCTCTTCCAGTTTGTCTGTAATCGTGATTTCAATAGACGGACGAACAGACAGATGGACATTGCTCAATTTGTGGGAGCATTTAAAAATAAAGATTAGCCAGAAAAAAGTGGGAATATTTGCAGATCGAAATGGCAAAATTGGATTCGGGAGCGATTCCAAAATAAGTTGGGAATAAATTAATTGGAAATATACCACAGAGATGGCAATTAGGCATTGAAAAAATTGGTTTTTCATCAAATAGTTAATGATTTTATAGATATAAAATATGCTTAATGCAAAAAGTAAATTCGTTTCTATATAGGTGAACGTATTGTTTATAGTTAGTGGGCTAATCCGAAATACATCAAGTACAAACATAACCATCGCTATAACTCAAATCTTATCTCAGGTCATAACTACTTTAATATAATTTTTTAACTCCTAGATGTTAACTTTAAAATGCTAACTTTTTTTTTGTGGCAATCGATGGTTTGTACTTGATGTATTTCGGATATACCGCACACAGAAAACTGATTTGTTGCGGCAACCAACTAAATTGCCCTACCGAATTATTCGGTTGCAAGCATGAGATTGTGCTAACCTCCTAATCAGGAAGCATGTGCCAACATCCTATTCAGCAAAGGTTCTTTAAACCTCCAAGTCAGCCAGCATGCCGAAACCTCCAATTGAAATTTTATTTTAAGAATATTTTTATACCCTACACCTATGAGGTACAGGGTATATTGTGCATATATTGGCGTGTCCGGTATGGAAAATATATTCTTGATCAGCATCACTGCCCGAGTCCGTTTAGCCATGTCTGTCTGTCCGTCTTGCTGTCCGAATACAGAATAACTTGAGAAATACTGATCGGCATGCGATGAAATTTCGTCTGAATATATTTTAGCCAAAAGTAGGAACTGAGTTTGAAAATGAGCCAAATCGGTCAACGGACACGCCCTCCCATACAAGTAACTTTTATATAACTCTTTCGGAACTAATAACTCGAAAAGTATTTAAGGTATAGTTATAAAATTTAATAGGAATTGTTAGAATCCACCTATAAATATGTGGTCCAAAAATGGGCGTGATCCGCCCACTTTTTTTTTCATTATTTCCCGGGTTTTCATAGTGGAAATTTGATCCGTTAATTATTAAAATCAAATCTATGAAATATTACCCTTTCAAAATTTTAAATATAGGCGTGGTCCGCCCAATTATATTTTTCAAATTTTTTTTTTAGTTTTCTATATTTTTCTATAATTTTTTGTAATTTTTGGGGATATAAGACGTAAATTTCTGATATGTGAATAATATTCTGAGGGTGCGGATATCCTTCATTCTTACAAAACGGCGTAGCAAACTGAATATACCCTTTCACTCTTAGTGTGGGGTATAAAAATAGTATAAAGCAAAAAAAAAAATGTCAGCTTAAAATGATAGCTATCATGATTTAGTCACCTTTTTATACAGCCTCAACGAATTTTTAATCTTAAAACGATAATATTAATTTCTTCACTGTGATCATCGTTAATATATCTTTTATGATATAGTTTGAAAGAAAATAAGAACTGTTTTTATATTTCCATATAAATTTGACACAGACACCGAGCTGCAGTCCATTTAAATAAATTATGGCGCACAAATTTATTGCTGTCACATTAACGACTGCTGATGATAAAATAACTAAAAATCAATAGTGTATGTTGTTAACCCGTTAAAGCCACCGACTGGCAAAGAAGTCGAAGAGCCAGTTGCAGCCAAATTCACTGCACAGCAAATGGGTCAAACACGTGGTCGGTCCGTCGGTCGGTTTCGACTGGCAAATGTACTGCAATGCGAAAAAGCCGAAAGTGCAGCAGCGCCAGACGATGTGATGGCTGCCGAGGAGCCACAAACACACATCGTATCAGACTGGTGCCCGTAATAAAGAGGGTGGATGGGAGAGTGCCATAGCCGCCATATGATAATGGACGTCAGTGGAAACACCAGCAAAAACATAAATTTTGAACCTGACAACGACGTACGAACGAACGAAAGAACGAACGAACGAACCAACAAACGAACAAACAGCCGCATTGCAAACGAGTTTTCATCGACGCAGCCGTTGGAGCGACCCAACCGAAGGCCATTGCTCCACAAACAACACAAACGCAGCCAGAAGCAGCAGCAAAAAGAATGAGTGCAACACTGACACCAACAACAACAACAAAAAATGGGAACAATTTTTGCCGCATTTTAGAGGCAGAAGCGCAAAAAGACACGAAGGCGCATTGTTGGCCGCGCATCAACAGCAGCAAAGAACAGTGTTGGTGGAGATGCGCTTTTTTGGCTCCTCTTTGCAAATATATATATATTTTTTTAATCTTTTTTTTTTATTTATTCTACTCTTTTGTGAACATGCATTCGTGCAATAAATCTCAAAAGATGCGCCTCGCAGCACTTTGTGAGGCAACAAAGGCACCACCAATAGCATTTTTTTTGTGTCCAACAGAGGCATTTTACACCCAAAGAATTATTGTATTATCCTTTTCAAACTCAAAAACTCTATAATCGTGTGATTGGACTGCCGTTGGTTTGACTTTTTTCAGTCAACTTCGTCTAAAATTAGTAAAACGTATTTTAAACGATTCGTTCACTAATTGAATCGAACGTTTATTCAATATTTGTGTTTTTGACAACTATTTTTTTATAAAGAAACATTTCAAATATTGTTTTTCTTACATTTTGTATGATTTTGATATTCGAATAACGATTTTGTAATGAATTGTAGAAGATATCGCTGCCACGAAGAAACATCATGAAATAGCATTTTTACTTTTTACTGAATTTATCAACTGATTTTAATATAAACTCCTAATCGGAAATAAAATAATACATCGGATTTTTTCGAATATTTAAAAAAATCGTTATAAAATATTTACGAGGGAAAAAAATGTATTAAAATATATCGTCGGTGATACATTGAATTGAATTGAAAAAAAAATTGTTTTCACTGAAAATTAATTTTTCGATATTCTAGCGATATAGTTCTAAATAGAAAATCCTATCATTTTGGTATCGTTAAAATTATTAACGATATTTCCTGGTTTGTTAATTTTCAAATTTGTTTCAAAACTTCGAATACTTTTTTCTTAAGTGTACAACGAATGAACGCCATGTTGGCAAAAACGGAAAAGGAAATGCTTGAAAAAACGAAATGCATGCAACGTGCTGTGCTGCGCCATGCCAAACACATACACTCAACCACAAATATGTACACGATGATGTTCGGTTCCATGCTGCACAAATTCCGGTTTTTGAACATGGCACCTCAGCAGGCAGCAGCACCAGCGGCAGCGAAAAAGAGAGACAAACAGAAAAAAGCACAAAAGAGCAGTGTTAATTTTATAAAATCGCGTAATGCGAAATAATGAGAGTAGCGACAATAATTAAGAGCTTCATTTAATCGCCCGCCACCACCCTCATCAACCAACACAAACAAATACATGTCGGCGGGATGCATCGACGGACGAATTTTGATTGAAGAGCTTTGCATGAGAGGTTGGCAGCAGCAAGAGGAGGGTTGCCAACCGCTGATCACTTTGGGGACCACGTTGTTTTTTCCTTCTCATATTTGATTGCAAACTTAATGAATGACAGAATTTGTTAATTTGAATCAATTAACCAGCGAACAATTTGGAATAATTTCACTTTGTTTAATTAAAAGCGATAAAAATTACCTACAAACCATTTGACGATACATACTTTATAAACTCGATGTAATTATAAATCTGCAACTTTTAAAATGGAATTGAAATTTTCTAAACAAATAAAATTGTTTATCGAAAATAAAACCTTTTACGATATCGATATCTAGCGACACAAATTACAAATTATCATTCTAAATATGTTCATTTTTATCCAAAAGACCATCGATTTCGTCGATTAAACGACAATTTCAACATACCCAATATGCCACAGGGTAAGCGTTTAAAAAAATTATCAAAATTGCCTTTAAGGTCTAATGTGTTTTCAAATAAGTTTCAAATATAAATTAAATGCTATTTTTAGCGCTTACTTTGTATTTGATAATAACATTACTAAAAAAGAGCAGGGGAAATTAGAAACAAAAATGTAGTGACGCTAAACATTATTTTTTTATGATTGCAATATAAACTCTTACAAAAAATATAACATAACAACGCGCGTCCAAATCTAATAGCTTACCGAAATCTATTAGTGTTTGGACTTCTGTGAGTCTTTAAAACAATATACCGACCGCCCCCGCCAACCTTGATTAGGCTCCAAAATGGTATTCGACAGCTAGAAACTAGAGATGGGCGCGTGCCGCACGGGCACGCCGATAGGTGACACGCACGAGCACGAGCCCGACGAGCAAATTTACAGGCACGCACGAGAAACACGATAAAACACGGGATTTTAAAAGACACGAAGCAACACGGAAAAACACGACAAAACACGGAAAAACACGAAAAAACGCGGAAAAACATGAAAAAGCAAGCGAAACATGAAAAAACATAGCGGAACCGTTCAGATTTTTGGAACCAGAATCGTTATTAAAAATGTGTTGAACCGGAACTGAAATCGGAACATATATATTTTTTTCTGGTTGGAATCGGTACCGCTATTTAAACTATCGGAACCAGAACCGGAACAGATATTATATCCCTGTCAGGGAATGCAAAGAACCGGAATCGGAACCATTATTAAAAATGAATGGAACCGAAATCGAAACCCATATAATTTGTTGATTGAAACCGGACCCACAATTTTAAAAGTCTTGGAACCCGAACCGCAACCGATATTCCAATAGATTTTAGTCCCTGTAATAAATAATTCAAAAATTAAGTTTGATACTGTTTTATTCTCTTAAATCTATAAGTAAAAACTAAAGCAACAGATTTTTAAGAAAAGGTTAAAATACCACGAAATTTTTATTTTCTGAAGCAGGAAATAAGGTTTTTCTTTTAAATTGGGGTAGAAACTATAAAAAAAATCTTTAATCAACTAGCACGCACGGAGATTTGCACGGCACTCGCCCATCTCTACTTGAAACACACAAGCTTACAAAAAAAAAACACGTCTACCACATTTCGGCTGCTGGCATCGATTTCCTGCACCTGGCTAGACGGTCGGGCTTGAAGTCTACGATATTGGTTGGGTGACATAGAACGGGATAATTAATTAAAAAATTCCCTTTTTGTTGTCCTATAATAGGATCATCCTTTTATACTTATTTTGTGGGATTAAGTCAATATTTAAAAGCAAAAAACAAATTGTAGTTTAATTTGATTTCGATTTGAAAATAATGCTAAATCTTGATATGAGAATAAGGGAATTTTCAAGTTAAGGTTAAGCTACCAGTTTTTATTGAAAAAGCTATGATTCTTAAATTTAGGTTAAAGGTGTTTCAAGCATGATAGAAATGATAGATTTCAAAGCATTCGCAAGTGAATATTAAGTGCAATGGCATATTGGGTATAAACAATATCGTTAAACTATCGTTTAACAGTTTTCTGAAAACCCTCAATGTATACTATTATCATATACATACATTTAATGTCTTATACATATGACTTGTTTTAACTGATTGTATTTCTTTATTCGGTATAATTTGTTTGGATAACTGACTGATACGTCAGAAGTTTGAGAGACAAATACTTTTTAATTAAATAAAAATAAAAACGACGAATAACGTTTAGATAAATTTAGTTTAATAGAAATTTATGTGCGAATTGGAATTTTTAGTGAACGCTCAACCGTTGAAGTTTTTGCTTTTATTAGTGATAGTGTATAAAATATATTTGAAATGAAACGTGAAAAATCCTAAATGTTTTATTTTATAAAAGTGTAAATTTTTCACTAACAGCTATAATTTCATTAAAATTCAAATTTTCATAATAATAATAATAATAAAAAAATATATCAAAATTAAAATATTCACTAAATATTTAAATTTTATTTAAAAATTCATATTTTCAGAAAATTATATTTTCACCGAAAATTTAAATTTTTATTACATATTCCAAATTTCATTAAAAATTTGAAATAAATAAAAAATTTAATTTTAATCAAAAATTTAATTTTTTGTGGATTAAATAATGTAATTTATCACAAAATAAAAAAAAAAAATTCGAAACAACGCATTGTTAAAATTCACCATATATGGATTTTGGTAAATATTTAAGTTTGAAAATTTGATAAATTTCTGTAAATTTGAAAAACAATAAATAATAATTATCATGTTTATTTTCTTCATATGATTTTTGTTTTTTGGCAACCCTAGTGCAGTAATTGATTTTATGCGAACACAAGAAAAACGTGTTTCGCATTTTGGGACATGGAAAGCCGCCAAAACACACTATACGCGATGTGACACAACATAAAAACAGCAGCCAGCCAAATCCATATACGTGAAAATATCATATGCAAATTTACAATATTTACAAAGCAAATAATAAAAAATTTAAATAAAAGCTTTCGTTAGAAACAGCTTGGAGCACCAAACCTTAGAGAGCGAGCAAACGCGCAGAACCTAGCCGACAACTTCAAATGCAATTGGCGGCCATCATGTTGCAGTTTTCTCCAAAGGGGAATGATGGGTAAAAGGTCCAAGACAGACAAGTAAGATTCAACCGAAATGCGAATCAAACAATGGCAGCAGTAGAGTGTTTATTTACCATTTTGTATATGTGTGCTTCGTATTTTGAATTTTGTTTTATTGACGTTTCGCCATTTTCATTTAATTTATTTACAACAAATATATCAAATTGATTTCAATGCAACTGTGATTTCTATGCGCTCTCTCGCCATTCTCTTGCTGTTTCTTGCAAACATCTTTTGACGTTTGGATAACATAAGAAACGACTGAAAACCGGTTTGTGATCCTTGTCGCGTTTGCAGCCAACCAGTGTTTACGTTCTACTCTGATTGGAGTAGATTTGCAATTTTTAAATAAAAAATTTGGTATGCTGTATTCAGATTTTCCTTTTAAAATTAGGAACAACAAAATGCGAATAAATCAATTGAATAAACGTCCAAGCGTTAACAATTTTAATATCAATCGTTTGGTTGCCCAATCTCAATTTCATTTGGAATTTTCACAATAATAAATTTTAAAATTTCAATTTTATTTGTATAAATCACAGTTTCATTTGAAATTTTCTCAGTTTTAAAAAGGAAATCTAAATTTTATTCGGAACTATCCCAATTACAGAGTCCGAGAGGCCCCTATTCTCGTTTGATGAGAAATAAAAAATACTGGTCTGGGTTATCCACTCCACCCCCAATGTTATACAGCAGTTCTCGCCAGCAAAATGGTGGGAAAGAATAACTTAAAAAACCTAAAAATCCTATTGAAATTATCTTATTTATAAAAAATCCAATAAAAACCAAAAAATCCGGAGCAGTGGATTTTTTAAAAATTCGAATTTCCAACCCTGATAAAATGAGAATGAAAATGATATAAAAAATATTTTCATGTTCTGTTAATAATATAAAAAAAAGTTTTTATCTCATTTTCATACTTCTCATCAAACGAGAATAGGGCCCCTGGTCTAATAATGATCTGAATTTCGTTAGACTTAACGGAAATCTGAACGCAACCTGATGACGAATTTAATTTATGTACATAATTTACAAACAACTTGAGCCTGAACTTTTAAACAACTTACTTACTTTTTTTCAATTGTCAGGAATTTTAAAAT
Organism: Dryomyza anilis; assembly: GCA_951804985.1. Taxonomy (NCBI): domain Eukaryota; kingdom Metazoa; phylum Arthropoda; class Insecta; order Diptera; family Dryomyzidae; genus Dryomyza; species Dryomyza anilis. The sequence continues at coordinate 67,532,470 of OX638132.1, forward strand.
AGATGTAAAAATAGTATTATTATTGAAATAGTATTATTTATTATAAATTTAATTACATATAAAACGCGAAAAGAACGTTTTGAATAATAAAACTAACCAGCCAATATAATTTTAAGAACATTAATTAATATCAAAAAAACCAGTTGATAAATGTCAAATGTTGGAATACCATTCGATAGATTGATAAACATTATAAAACTAAAATCTGCTTCATCTATCAGAAAAGACATTCGAGATTTTTGTAAATCAATAATTCAAATTTTTAAATGAATAAAGTTTACTTACATGCTCTGGTAAATATTTACCATTTAAGAATAGACATGTTTATTAACTGATCATTTTGACTAGTGCCTTATTTTAAGGAACCTATTTTCGTAATCTTGGATTGTCAGGGGACAATTTGATGTTATATTACTAAAAGTGGGCTCAGATTTATGTTGGAAATTTTATCAAATGCCAACATGTTGGCATTTTGTTTTCGTTTGATATGGCAGTTTCTGCAACGTAATCATAATGTAAAGAAAACAAATAATGACAGTAAAACCGGCTATGAATCTGGAAGTGTAGGCATTACTGAAAAAATAAAAAATATTTTTTTAATATAAAACGTTTTTAATGTGAACTTTAAGGATCCAAGAGATTATATTATCTACCGCCCATGTTTCATTTTAAATCATACTAAAAATTCATCTTAAACACGTTTTATTTTAAAACAATATTTTTTCTTTCATATTTTTATTTTTCTTTTTTTTTTTTTGTCACTTAGATTTTCGTCTGACAGAATTTGAAAATAATAAATTAAAAATAGTCATATTTCAAAATGTCTTTAACATGGAACCCTGGCAATAGAACCATGCTGAACCGGATGGCAAGAAAACGATAATATTGCATTTCCATCCAGTTGGAGGCAATATTAACGTCTCAAGTTCATCGGGAATGTAGTTTAAAATCAATTTCAAAATTTGTACCAAACAGACAGACAAGAAAGAAACCTATTAAAAACATTTTAAAACACACAAATAAATAAATAAAATAAAGTAAATAAATAAATAAATAAATAAATAAATAAATAAATAAATAAATAAATAAATAAAATAAGCCCTTTTTTAGAAAATTTAATCTGGAGACAATGAAATTTGTTTTGCCGACATATATATATATTTTTATTTTTTCAAAAAAATAACGTAAACTAAATAAATTTTCAGCAACAAAAAATAATAGTTTTTTACATTTACAAAAACAACATAAAAATAAATACATTTTTGAAAACTTGTATTATGGATATTTTTGTTTAAGCACTCAGAAAAAATTCATAAAATCCCATTAAAATTTGTCAATAGGACAGTTATTGATTTAATAGTATACAAATAATAAATATTTTCATACAAACTCAAATAAATTTGATAGTATTTTGTAGTATTTAATAGGATTCACCGACAGAGTTAATAGTTTAACGGACAAATATCCTATTGACTACTTTTAATAGTAAAAACTATTAATTTTATGGTATCTTTTTTCTGAGTGAGGAGACGGGATTTTGAAAAAAGCTACAAAATAATAGTATCAATTGCAATTCGTCGGACATGGCAACCCTAATCGTTGTGTTCAGTTTCTTTGCAGGCTTCTTTTGCACAGAGAATGAGAGACGACGAAGCACTGCACTGAAGTGGACTACGAAAGAAAGAAAAAAAAATAACAAAATGGTGGACATAAAGACGTAAAGGAATGAGCGACGTTGTGTTGAAGACAGGGAGTCAGTCACCACCCCCCTCCAAACGAACAAACTCACACAAAGACGCACAGATGCAGAAGAACGGCGATGCAGCGCAAAGCGTTGCTAGCAGAGTCAAATCGAACGAACCGAACGAACGAACGACAACCGGCAGACGAACAAACGAATGAACGAGCAAACGAAGTCGACGATTGGCGACGTCAACGAACGCACACAAATGCATTTGGCCCCCCACCAAAACCGACACATTTCAGTGCGCGCGTGTAGGAAAATGCGATTGTATATGATTTTGCAAAATAAAAAAAAAAAACAAAAATAATAAAAAATTTAGCAAAAGTATTTGTAGCCAAGCTGAGATACACTAATACTGCAGATATAGTGGGCGTAGATACGTTTTTTTTATTTTTTGTATTTAAAAATTGTTGGTTACGTGCAAGAAAAAAAGCGAAATATTTAATTATAATAGTTGCATAGTGAAATTATTCGTTAAAAAAACACACTTGCAACTGCGCTGCATTAATGCAGCAAGTACACCACACAGATACGCAGCGCCTTCTTTGTATTGTGTTTTTTTTTTTTGTATTATTTATTGTAATTCGTTGCACCAACACATATCAAATGTAAAAAATAAAAAAGAAATTAAATCTTTTACCGCATATAATAAAAACCGTGCAATTTTTTTGAAGTGCCGCGCCTTTTGCAATTAAATCTATTAAAACTTTCACACTTTGAAATACAAAAATTTTACACTTGCTGCTTGCTGTGATAATTTAATTATTTTGAACTTTTATTTAAAATTTTCTAAATTTATTTGGCTGCTGCTTGTTTATTTTATTCGTTGCTGCTATTTTGCACATTCTGCTTAATTTGCAAAAAAAAATGTTTTATTGCAGACGCGACACACAAAAACAACGCACGTCAGTCAAAGTATCTCGCACCATTGCGCTGCGACGAGCTGCAGATACATTTTGCATTTTGTACTTTGCGCATTGGCGCTGCATTCGTACGACACACACACACACAGATATCACACACACTTGTATGCCACACATATACAAACACTAAGTTTTAGCAGAATTGAAATTCCTTTGCTTGCATTGAAGTTTTCCATTTTATGCATTTAATCCATGCGCTGCAACGTGTATCTGACGAATGCAGTCTTTTTCTTTTTTTTTTGTTTTACTTAATAATTACCTTTAATTTGTTGTAATTTTGTCAATTTTTGGTTGATGTTGTGTTTTCTATTGTGAATTTTCTTATATTTTTGGAATTACACACGCTCTTTTTATTTTATTTTTTTTATTTTTCGTGCACAAAAAAATATTTTTAAATCGTTTCGCTTTTATCTGTTGTAATGAATTATTTTTTATTTAAACTGTCGCCGCGTCTTATTTTGTTGTTTTAATTGCTAAAATATATGATTATTATTAATATTATTGTGTTGTTGATGAGATCCAAAGCAATTTTTGATTTTTGTGCCGCGGTGTAATTATGGCGGACGCTACGTCACCGGTTCCTCGCTCGTCGTCTTCTACGTTCACAGTACAACACAAACGGTCTTCACGTCGTCACTTTCGTCGAACAACACACGGCCGCCAGCCAAGAGTGGCTGCAAAAGCACAAAAGCTGCGACACTGCAGCCGCACTCACTCACACAACAACAAATATGCACGCGACAAGCGACAAAACAAATGAACTTCACAGAAGACAGCAACAAAAAACCAACGTTTTTGCGCAAAAATACAAAAATTCGCAAAAATAATTTGCAAACAACAAGAGAGTGATAGAGGAGAGAGCTTTCGAGCGTGCAAACGAACAAAGTGTGAGAGAACGAGAAAGAGACAGATGGAGAGAGTGTGATGTGATGTGACGACAACACGATCGTTGCTGCCACACGTCATCGGCAGCGACAAGAAAGCTCTGTGGATGTCATTGTTGTTGCTTTACTGTGGAGCGTGGAACATAGGACCGAATTCGCAAAAGCGAACAGCTAGAAAGCAAGCAAGCAAAAACAAACAAAAGAAGTCAGTCAAAGCAACGAGGGAAAAAGTTGAATTGTGCAAAAAGAAAAACCACAAGCAGTTTTTTTTTCTTGTGACAGAAAGCAGAAAGGGGACCGACAGCAAACATTAAATTCATTATTTTAAATTTCTGCTACCTTATCGATGATCACATCGAGCAGTACTTTTAGTGCTTTATTAAATAAAGCGGATCCAAACAAAAAAAAAAAAAAAACATGTATAGTATCTTTAAGATACTTTTTTTTAATGTATCAAAAGAGTGTTGTTTAAGATACATATGAAATTCGAGTATGCATTTATAATTTATCTGTAGATACTTTATAACCTAATCTGAAGATACTTAAAATAAAACGTATCTATGAGATACTATGAGATAAAAGCTAAACAATGCAACTGGTGTATTTATTTCTGAGTTCTAGACAAACTAATAAATAAACTTGAGATTGTTTTAATCAGTTTATGCAAGGAAATTCACCTTTAAAAAGCAGTGTTTCGTAAATTAAGAAGCTCTAAAATATTTATAGAGTCCATGAGATACTTTTGTTAAACGTGTATCTATAGAAATTTCATTTTTATTAATGCATTATAACTTAGATACATAAAAAATTACTGTACACATTTTATGTTTAAAATTATTTGCCTCAGATACCTCAAATACAAAATTATCTAGATACTTTTATTTAAAAGCTAAAAAGTCAAACTATGAATTTAATTCTGTTATCTAGATAAACTATTAAATCCACCAAAGATATTTTTTTTTTAGTTTATATAATGAAAATTAGCATTAAATAAGTATTTGTTAAGATTTTCGTAAAATTAAATGGCTCTTTAAACATTTAATATATTCATGAGATAATTTTATTAAAATTCGTTTTTAAAGAAATTTGCATTTCGAAAAAATGTGGTTCCGAATTTACAGCACCTTGATAAATAAAATATGTTTATATTTAGCAATAAAGTAAAACTCTTAACTATAAAATTGGTTATTAGTTATTTCTAAACTGTAAAATTATCCGCCTTATTACGTAAAACGATAAGAAAGGAAATTCGTCAAAATTTCAAGCGTAATTTTTTTTTTTACTTGTCCATTCCAAAAAAAATCTGTCACTGGAATTTCTGATTTTTATGAGGATTGTTTTTTTTTTTTTTGATTTATGTAATATGTCTAAGCATTTATTTACAAATCAAATTTATAGAAGCTTGAAATATTTGACGCGTAAGAAGAACAATAACCCATAACACATTTCTTATATGTATTAGGCGGGTATAAACGATTTTTTGTAAACCTATTACTGACATTTTTAAAATGTCTACAACCACGATTAAATGAACGTTGATTTTGTGCAAATCTAATAAAAAAGTACACAAAAAATACATAAAAAAAAAACAATATGATCTAAAATTGAGTTAATCATTAAATATTAAAGTACTTAATCTAGAATAAACATAAAATATATAAATACATCGAAATTAAATCAAATGCCTAGCTCAATTATGCACTGCTACTCATTCAAAATTGCTGAGTCGAATATTAAATCGTAAGCATCTATAAGATACTTTCAGCAGAAACAGCAGCAACAACAAAAAAAGTACAAATTTCAAATAATCACTTTGAAAACATAATTTAATGCCAAGCTTAAGCCACAAATTGCAAACTCTTTCAAAATTAAAGCAGCGCGCACTCGAAAGCCAGGCCATTTTCAGATATTATATCTCTCAGTTGCAATAGTATCTCGCATTTCGTTATCTGCCTGCCAGACCGACTCTCACCCTGCGCACATTCCACCATTCCATCAGTCTGACTATCTATTGCTATGTCTGCACAATGCACAACACAACACAAAACAAGAAAACCAAAATAAAAAAAAATCTTCCCCGACATCGCAGATACCCTCGTCATTGTAATGTATCTACGTCGATGTATCTACGACGATGAGGACGACGACAACGTTTTGTTGGTGAGCTCCACTACTCTCAGATACTCTGTATGTGTATGTTTTCGTATGTTTATAGTGTTGTTGTTGTTGTTGCCTTTGCTTAAAGCTGTCGACGTTCCACATAGAGTCCACTTTGAGCCCACAAGAACGAACAAAAAAAAAATAAAAGCAAAAGATACGCACACAGTCTTACTTGTTGGCTGGTGTGTTACTGTGGTGCTTGAAATGTTTTTACAAAATGCAAAAAAAAAGTGCTTGTGTAAAACTATCTGGAGGAAGTGGAAAAAAAGTGCTGATTCAACAGAGTTGCCAACGCACAGTAATTGCTGTTAATACAACGTGGTTTTGGGACTATGCGCGAAACAAGTGCCAAAGGGTTCGCATAAAGGGATGCCAATTCAATGTGTGATGATTAAAATATGAATCGGGATTTGAGTTTCAGTTTTTCAAATTTTCAGTATTTCAAAAATTGCTTCATCAATTATTTCTGGAAAAAGTACTTCTAACATTAAAAAAAACAGTAGTTTTTAAAGCGGTTAAAAAAATTAGCCAGTAACTAGTCAAAATTAACCTGCAGCTTAAATTTGTTTACGGATTTTTTGACAGTTTTGTTATAAAAATAAATGTCAAAAGGCTATACATTAAAATAAAGTACAGTTTAAAAATTACTATAGTCATTATCTTTAAGCTCTAAACATATATATGGGCCATTCCATACCAAATCGACCAAAAAAAAAAGTCAAATTTGCGATTTTTCCGACCACTAATTCCAATAGCTCGATTCCCTAACTCCTTTTCGAAAAAAATCGATATCGTTAACTACAATTAACGACAAATATTGTTAGGAGGTATTCCGTACACAGTTCGCTATGATATTTATCGTCAGCTGTCATCGTTAAGAATTTACCGAAAATTGTCGATACGATAGCGTGGAAAAATGTTTGGTTGTTAGGCTGCTTACTTTTCAACGATTTAAACGATTTTTATTGTTAAAAATCTTTCCGAATTATTTGTCTACATAAAAAGCATTGAAAGTTAGGGAATCAATTTTTTCATAACGATCGCTATAGCAAGCGACAATTGCCGGTAGATAGCGATATCGAAAATTATCGTTATGGAGTTACGGAATCGCGCTACAGAGATACAATGATTCAAAGTTTCAAAAAATGGCTCAAAAATCACATTTTGTGTGGTTGTTCAAATTTTTTGAATTATCATATTAAATCTAATTGAATCTAGAACTCACCTTCATCGATTCGGGCACAGAAATTTCATTGAATTTCATTGAAATCGATGAAGGTGAGTTCAAACCACTGGTCGATTGTGCGATGGTGTAGAATGGCCGATATCATAACTGCCAACTTTGTCAGATAAATCTACATTGTCAGATTTTTTTAATTGCCGGTAGATAAAATTAAATCCGTGTAAGATTTTTTATTGTCACACAGATTTTTTTATTTTTGTGTATTTCTTAGTATTTTTTTTTTAATTACTACGGAATTTTATTTATTATCTTTCAAGACAAATTGGTGAATTTTAATATTTATTTATTAATTTATAATTAATATAGAAAACACTATATGGTTTGCGTTTTTATCTATTTTAGATTTTTTTGTGAGATTTTTTGTGGGATTTTTTATTGTATGTGCGAATTTCAGATTTTTGGTAGATTTTTAATGCATGAGAGATTTTTTGTCAGATTTTTAATGGAATTTTTTAATTGAAAAAATCTGTCAATAAATTTGTTAACTACCGCTGTAAGAGAAACAGATTTTTTGTCAGAATTTAGGTTGGCAGCTATGACCCATATATATTTTTTAATTATATTGTATTTAAAAATTTCTTGTTTATGTCAGAATCATTTTTCAAAAGTAACAAACATAGAACTCTTAAAACCCTTACCCAAGTAACCAAGGCTTGATAAAGCCCTCTCAATAGCATTTCTTGCAGATACCAATAGTATATGACTTTTAGTAAAAATGAAAATTATTTTAAAACTAACATCAATAAAAATCGTTTAAACGATTTTAAACGACCTTATCCTGCAATAGTAATACTTATTATCCATTGTACAGCTAGCTCCAATTTGCCATCATTAGCTGTTTAATTAATGCTTTGACAGGCTTTCACAGAGAGTTTAAAGGTTTAACAGAGGTTAGGGAATTGTTTATACAGCTTTTGTGTCAATATTATACAGCTAATGTGTTACTTGGCTATTTTCCAAATCCAAAACGTGAAAATGATGGTTGGGTAATGAAATAAATAAATTAAATGATCAATTGCCGATCATAACCTTTAAAAAATTTCAACTAGTGATTGTCGAAATTTACCTTGAAATCTTGAACCTCCAATCACCTAAACCTCATATAATTGTCGATGAATCCTAGGTATTTGACTATCAAAAAACTATAAATTAAACAATAATAAAGAAAGAAATAAAAAAAAGAAAGTCACAACCATATTACTAAATGAAAACTATCAAAAAACTGTCACTTACTTAATACCTACAATATTAATACGCATTACTTTTAAATACAGCAAATAGAAAAATTAAAATTCAAAAGTACTGAAATAAATAATTATTTTTAAACGATTTCACAGCGCAATCATTAATACTCATAGTGTTTTAGATGAATCTGTGAAATTTTCACATTCATGAAATTATAATTTTCCACTTGTTTTAGCTATTAAAAAATGCATACTACATACAAATATATCGTGCAAATATTTTCGCAAGTGGGTGAAAATTTTCAAAAATACATGCACGGCCAGACAATAACAAAAAAAGAGTAACGCACTTGATGATTAGGTGGGGCATACTGTGGAACCAAATTAGATATTAGCTGGTTAAAAATCTGGATTAGGTTATGATAACTATCGGCTAATCAACTAACCAACTGAGCTCTTGAAAAATATGAAATATAGTATTTCAATATTTCAAAACAATTTGGAGGATTTGTCATACACAAGAAACTAAAAAAAAATATATCATGATGATACTGGTTTATCTAATATTTCGAATACCTCATACAAAATTAATTTTGAACTATGTCATAGTTTATAATGGCTTTCTCTAATTTGAATGATCAAATTATCATTTAAAACTAGATTTTGGGCCGTGTTCACAATGTCCAGTTAAGTGTTTCAGTTCCATATATTCTATTGGTAACTCTGAGTTAAAGTGACAGTTAGTGCTTAACCGAAGATGGTGAAAACGGCCCTAAAAGTCAAATGGTTACGGTTCCAATTGGCATTATTTTATTTTATAAATGTTTCTAAAAAAAAACAACTTTTGGCCGCCCACACCAGAAAACGGCACCACTGTGGAGCAACAACGGCATCAGACACCGTCGTTCGTTCAGGTTGTTGTATTTCATTTCGTCGGGTATCTATGTGGGGTATGTGTATCCGTGAGTTGAGTGCACTCAGTATTTAATTAGTTAGAGAACGCCAAATGAATGAATTGGAAAACAGAATGCAAATTAAATTTTATTTTCGTCTTTGCGAAACACACACGCTCACTCACTCACACATGCTGGTAAAACACACTTGTTAGACGAGATGATTAATTGTCATTTATGAAAAAAAAAAATTAATCTCATGGATTAGAAACTGAGATAAGAATATGAGAACACTTTGAAATTACAGTATTTAGAATAAAATTTCACAGAAAAACTGATTAAAATTAATTTTATGTTAAGTAGTATCTATTAATCATTAAAAGAGAAAAAAAATATTATAGCTATGCCAATTTTAAACAATTTTACATAGTATTTATGAATCATTTGTACAACAGACCTTAACTTGGAAAAGTATTCCAGTGATAAAAGCTTCCGCCGTACTTTTATCACTAGAATAAAATAACAATTCCGTTCTAGGTGGATTAAATTTGACCAAAAACCATAAAATTTTTAATATGATTGTATAATATAATTTAATATTATTAGTTTGCTTCATACGCCTGTGATTCGGTTTCGAATATAGTTCTCGGTTTCGAAGGTTTATAAGGAACGTTTATTTAAATTCTTCTCCAAATCGACAAAATTATTAATTTTCACCATTAATTTCGATGTATATTTTGGCTGTCAAAAAAAATTCCGTAGATTTATTAATTTTTGGTCTCTATCCAGTTTAAACTCAGAATTTGACGTGAATCAAGCACGTGCTTCATGCACCCAAAAATGATGTATGGAGCAACATAATTCTCAGGTGACGATATAAATGTTATTGATTTGATATATTTAAGTTATCGTTTGGTTTGATGGAAAACGGTTTACCATTTCATATTCCAAAAATTGTCAGAACGAAAGGTCCATTAACGTCTAGTCTGATACACTTTCAACCCAAAATTACTTCGGATCATCATAATTAGTTATATTATTTTATTTTAACGATATATATGATCGGGACTAAATTTATTTTTAGTTTTTTTTTTAAATAAAAAATTTGTTTAAAATAAAATTGTTAAAATCACAAGTAATCAGTCACCCATAACTCGTATGTATCATGTCTGTCATTTCCGGCCTGTAACTGCAGTCACATGTATAGTACGTAATCAAGGTCAAATGTATTTTACGTTAAAAATATTTTTATTTTTGTCATAATGTTAAAAAAGATAAGAAAAACTTACTCAAAAGTTAGTTGTGCGCAAAAAAAAATCCAATAAATTTTCAAAATCGTGGACTTAATCCAAAAGATGACTCGTTCCAGCAGATACTTTTATGGCTTATTTTAAATATTGTTAAAATCAGTTATTAAAATACACAGTTTTATTTTATTTAATATTTTGTCAGCACATAAACAAAATTTATTAACACGTTTTTGTAATAAAATTCAGCTAATTTGTTGGTTTGCACGTTTCTGTTGCTTTAAACACAAATGTATCTGTTGGATGCACTTTTCGCGATCGCGTGTTGTATCTCGTTGTAGCGCGTTCGTTCAGCTGTTGTGTAGATGCGAGGATGCGGCCGGCGTTGCAGTCTTGCAGCCTAGAACTGAGTTCCAAATGCATGCAAAAAAGCGATTACAAAACGTTGATAAGTCGACGTACAAAAGTGAGCAAAAACAAAAAAAAAAATACAAAAAGTATCTGTGCGGTGCGCGTTGTTGCGATGGATCACAAGCACGAGAGCCGAAGATGGGCGAAAAGTTGCTTCGCTGTTGTTGTTGTTGTTGCTGCTGCGTCGACGAGAGAAACAAGTTACAAGCTAGTATTTCAAAGATACTTTATTGCAGTTTTTCAATGGCTGCTGCAGATACTTTTTCGTTGTTGTTGTTGTAATTCATAGATTTATTTTTTTTTTAATTCTTTTTACTTTAGTTATTAGTTGCTATTATTTGTTGTTGTTGCGTTTTGTTATAATGTGCCACGTGTTCAAATGTATCTCTGTATCTTCAAAATGTATCTGAGAGTTTTAAAAGTATCTTTTAATTGAGCATTAACGGTATTGAGTATGTGTTTCTATTAAATGCTTCTTTTATTTAAAATTAGCTTAAAATATTTAAAATTTATTTAAAAATAAATAAAAACTAGGCACGTTTTTGTGGTTTTTTTAATGTTTTATTTTTTATTAACGGTTTTACGTAGTTTTATTTAAGCTTACGTTTTAGTTAGTATCTAATTTGTATTTTTATTTAAGGTTTTAAAAAATTTCTTGGCTGAGTATCTGTGAAATTTTGTATCTAGCAGTTTGGGTTTTTTTTTTGTTTTTGGGGCGGCGTTGCGTGAATTTTTTACGGTACTTTATCCTTTTTGTTATTTTTGGAAATTGACTGCGTTCTGTTGTTGGTGTCGTCGAATGGGTGCGTGTGAGAAGCGTATCGAATGTGGTTGGGTCGAAGTTGTGGAGTTGTCCAGGGGCCGTGGGGTGTGTCGTTGATGGAAATACCAACAACAAGTTTAATCAAAGTCTGCTTCGTTGCATCTGCAGCTAATACAAAAACAATATAAAATGCTTTTTCGGTATCAAATGGATCTGCAGTGTTTCAATAGATGTTTGGCAATAGATGTCACTGATGAGCAGTTTTTAAAACGCAGTCAGGTTTATGTAGTGTTTTTCTGTTTTTTTTTCCTTTTTTTTTGTTTTACTGGTCAGACGCTAATGTTGTTTTTAATCAGCATGCGCGCGAAAGTTATGCAATTTTAGAATTTATTTTAATGTTATGAAAATTTTACTTTTGAAAAATTTTCTATTATTTTCTTTAATAGTCGCCGTTGTAAATATCCTAACTTTTGGTGCATTTATGTAAAAATCCGTAGCGCTGTCAAATATATGCTTGGCGCTATGTTAAATAGTTGTAGATACACGATATTGTATGCGAATTGACAAATTTCGAGGTTGCTTATTAATTTTGAAGTTATCTGCACTTTGTATGTTATTTAAAAGTATATATTATTTTTAAAAGTGTATTTTTTTAAGTTTTCACAGTTTTCACAGTATCTCACAGATATTTGTAAGTATCTCACAGTGTTTTTTGCGTATCTAAGAGTCTTTAAATGTATCTGACATGCAAATACAACTCGCTCAGGTTGTGTTGATCTCACTAGTGTGCAGCTTATAATTTTTATGTACGATTTTTATGCACGGCAAAGCACGCGAATGCATTTTAAAGATTGTTTTCGATCTAAGCCAATTTGAAGACGCACAAATTCCATAGAACAAGTCGCATGTGTAATTTTTATAGTTTCAATTTTTATTTAAATAATTAAATATTATTTTTTAATTTTTCTAAAATTAAAAACACTTAAAATAAAACAGTTTAACGCACGTTTGGTATTTAAAAGATATTTTTTTTTGTATTTTTTAGCACAAACACGGTTTTTTTCGTTTTCGACGAAGCTGGCAAAGTTTTTGAGTGGTGTTTTTGGGTGTAATTGCCAAAACTCAATTAATCCAAGTGGTTTTAGTAAACGAGACGAACGATTTTTCTATTTTTATTTTTTAATAAATCACAATTATTGCAAATTTCAAATGAGTCAAAATATTTTTTTTAATATTTCTGCGAATATATTTTAAAATAATTTCTAATAAATTTTTCTGAATATTTTTGATTATTTTTCTGATTATTTTTGTGGTGCTGCGTCCGCGTCCGTCCGCGTTACTGACGATTGGCGCTGTTGATGGCTGGCGTTTGGCTAACGTCTGGCGGCGGTGCAGCAAACCGTGTGTAAAAATCTTTCGTTTGCGAATGCGAATTTCAGCTCGCGTTCTCGTGCTCTGCTTTGCTGTAGCAGCAAAACGCCAAAGCGACAAAAAGCTTGCTGCACACATATACAAGTCACACAGTATCGGTGAGAGTTTTTGCCAAATGCATCTGTATTGTTGCCAGAGTCGTCGTCATCGTCGCGCGCCACCCTGCCTGCTCGACGACTTGTGCTCTGAGCTCTGTGTTTAGTAGGTTTTATTTTTTGTTGATTCTGTTTTTTGTTTGGTCTGGCACCGACTACACACATGCAAAATGCACCAATACAACTGATGGAACAGCCAGTTTTTTTTGTGTTTGCATTTGATGGTAGTCGTTGTGGCTGCTGCGACTGCCACGCACGCACACAAATGCAGCGGCGGCGAACAGCAACCACCACCCAGTGGCACTTTTTTGCAGCTCTCGTCGCCTGCAACGTTTGCAGCATTTGCTGCATAACCGGCCGCCGCAGCAAACAAAATTAAGTGTAAAAAAAATAATGAATAAATAAAAAAAAAACAACACTTTGTGGCTCAGAGCTCAGAATGTTTGTTGCATGCAATTCTGTTCGTGTTCCGTGCAGAGCGAACGAACGAACCCCAAGGGCGCGCTACAAATCTGCAGCTCAGTTGTTGGTGCTCTGCACCGTAATCATCTAGTTGTTGTTTTGTTCGTCGTCTTCTAGTTGTTGTTGTTGTACACATAGTTTTCTTGTTGTTGTCTTGCGTTATTGTTGTAGCTTTTATTCTTTAGTTAGAGTTGCCAACCTTTTATATTTTGCAAACATTTCAATTAACCTCGTGTGCCGCGCTGTGTTTGTTGGTTACATTTTTTGCATTTCTTTTTTTTCTTTTGCTAAGCAACTCTACCACGCGCAACATGACTGACGGACGTTTCTTTCCATTCACTCTTAATTAACTTTCAGTGCACTCAACAATGGCGGCGGCCAATGCGATACAATCAAACTATTTAGTGGGGATTTGTCACTGCAATAATCGGCTGTGGCGGTTTTCTAAAGCACCACTGTGTCAAAATATTATAACAAGATAATAGAAATTAAGCTTGATATAGAGATCAGCAATGTCAGTACCTGTCAATTATAAAAAAAGTACGATGTAATGTTCTAGCTACTCCATTTTCTAACTTTGTCCATATGTACATTGTACACACAGAAAATGCTCTTTTAACATCATGTTGAAAGCACGAAAAAGTTAGTTGTGACAACCAACTTGATTCGGTTCAAACGTATTCTATAAAAATTTGTCGATGGAACAGTCGTGTTCTTCAAAACCTGTTCCAAATTGGTTTTAGTTTAAATTAAAACATAAGATAAGAGATAACCGGTTGGGCAAAGAGTTGTTTGCCGCAACAAAAATCTCGAATCTGTATGTAGATTTAAATCCGAGAATCTCGAAAAATCATTTTTTAATTATTTAGAAATTTCAATAACTTCAAAGTATGGAACTATTTAAGAGAGTATTATTCCGTTTATTTTTTAGATGTAAAAACTGTTTAGAATTCAATGTAACCATCTGAAGCGGACTGGTATATAACAAAATTTTACTGATCTTTGTTTCCAAATCGGCCCGAAATACATATCGGCCATTCATAACGTAAATCTGTGTTTTTTAGTACAACCGGCGACCTTATTATTTGTATCAACCTTTAAGATCCATAAAATAAGCGTTCTTTAGTAAAAGCAGTCATCTAAAATTGTTACAACGTCATTTCTTTTTCAGGAAGTATACATGGACCTTAAAATGGTCTAAATTTCAAATGGTTATGCTCCTATTCGTACGAATGGTTCGTAATAGCCTAACTTAATATACCCTTGTACCCAATGTGAAAAGAGTAGGGCTGTGCGATTAATCAATTAATCAGACACCCTGATTAAGTGATTAATCAGAATTTTGATTAATTGAAAATAAAACAATTTTATTCAACAACATTTGAACATTTTGTCAACTTAAATAAACTTTCAAGAATCATATAGTAAAGTATTCTTAAATATTTCGCGACGGAGAAATTAATTAATCATAAATTTTGATTAATCAAAATGTTGATTAATCAATTAATTTTGATTAATCAGAATCCTGATTAATTTATTAATCAATGTTATGATTAATCGAAAAATATTGATTAATCAATTAATCAGAAATTTGATTAATCAAAAATTTTAATCAATCGATTAATCAAAAAATTTAATTAATCGATTAATTAAATAAAATAACATTCTAAATAATTCTAAAATCGAGAAGAATTCGGTTAGAAAGAAAAATAGAATTTGACTAATATCAATAAAATACTACTTAAATTCAAGAATTTGTCATCTGGATATCAAGAAAGCAAATTCCTTAGTTGTCAAAAAGTAAACAAACTTTATTCTACACGATTTTCAGAAGTTAATTTATTGATTATTAAAAACCAAAAAAAAACACGCAAAATTGTTGCTGTATTATTCGCAAAAGTGCCTGCATGTACCTGCTGTTGTTTTAATCGGTCTGTAATATTCGCTCGTATGCTCTGTCGCCATCTGAGCATGTCTGTCTGTTGAAAATAACTAAGTCAAATTTTCCAGATATTCAGACATTATGTTCTTAGGTATCAAAAAAGTAACTAAGTACAATTTGTCTGGATTGCAGATGTTTTTTCTTAGATATCAGAAAATGGCATGATATACAATGTTTGCATGTGTGTGTTTTCACGAGTAGAACAACAAAGCACAGCCAGACAAGCAAGCGTCTGTGATTCATTCTAATGCTCTACATCCAGAAGAGACTCGGCCCTTAGTACTGGCCCAATAGTCAGAACATCCGTAATATCAAATGGCCTTTCGAACGCAGATTTGGATGTCCTCTCATATCCTCCGTTTCAAGTAGATTGGCTAAAGTGGTTTCATCCATTCGTTCGACATAACATGTCCAGTCGTGTTTCTCAGATCCAATCTAACAGAATCAGGGGAACATTACTTAATTTTCGCGACATAAGCGTTTAGGGTTTCCTTCTCAATTGACCATGTAGCACCTTACGGCATAAGTTACTCTCAGTTTTATCTACAGACAGGTTTCTATCCAAGACGCAGGGACTCTATTTGACTGGTTGACACAATGTACTTCTTCTCCTCGTTTACTGCTAGACCTATTTGATTACTGCTCTATCTCGAAAAATATTCCCTATTGAAAAATCGCACGAAAGTGAATCAATTTGTCTGATACCTCTATAGGTATTAAATGTTGCGTAGTGTCACAGAGAGGAAAATATAAAGTGTAGATGTAAAAACATATTCAATGCAGATCAGAGACTTGAAAAATTTAAAGCAGCAAGTAAAGGGTAGTACTAACTTAATATAAACAATTTAATAACTGCTTCCTAGGGAAAATAAATAATTACATAAAAATATTTATTTAATCATTAACTTACTTGCATCACTTGAGACACACACAAATGGAGCATATGAGCAACGCTACTTGCACAAATTAAAAACCATGCCAACGTTTCTGAACATTCAAAATTTCGAAACGATTATGCCAACAAAAAAAAATGATAAATGAACAGACAGATAGTAGAGAGATTGCACAAGGAGACAAAAAAGAAGAAAAAAAAAGCAAAATAATTCCTTTAAAAACGCGAGATCATAAAATTCACTCATATCAGCCAAGCCACCACTCACTCAGTCAGTCTGTTAGTACGTCAGTCAGTCAGTCCAATGAGGCTACCAAACATACGTCCGCAACATAAACCGTACCGTGTTATGAGGTACTACTTTTCGATCGAGGCTCATCTCAGTTTTCGAGTACTTGGCCACTGACCATCGACGATTGAGGCGAGGAAGACTCGACGCGAATCCTGTTTTGATTCCCACAGATTTCGCTACGTACACCGGTGTTTAATGTCTGTGTGTCAGTCGGTCCGTCCATCTGTCTGTCTCTGTGTATGTATAATAAGATGACATCCAACACTTCTTTCGTATCGAACCCCCCTATAAAAATCGAGCAACAAATCCGAAGCACGGCATAAAAAAATGATGATTTTTTATTAATTTTTTTTTAGTTTTTGGTCTAACCTTCCGTATCGTATCTTCTGATACTCGTGCAGAGCAATAACGAGGCGGACGAATTAGAGGACACAGACGTGACTGGCAAAAAGGATCGGCGGCCGTCGTGTTCGTCGCAAGGACAATGCAAGAGTGTGTATGAAAGGGTTTGTGGCCGCGAGGATGGACATTGTCCAGAAATGACGAAGGTGAATTTTATCAAGTGAGTCCTCAGTAATCAGAGGAACACTTAAATGTATACCGAAGAATGGAGTAGCTGTGACCAAAATTTATAAGAGATAATATTTTTTTAATAAATTTTAGAAATATAATTTTGGTTAAGATGTATGTATTTGGTAAGTTTTATTTCTATAACGACGATATTATCAGCTCAATTATGAACCAAAATTCAATATAAATACTTTCATTATTAAGATATTTGGTAATTACTGTGAATGTTATATAAATGTAATTAACTGGAAATATCGTCGTTGTAGAACGAAAAGTCACCAAATACACTTTCAAAATGCCAAATATTCATTTACAAAAATCTTTATAAATATGTCCATTTTTAATCGATGATCTCAATTTTTTTACCACATGATAAGAAAATGAAAATCTATTAATTGAATTTTCAATTTTAAAAATGCATTATTTACTTTTTATAATATTACAACAAACCTGAAAATTAAGTTTTTCAAAATATAGTTTTTCATTGGTAACTTTTTGTTCTACAACGTCTCATTTTTTCCGGATTTACACATATTATAGCGCAAAAGCTCTGAGGAACGTAGATCAGGAATCTCTCACCATGTGTTATATTTGTACTCAAAATTGTCATTATAGTCAAATCCGAATGGCTAGAAAATAGGCTTTTCAAGGCTAACGTTTATTCTCGGAGGCTCTAAAAACAATATTCAATGTTATTTCGGCAGCATTCACCCATGTCTGAGTATTATGCTGATCCCAGTGTCATGCATTTTGTGGTGCAAGACTGGGCGAAACATTGGCCCACACTTTCTTTTCTACAGGGGATTCTGAAACCTTAACCAATAAATCTTTACGATAAATTCTGCGATATATATCTAGAGGAATGAAAATTTATGTTCACAATAATTAACTAATAAACTTGGATAAATGTTTGAAAATCCATTTCCCTGATATGAAATGATGATATGAAATGATGATATGAAATTTCATGTCGGGAGAAAAAAAATATTCAAAGGAAATGTCAAATTCTCCGAAAGAAAGAAATAATTGTCAGGTGAAGAATTGTCGTTGAAGATTTGGCTACAATCCCGACCATTGACCATTGATCTTGATTTTTTTTTATCGTAAGCCATACCATTCTCGTTTAATTTATATAAACTCTATATGCAGGGTTTATCTTTTTAAATTGCATTTGGTCCGCTTTAGCTTTACAACGTCGAAATAATGTTAAAAACTTGTTCTAGGGAAACGTTTTCTGGCTAAGAAAAATACACGGAAGAATTGTCTCCAGAAATATTTGGCACAGAGATGATTTATCTCGGGAAATAATTCTCTATGAAGGAATTATCGGGTAAAGAATTGTCCGTTTTTCCTTAACAACATCATATTGTAAAATAAAAACCTCTTCTAGAAACTTTTTCTAGGAAAACACTTTCTGAGTAAAAATAATTCGTGGATGAAGTAAGTATGGTCACCAGAAGATTTGTCTCGGGGAAAAACTAACGGGAAAAGATCTGATTGAAGAATTGTCGTAGATGAATTCACCACAATCCCGATTTCATCGATCTGGATTTGTATGTTTGTTTTTTTTTTATCGAAAACCAAGCAAATTTCGTGTTGTTTAAGATAATCGAAAATAATAATTAGGATCTCGATTAAGAACAACATGGAAATGATATTGTAAAATAAAAACATCAACAAATATTGCAGATTGGTTATCTGGTCAAGTGCATATTTTTTACGGTATATTTATGTAATATCGCAGGCAAGCAAGAAATAAATATTTCTTGAAATAAACCATAAGTTTTAATTTTGAAACTTCTGCTGAAACTAAATTAAAAAAAATGCGTCGATTGCGTACTTTTTGTTTGCACGTCCAAAACCGCGCAAGGACAATGATTAATCGATTCGATTCTTTCTGACAACAAGGCCACAAAAATGCTTTGAGATATTATGACATTGTTAGTTGTTGTTGTTCTTTTGAGTATAAGGTTCCACTGTTCAAAGCCTTTCATGAAATGTTTACCTAAAGTTTTAAATTCAACGACATTTGCATTTCTAATGCAGCATCCGGAAAATCCCTATAAAATACAGAGGTTTTTTTACTATATTATTTTATATGAAAGTGTAGGGTGTTTTTTTTTTTTATTTTATATGGACTTTTTTTTCTATAAGATATTTTGTAGGGATGCTGTCGGTGTCACATTCTACTGCCTCGCCTCATGAGCTGACCAACATTCTTCCGCGAGCCGACTCTATGGGCGTTCATTGACACATAGACGGGTTCCGTGCTGGGTTCTCGCTCGTGAGGCGACGAATGTAGAAGAAGAATAGGATGAGTCGTCGAAAGGGGGGAGATGTTAACCTTAAGACGAAAAGCACACACACGATATGCTTTTGTGACATATGAGAGTATGTTATACCTGAGTAGGTAAAGTAATAGTCGAATTCGAAGAAGAAGAAAAGGAGGATGCATTCAGTGCTTTTTTTATGGTTGGTTGGTACTGTTTTGTTGTATGGCTCCTGAGCCGTTGTGTACACATAGCCACAAAAAAGGATGCAACGCAGGAGTAAAAGGATATCATTTGATATCAAATACCGTAGCGTTTGGTGTTGTTGACCACATGCGGAAGGACGAAAGCATTGAGTTTTATATGTGCCTGTTGCTGGTCATCATTAGGGTCGTGTTGCTTGCCTGTATTATTTTTTTTGTTGCTTTCTAGATGGACAACACCCTGGACACTTCATACGCAACGAGTAGGTTGGGTGTTGGGTGATGCTACTGCTGGTGGGAAAATTTATCTATATTGTCGATGGTGCGATGCGTTGTTTGAGGCAACGAATTAATCTTTTCTTTGGATTTTTTATTTATATTTTTTTGCTTTATATTTCTGCACTAAATACATTTTTTCCTACTGTCAGCTTGTGGAATGTTTTGTCGTCACTTTGGCGTGGAACAAAAGGACTGCTGCTGCTGCAACAACAAATATATTTTTATTGTAAAATATTTTTTTTTTTCAATTTTTTGTTTTTACCAGAAAATGCAAAACTCTGTGCATAGTAATAAAAGATGCCAGCGGCGTGAAGAAAATATGGAATAATGATGAAATTGGATGAAGGTGTTAAAAAGTAAAGGAGTTTGGCTTTGTTTTCTGCTGTGGCTTTTTGTTAGCTTTCATTTTGAATTATAACGGATGCTGCTTGAAATGTAAAGAATGGGAAAATGTTGTGCGGACAAAAGGGACTATCCACAGAAAAAAATCATCATCATATTGATGAATTCTGTTCTTTAAACCATGATTCATTGTATTGATGAACGATTCATAATATTGAAAACTATAAAACATCAATGTTATGAATTCAATATCAATTAGATGAATGACCCAAAAAGTGTATGTGAAGAATATGTTTTATAATATTAATGAGCAAATACTTAAAATATAGCATATACATACACAGAAAAAAATGTACATCATATTGATGAATTCCGTTCTTCAAACCATGATTCATTGTATTGAAGAGTCATTCATAATATTAATGACTAACGCCATCAATGTTATGAATGCGAGCATAAATATGATGAACGCTTGGTAACTGTCGAGAAAGTGTACTTCAATATGTTGAACTGTATGTGAAGAATAAGTTTCATCATATTAATGAACAAATACATAAAATACAACATATTTTACTTCATATTGAAGAATGCTGTTCATCAAACCAAATTTCAATCAACATATTTATTTTCGTTCATTTTTTGCCGTCTTTCTCAGTTCCCTAGTAGTTCTTGTATGTTATTTCTTATATAATGCTTGCTCGACATGCATAAATTAGTAAAATGTTTTATAATATACTTATTTATAATTACAACTTTTTATTAAAAATAAGTTATATTTAAAAATAAATATATATAAAAGAAAAATTGTTTGAAATTTTTTTTTTTCGGATAATTATTTTTTTCTGTTATTTTTTAAATAAAATTTTTACAACAACAAATTTTTCAAATTATTTAAAATAATTTTTTTTTTTTAAACTTCGTTAAAAAATATTATTTTCAGAAATATTATGACAAATTCATCAATATGACGTTTCAAATTCATTGTATTGAATAGTTCGTTCTTTACTATGATGTTCGATAGTATGAATAATTTCATATATTTAATGAATGTATTCATCAGTGTGTCCGGGGTCATCAGTACCCAATTAAGAATTAACGACCGGCACAAGCCTGACACAGGCTTGTGCCAATGCTACTCAGGCCTGTGCCAACGCTGTTATCGTTCCAAGACTGTGTCAAGAATGGAATGATAACTATGTTACAAGCCTGTAATTCAGGATTGTACTAAGGCTTGTGTCCCAGGCTTGTACCAAGGCTTGTGCCTCAGTCTTGAAAGAAGACCTATGCCCCAGACTTGCGACAATCCTTGTAATACGCCTGAAGATTCAGGCTATTGGGCATAATTTGTCATGGGCATTGCATTTATTATTCATGTCATTACACTGGAGAGATGTGTCTGTAGATAAATAAATATGTAAGAGGTTAACAACGAATTTAACAGTAATACTTACGTAAATTTGCAGATTTATTGTTCAGATAACTCCAAAGAGTTGAGTTTCTCGAATATATTTTTTGACGTTTAAAAATCGTCAACAAACATTTTTTTCATCAGATAAGTGTTCTTTAACATGGAAACAACACATATATCAAGGCCTGTGTGGAGTCTGTGAGTGAAGATTGTGCTAGGCTTGTGTCTAACCTAAACTAACAAGGCCTATGTAAAGCTTGGGAGTGACGATTGTCCCAGGCTTGTGTCTAATCTAAACTAACGAGGCTTTTTTGAAATCTGGGAATGACGAATGTGCCAGGCTTGTGTCTAGCTTGATATATCAAGGCCTGTATGGAGTCTGTTAGTGACGATTGTGCCAGGCTTGTGTCTAACCTAAACTAACAAGGCCTATGTAAAGCTTGGGAGTGACGATTGTCCGATGCTTGTGTCTAGCTTGGTGTATCAAGGCCTGTGTGGAACAGACACAAGCCTGTTCATACCCAGGCTTGTGTCTGGCCCGATATAACAAGCCTTGGTAGCCAAGCCTGTAACAAGCCTGGCACTTTTGTTGCAGCCTGGAAATTCCCACCTGGGTATGAACAGTATGAATGATTAATGATTAATATGATAATATAATAAGGTAGGCGGTGAAAAACGCATAAAATTTATTAATAAATTCATCAAATTGAAGATTTTTTTTTTGTATATACATCATATTGAAGAATGTTGTTCATCAAACCAAATTTAATAAATACATAGTTCTCAAGTAGTTCTGATATGGTATTTCTTAAATAATGCTTATTTGGCATGCATAAATTAGTAAAATATTTTTTCGGACAAATTTTATTTCGAAAAAAATATTTTTTCGGACAAATTTTATTTCGAAAAAAATATTTTTTGTTATGGTATGGTATTTCTTATATAATGCTTGTTTGGCATGCATAAATTAGTAAAATATTTTTCGGACAAATTTTATTTCGAAAAAAATATTTTTTCGGACAAATTTAATTTCGAAAAAAATATTTTTTCGGACAAATTTATTTTCGAAAAAAATATTTTTTCGGACAATTTTTTTTTCAAACAAATATATATATTTTTTTTTTTTTCGTTGGCTCAAATTTGGTTATAATGACTAAATGATATAACATTAGGTTATAGCAACCAATATTTATTTGAATTAACTGCGAAATAAACTGTGTTTAGAAAAACGTCGCCAAAGCAGCACAACATCAGTCGCACATTTTTCTTTTCACTCGTTTTTCTGTTGGTGACAGCTAGTTCATTTATAGAATAAACGTGAACTTCTTTTAAGGGCCTATTAGTTCTTACTATTCGATTTTTTATGCTGAAATATATTTCCAGAGTTCTTACTTGGGCAAAAAACAACGCTTGACTCAACTGATTCGTTCTCTAATTATAAAATATGATCACCACAATCAAATCTTTTTTCTGCCTGTAATGTAAGTTCGTTGCATGAAGCATTCTTCGATGCGCCAACACTATTACATTTCCCGCCAAAAATATATAATGCGTGCATTTTATTTCGCTGCCTGTTTCTCACATATATTTCACAATGATTATTACAGCTTACTGCTTTTGCTTTACACTCCACCATTCTAATACGCGATGCAGTTTTTTTTCATCTTTTTATTATTTTTTTTTCTTTGCCCAACAGTAGACAGGAGGAACTCTGCATGTATCGCAGAGTTACGATCGGTGCAGTGTGGCCTTAACAAACATAAAAAAAAGAAGTACAAAAAATTTCATTTGACGTTTTCTGCGCGTGTGTTTGTGCAGAGTGCAGTTAGCTACGATCGCACACAAAGTGCAACATCGAGCTATAGTTTTTTTTGTATATTGCTTAGATATAGCGACTGGTTTTGTAGAGTTTATTTATAGCCACTAACTGGCGGATAGCAACAGCGTAGATCAAGCCAAGTGGCCTCACAACATATGAGAGACGAAGTTGTGCGGTTAGAAGTTGTCGCAGCCGATGAAGTGTTTCAAATGCATACAAAAAAAAACTGCATTTTGTTCACAATTTATAGAATGTTTATTATTTTAATTATAATAATTGGACAATGAAAATATTTGAAACATGTGTGTGCCAGCTGTGTTTAAGAAAGCTGGACAATTCTTCCGCTACAATTCTTCCCCCAGATAATAAATCCCCGACAATTCGTCCCCAGACAATACATCCTTAGACAATTCTTTCCTGAGCCAATTCTTCACAGAGACAATTCTTCCCCGAACAACAAGATTTTAAATTTTATATTACATTAATTCATAATCCAAAATCTGTACTGAATTCGCATCCGGTACAAAACCTAAACGATCACAGAAACGAGGGAGGAAACCGAATTCAAAAACCTTTATTCGTTTCAACGCATATACTGTGCTGTACTAGCATTATGTTTTATATAACGGAATAAAATATTTTGGCAAATTGTCCCCCTGGAACCCTAGTCAGTGAACTTGATAAAACATTCATATTGATCATAGTTTATTGAATTCAAAAATGAATTCCACTGTTGTAAAACTTCAAAAACAATTTTGAAATGTTTGAGTAGTAAAATTCGGTGCGTAGTAAAATTCGGATAGAAAAATGTACGCTTAACCAAGTTATTTATTCCTCGAGACTCTCGACATTACGTCTCGTTTGTAATTCATTAGTGAGTCGTAGCCAAAACGTGACGACCGATCCACACAAAGTTGTGTAGGCAGTGAACGTCAAGACCCCTACTAAATCGAACTTTTCTTTAGCACGTAATTTTTAGTCAGGTTTTATTTTTATTGGTATTTTTTGTTATTTTGCATTTTCTTGTCAACGCGCATTTATCGCCATTATCGTTGTCGTCAAGCCGGTCTGCCAAGTACCATGCGGTACAGTAGGGCAGCGCAGTTGTGTAAAAAGACAAAAATAAATCCGCGTCATTCGTAAAGGTTCCCCCTGGCAATAAGAACGACGACGCGCATAAGACCTGCAATAATTATATTTTTCTTTTTTACATTTTCTTTCTCATATCAACTTTATACGTCTTTCCTTATTTTACCTCGACTAGTAATACATCCTCCACCTCCTTCTTCCCCTTTTCCTAATTCGTATACTGCATTTTGCGTCCATCATCTTTCAGTCCTCCTCTTCTTTTTCGCTTCCTCCCTCTGCTTCCACTGTTGTTTTTTTTTCATCAAGTCGTTGTGTGCATCTGCGTCCTCCTCATGCAACTCAGTTTGCAATGCGTCACGTTGCACTCACTGCACATTTCAAGGACTTTCGAGCCACTTGGTCGTTGTCGGTCGTTGACGGCAGCGATCATGTGAAGATCAAGCGGCCGATGCGTCAGGGCGGCATCGGTGGTGCACACCATTTAGTAGTTCAGTAGTGTGCGATTTGTTGGTCTTGGTAAAACAAAGTGCAGCCCATGCCATGCAACGATGAGTTCACATGGCGTCATGTGTTGCAATGGCCTGATCATCTCGAGCCGCACACCAGCGACCAATAACATGCCATTTATAGGTATCATGAGCGCCCGTTGCAGTTGCCTCTCTCCTCAACCTGCGCACATGCGTTTTAAATGGTACAGTAGAGGTGCTCATAACATACATTTATTCTATAACATCTACTTTTTTAATAATTCAAATTTGTAGCTTCACCGAAACTAAACTATTTATATCTCTACGGGGAATTGACTTATCATAGTAGAGTTTTCAAACCCCAACAGCGAAATCACCGCATTCCCAAATTCGTGATTCAAAATTTGCTCAAGTGCTCCTTAAAATGCAGTTTTGACCTTTGGAATATATGATAGGTGTACGAAAAGGGAGGAAAGATAGAGTAGCGTTGGTGGAAGTGCGATTTCAATATCAATTATATCGGGAAATAAAGAAACCGATAGGTTGTACCACAAACGTATCAAAGAATGTACTGAAGAACGAATCTTTTTTGTAATATGTGGTGTTGTTCAGAGCCGCACGAGCTAAGAAGGTATTGAATTGGGTCAATGCCTGAATGGAAACAGGCCATGTATTTCCCTCAAACAAACGGTTCTTTGGTGATTAAGAGAATCTATGGAGGTTGAAATATTTTCATCTCATGTAAAATATATCGAACGAGGTTCTATTCGATCCAAATAGATGCAGGGAGATTGTTCCCCAAACGTATCGTGCGACTGAAGAACGAATTTTCTCTGTAATGCTTCAAAAAGACTCATGCTGCTCGGGTATTCTGGTGGACGCACAGCAGTCAGTGCAGCATTCTTCAGTTTAGAAAAGGAATGTGTCTTACGGTGAATGAGGACAAGATATCAACAAACATAAAGTCTCAACGTTTTGGATAAAAAGAACTTGAAAGTAATGAATGAACTTAGGAACCAGCATAAATAATAATAATGTCAGTCTTGAGATTAGCCGTAGATTAACTCAAGAATAAGCTTAGAGTGAAAACAAGTTCTCAAATACAACTGACACGTCATAATTGATACTGGTCCGAAACCTATCATGGGTTGTAATGGTCAAATAAGTAAGTAAAATAAAATAATGCTCCAGCCCGAGACAAAATTTCTGACATTTTTCAGGAATTTTTCGGGCATATTTCCGGCAAATGCACAGCTAAATGAAATATCTTGGGAAGTGTATAGCAGATTGTAAAATTTGATGGCATTTGAATGGCAGATTTACGCCATATTTTGGGAATAGGCAGAAAACAGACAGCTTTTGATACAAATTCCGCCTTTCTCTGTTGGCAATATGTCGAGAAAATGTTTCTGACCTGCCTCGACCCTGCCAAAAATTTTGTCTGGGGACCCGAAACAAAATTTTTGGCTTTTTTCTGGAATATTTCGGGCATATTGCCGGCAAATGCACAGCTAATATCTTGGGAAGAGTATAGCAGGTTGTAAAATTTAATTGCATTTTAATGGCAGATACAAACTCCGCCTTTGTCTGTTTGAAATATGTCGAGAAAATATTTCTGCCAAAAATTTTGTCTGGGGTAGGTACTTGGCAGCTTCTTTCGAAACATCAAATGTAGGATCATTCCAACGGATGTCAAATTGAATTGATATGCACAGAACACCAAGAGGAGATGTCTCCGAAATATGCACAACATCCAGAATTAAGGAACTCTAGAATTTATAAAACACGATCCATTTAAGAAAACTCGATATCCAGTTAATGCGCATATATTGAGTTGGAGTGGTGAATCCATTGAGATAACAGATAAAAGAGTATTGCTTGCATAATACTTAAATCTATTTGCAAGACTCCAGTTCCAGATGTCGGTTGTGTGTGATTTTAGCAAAGCTTTAATTGTAAAAATTAAAAATTGTGAATATTTAATTTGGTAGGAGTTTTCTTTATATTTATCGCATTTGTTTTGACCAGCACTGTATCCGTCGTAGCCTGTAGTACGTGCAGTTTTTGCAACATGTAGCCATGATGTTGTCAAAATGCAACACTGGCTCAAAGTGCAAATGTGAAAAAGTGATCAGATCTCACGAGGTTAAAATATAAAAAAAAAATTGTGCAATAAAAAAACTATATTCGTAGTTGTTACTTGTTGGTGTAGGTCCAGTTCCACTCATGCATATAATACATAGTATTTATAGAGGTATGTATTATATAGCATTATATATGAAATTATTTAGCCGAGAACCAGTCAGTCAGTCAATGAGCCGCATGTTGTTGATGCCAGTCAGCACCTAAAATAATGGGTTAAGTAAACACTTCAACGTCTGTGGCTTAAAGACCCACAGAACCCCAAGGCCTGTAGCCATATGTGTATTTTTTATATTAATTTTATTTTAAACAGGCTGCATTGCAGCACAGTTGTTAAACAAACCTGTGTTTTGTAGCCTTTTGGATGACACAAAAGTAGGCCAACTTTAAAATGATTTAAAAGCCTGATAGCTGCATGTTACTCTTGCAAATGCAATAATAAAAGTTTTAACTATTATATTGGTAAAGCATCCAGTTTAAATTGCTTCAAAAATGCGCCTAAAAATATCGCTTTGTCGTCTACTTTCAAATATGTTCACAATAAAAGTAACTTTGCCTAGTGAAGCAACAATATCTTATTCTGTTTCTTTGATCTTTGTTTGTCCTTTGCAAAGCTTAATTTTCAAAGCCTTGATACAAAGTTTCGAAGGTTCGATAATAGCAGCTTTTTCAATTAACCTAAATATTCCGTGCAGCCCATCAAAATACCGTATATTTTCCTTTGATGTCGCATAATTTTTGTTGCACCAAATAATCAACGATGCAGCGTTCATTGACCTCACGTGGCTGGTTTAACATTTCAAAGAATAATAAAAATACCGTCGGCAAAAATTTGCATCCCTCGATGCACACACAGTTTAGGTATTTCAATTCAAAATTAATAGTTAGTTTGTAGTAGAATTTTTTTTGAAATTCGATGCAATTTTTTAAAAGTCACTCTATGATGAATAAACTCATTTTGAAATTTAGTCAAAATCGCGGAGAATTATGCATTTCAAATTTCACCAGTAAGAAAGATAGGTCACCTTGGAATTTTTAATTAAAGGTCATTTTGATAGTTGTTGTAATCAAGTTCTTAATAATCATTAAAGTTACAGTCGATCTAAGCTGACTACCACGAAAAAGTGTTGTAGTGATTAGAATAGGGTGACGGCGGATGATTCACATAGACCAACTTGGAGTACAATATTACCATTCATTACTCTCTGTTTATGAGAAGATTATAGATTTTTGTACAGATCAAATGTGCCCGTCTTCAGTTCGACATTTTTTATTCGACTCTTCATTTATGTAGTTATAGAAGACCTATCCGAATAAAGGCGAGTTTCCACGATAGAGAAAATAGCTAGAGATAGAGCAAAAAATCTCATAGAGCTGTGTAAACACAACATAGAGCCCCACGTAGTGAGTTCTACGGTAGATTTTTTTTCTCTATCCCTAGCTAATTTCTCTATCGTGTATTCGAGCCTTATAGTTAGTCAGCATCTCATAAGTAAAAAGTATTGGAAAAGTTGGTATTCCAGGATTTCGTTCTGTACTGGTTCAGTGTAGTTTTTGCATCAACTGTTGGATATTAAGCGCGTGATGTCCTATGATACCGTACCCTGTGATGATTCCCAGAAGTAGACTGAATACCTTGAGGTTTATTGATACGGTGAGGTTAATAAGGGGTTGTTGTTGAAATTTTGTCAGAAACACACACGAGGCCCAGGAACACCATGAATTATATAAATTATAGATCAATAAATGAGCTTCTATTTTGAGCTTCTTAAGAATCCTCGTAGGTTTTCAAATATTACTTTTACTATATCTTCCAGTTCCCTCAAAAAAAAAACAGGCGGCGTGTTTTGAGAGTTATAGATTCGAATAGTAGATGTTCAATTGACTCTACTTCCTCTGCTTCTTTACAGCAATCTGTCTGCCATTGTGTCGATTGCAAATGTCCTCTTAGAAGTTATAGAAGTCCTGTCCGTTGGAAAAGTAGGTATTCTAGGATTTCTTTCTGTACTGGTTCAGTGCAGTTTTGCATCAACTGTTGGATATTAAGCGCGTGATGTCCTATGATACCGTACCCTGTGATGATTCCCAGAAGTAGACTGAATACCTTGAGGTTTATTGATATGGAGAGGTTAATAAGGGGTGTTGTTGAGATTTTATCAGAAACACTCATAGGAACACCATGTATTATACAACATTAAATGAGTTTCTATTCTGAGCTTCTTAAGAATCCCTGTAGGTTTTCAAATGGTACTTTTACTAATTCTTCCCGTTCTTAAAAAAAAAAACAATTTCAGTTAGTGGATAGTCGGCGCGTTTTGAAGATTGTAGATTCGCATAGTAGATGTTCAATTGACTCTTTTTCGTCTGATTCTTTACAGCTTTTAAAGTAGTCGGGTACGTGAATGCCCAATCTGTCTGATATTGTTCGATTATAGAAGTCCTGTCCGAGCATCTCGTAAGTGCAAATCATTGGGAAAGTAGGTATTTTAGAATTTCTTTCTGTACTGGTTCTTTGGATTTTTTACACCAATAGTTGGTTATTAAGCATATTATATGCTCGTAATGTGATGATTTCCAGAAGTAGAGTGCATACCTTGAGGTGTATTGATATGGTGAGGTTAATAAGGGATTGTGGTTGAGATTTTGTCAGAAACACTCACGAGCCCCATGAATACCATGACTTATACAACAATAAATGAGCTTCGTAAGAATTCTCGTAGGTTTTCAAAAGGTAATTTTACTATTTCTTCCAGTTCTCAAAAAACCAGTTCTCCAACTAATGGAGAGTCCTCGTGTTTTGGGGATTGTAGATTCGCATAGTAGATACTCAATTGACTTTAATTCCTCTGATTCTTTACAGCTCTTAACTTTATCGGGTACGGCGATGTCCAATCCAATGTCCTGTCAGAGGCCAATGAGAATGTGCATCCACATTTTCGTTGTTCGTTTCGCATTAGTAATGGTCGGAATTTTGCAAAACACTCATTGCTTGATTGCTATGAGTTCAGCATCTTTGTGCTAAAGATATGGACTTGGAATCTTGTTTCGAGTTAAAGAATTGTACTGGTGTATACACTTTTAGATGTATAGTATTGAGCTGAATGTATTGAAAGGCAAATCGATATGGTAAAGAATTGTCTGGGGAAGAATTCTTGGGAAAGATTTATTTCGTGGGGGAATTTTCAGGTAAGAATTATTCGTATGCCTATCAAGGTACCTTTTCTTCCTAATCCAACTATGAATATCATATTTAGAATACTAAAAACAATTGGCACCAGTTAACACAGATTTTGTGATGTAAACTTCAATATGAAAATCCTATACGATGGTTGATTTCGATTAATCAATTGAATATGAAATGAAAATTGTAAAAATGTATTTTAGTGAGCTTTACCTTCGTAAAGTCGATATCCAACTGTATGATGATAATTTAAAAAACCACGTGTGAGAAAATCGATACGACGACTGAAGGTTGTGCATGGCTCCAAACAACTTCAGTTCCAAGTTGCCAACTTGACAAGTAGGTATCAGATGTGATTATAGGAGTTAAATTACTAAAAGACACTGCGATTTACTTACTCCTTCTACAAAAACAAATACAAAAACACATAAAAGTCCTAAGGAGGCAGATGCACGTTGGTACCTTTGAAATGCATTCTACATGTCGGTTTCCGGTTACCGTCGAGTACGACCAAGTGCCAGGCACCGAAGAGCACCGCTTGGTGCGTACTGTACTCCATACCATTCCATTATATTCTACTATACCACGCAGCAAGGACTGCATTTGGAGGATATATATTATTTTATATACGTTATAAATTATGCGCTGTGACTTGTTTAAATTTACAGAAATTGCAGTCAAAGGATGTGAGATTTTTTTGTTTGGTTCATCCTACAACTGACCGAAGTGTGCAGAGCACCACTGTGCGGCTCACCACTTTTTCCCAAGCCGTAGGTCAGGTTTTGCAGATCATATATTGAATTTCAAGCGATTTCATTTTAATGCAGTTTTTTTTATTTTTATTTTCTGTTTTTATGTAGACGACTCTTCACACTCGGTTCAATGACTGCGCGCAAGGACATACCGAGTACTTTTCATATAGAAGAGACTCCATTTTATGCAACGTTTAAAATGCACTCCTTGCATTCGCAGGATATATGCGCAGGATATTGCTTGGCAAACCGCCCTGCATTGTGCAATTAATTGCAACTGGCGTTTATATTATTTGTTGTGATGAACGATAAAGTAGTAGTAGAAAACAATATTAAAAAATACAATAAAAAATATGCATAAAATTCTGAGAAATACAAAATAATGCAGCATCAACACAAACGGCGGATTTTTCCCATTGAATGCATTGTTTTGGCTGCATTGATATGCAGATCCTTGCAACAGGAGCAAGAACTACAACAGCAGCAACAGCAGCAGAAACAACAACAACCAGCAGCTGGCTGACAACATGTTGATCCATGTCGTAAGGGTGATGACCAGAGCCTTTCTTTCTTTAGTTTTTTTTTTTGTTATTTCTGACTGAACCCTTTTGTTCAAATCCGCGCTCACAGCGTCCAAACCAAACGTACGTCGAACGCAACAACATCCTGTCAGCATCCTTTGACTGCCTCAACAACAAAAGTAGGAAATGCACTTCGAAATGCATTTATGTCCAACAACAATATCAACAAGAACAACAACAAGAACCGTTGCTAACAATGGGAAAAACTTTATAAAAAGTCTGCAAATGGAGGACAATGCAGGACGCAGGCAGGAAATGTTATTTGTTTGCTGTTGCTGTGTTCCACGGTTGCTGTTGTTCCACGTTTTAAGTGAATTTTTCTTGCTTATCGCCGCAACTGCATCGAGATACCGCGTTCATCGCTGGCCTACTTCTTCAGCGCGTCCATAAATATTTCGCATCCGCAGAAATTGTGTGGAACGTTGCTGATTTAATCACAACGTATTTTTATTTATTTATTTATTATTCTCTTTTGTATGTACGATTATTCTTCTTCTCATACTAAGAATTCAATTAATCTTTTTATGTTAAAAAACTTTTTTAACTCGATATTGAAATCGTAACAAGAAATGGGGGCCAGTTAAAATTGTAAACAACGTATTTAAACATTTTCAATTTGCGTCCCTTTTTTAGTGCAAACTTGTAAATTAAACGCGAAATTATTAATTTTGATTTTTAACTGAAACGGCTTTGGAATACCGGTTCCGGGTTCCGGTTTCGATATCGGATTTTTCAATGTTAGCTTTTTAAATGTTAGCTTTTATTACAGAGTAACAACATTTAATTCATTTGGCTTATTTTATGTTTAGCATTAAATTCTAAAAAATAATAAAAACAAATTGCCTAAAAAAATCAATAATTTGCGAGATCCAATTAGGTCGAATTGTCTTAAAAACGTATTAGAATAATAGCATTCATTAAATTCATAAAATTAAAAATTAGTCTTGACAATTAAAAGAAGAATTGCTGTTAAGAACGTCTTAAAATTATTATTGCAATTTTCTCAAAAACGTTACGTAGTAGGAAAAAAACTGAGTACGCCGCACGCAGAGAAATAATATGGTTGTGACATGATCGCGACAACCTTGCTAGGATCTTTACAATCCTACATGGTTGTCACAATCAAAGTATAGTATTTTCAATTTTATTTCAACAACAATAAGGTCGCTAAAATCATATTATAGTAGACAATTTATTATAATATGATTGTATTTTTGAAAAACCAAAATATGGTTGATAATAACCATGTTATGATTACGATAAAGACTGCCACGAACAAATTATGGTCAATACCTATCATACCATGATATATACTGATCATAATATAGTAATTTATTATTTACAACTATATAATTCTAACTTTGGCTATGGCGGCGAGCAGTCGAGTTTTTTCCTAGTGACAAAGTGTTTTTATATTTAATACCACATCAATATTAAAAATTAAAAATATTCGAAAGTGAAAACGTTAATTACTTTATTATAAATATGCAGACATAATTGTTTAAAAAAATGTCAATAAATTACATTAAGTACGGTGTTACATGCCACAGTCGTATATTCGCGTGGTCGCGTTTTCATGAAAAGTTCTAGAACGAAAGTTCTGCTGCGCGCGGCTGTACTGTACGAGCAAGTTCTTGTGTGTGATAAAACTATTACATGAATTCGAATTACATGAATTTTCCGCGAGAATTCAGCACAACATAGAAATATACATGGACAGAGAAGTCTGATATATGTTTTTTTTAATCACTGATATTTAGTTAATTTTGTGTTTTTTCACGAACGTGATTTTTCACAGAGAAACCGATTACACGACAAGATTCAGCAACCTTTAAGGGTTAAGATGTAAAAATATGGACAAGTTGGCAACTCTGAAAGTTCCTTTTTTGATCCGTTTTTCAAGGTGATATGTCATAATTTTGATAAATCAGTCACGTTTGAGCGGTTTTCACGATAATTCACGAACGTGATTTTTCACAGAGAAACCGATTACACGACAAGATTCTGCAACCTTTAACGGTTAAGATGTAAAAATATGGACAAGTTAGCAACTCTGGAAATTCCTTCGCGCACTGTACAACTTCACTGTGTTTAATGCAGGATGCTATGGTTTCAGATAATGTTTGTCTCATTATGTCGCAATCATGTGAGGATATGTCAAATTGTTGCCATTAATTGTGTCTTCAATTAAAATTGTGTATTCAAAAAAATAATATATTTTAATAAAATATTGATTAATTAAACATTTGTCTAATTTATTATTTCTTTTCAATCCGCTTTTTCAGGAATTAATATCATAATATAATAATATGATCACTGGTCATGTAGGAGCATAGTATGGTCGTATAAAATCGAAATACGATTACTGACAACCTTAGTATGGTTGTAGAAAATCTGAATATTGTCACTGACAACCATAGTATGGTTGTGTGGAATAATACTATGGTTACTGACAACCATAGTATGTTCACTGCCAATCATACTATGGTCACTGCCAACCATACTATGGTCACTGACAACCATATTACTGACAACCATAGTATGGTCACTCACAGCCGTACTATGATCACTGACAACCATAGTATGGTCACTGACAACCATATTATGATCACTGACAACCATAGTATGGTCACTCACAACCATAGTATAGTCACTGACAACCATAGTATGGTCACTGAAAACCACAGTATGGTTGTGTGAAATCGGCGTATGGTCACTGAGGACCATGGTATGGTTGTAGAAAAACGTACTATTGTTACTGAGGATCATATTATGTTTTTTCTTTGCGTGCGTGAAAATAAGCTCCAGGGAATTATATAGAATTGATGTATGGGATGTACATGGAAAAAATCTTGTTGGGCTGTGTTATTAAAATGTCAGAATGATAAAAATTCATAAACACGTACTTTTGTTATGTTTTTTTTTTAAATCCCCTCTTCTAAATTAACCGAATTTTGTTTGAAACAGTATCATTTTTTTGTCAATAAATCAATTATTTTTATAATTTTTATTTTTTGTCTTCCTTTGAATATCATGAAATAACAGAATTTAACAAATAACAGATTTAATTGAAAATAGGTGATTTAGTTGGAACATAATTAGCACACATTAATTTATTAGTATTACCTCTGTCTCGGTCTATCACGTTTATTTTCAATACCAGACATCGTAGTTATTCAAGTAATCAAATTTCTGAGTTTTATTGATCTAGCTCCCCTTGTATTACTGTAATCACGATTTCCACAGACTTTATTACGACTGACAGAAAAAAATCGGCGTCTGGTATTACAAAAGTTTTCACTTTAAGCTTAATGCCAAATCCAAACGACGCACAATGGGGCAGGGAGTACCAAAAGTTGGCGAAAAAGCTCAATTTGTGTTATTTTTAGAAAAATAAGTATGAGGATTGACTTATATTGTATGAAAATTTAATAAAAAAATATTTAGATTTAGATTTTTAAAAGTGCGTAATTCCGATACAACTGAAATGGTTAAATTAATATATGTTGGGAATTAAGGGAGCTACAGCGATTCAACTTTGTATTAAGGCTCGAATACACGATAGAGTAATTAGCTAGAGATAGAGAAAAAAATCTACCGTAGAGCTCCATACCGAGGAGCTCTATAAGATTTTTTACTCTATTTTGCTCTATCTCTAGCTATTTTCTCTATCGTGTAAACTCGCCCTTAGAATGTTTTTCGTTAATATAAGAAATTTCATCTTGATTGGACAAGTGGGTGTGGTACCTCCCATTTAAAAAAAAAAATTCAAAATGTCATATATTGAAAATAATTAAAGCTACAGTGATTCACTTGTCCAAATTTCATCTTGATTGAACAACTGGGCGTTGTACCTCCCATACAAACAAAAATTGTTGAAATTGTTAATATTAGTATAAATGGTCGGTCGCTGAAATGTTAATAACTCCAAAAATTCAAAAAACAGGCAACATTTTCATTAGTGTTTTGAAAATTTTAATACTTGTACTAAGTAACAATATAATCAGTTTTGCCGGAGAATGCCCGGAACGTTTATTTTCATCTTTGTAAATAAAAAAAAACTAAAAAAAAAATTATAAAAAAGTGAATTTGCTTCATTTTTTCTTTCTAAAGTATGAAAATTTTCTAAAACAATAATTTTGCAAAAAATTTATAAATACCAGATGTAGATGACTGCATTACAAAAAAAATAGTTCTATGGTTTTTAAAATAAACGGTTCAGAAAATTGATCACAAATTCAACAATATTTTTTCTTGCAATTGTTGCGAAAAATTATCTGTGTTTGAGAAAGTGTGGGGAAAATTTGGATACATATGATGTAAATTGAGTGGTTCAACATTGTAGGCAATTTAATTTTCTATACAATGAAAAAAAAAATAGTGTCTGAGGTCGATTTCACCTTTGAGGTTTTCGCCAACTTTAGACACTCGCTGCCCCACTGTGCGACGGTGAGGATATGCTTTTTCAAAGCAATGTTTTACAATATTTGGTTGGAAGTCCCAAACCCAGATTTTTAACTAGGACATCGTTGTGCAGCACACATCCACTGAAGTCACCAAACTACTTTATGTTTATAATATATGAAGTAATTTCTAACTCCACAAAATAAATATAAAATGGAATGTAAAAATAAATATTGTAAAAAAAATGTTAAAATTAAGACGCAAATACACCACAAAAAAAAATTAAAAATAAAATGACACAATACCCAAAAGTTGAGAGTTGAGTAAATATGATAACAATGATCGAAAAAAATTCTATAGAAATAAATAAATTCAATTCAAAATGTATTTCCAAAAAAAAAAACGTTAAAAAACATGATGAAGATAAATCTTAAAACACAAAGCTGCGCGTGCATCATATCAAACAATGCAGCCAAAAAGACATATTGCAAAAGAGAATGTGCGAAAGAGAGCCAACCGATTAGGGCAAAAAGAATCAGTTGATATATGCGGCAACAGCAGCCACTAACGCTGCTCCAAACCAGCCTCCAAAACATGCGACCACAAAAGCAAAACACATACACAGTACACAAGACATACAACATAAACCCGGTGGTAAAATTAAAGGACCTTATTTTGCATTTCTAATTACACTACTCAACACAACTAGAAAAAAATTGTCTTGGACATCTACTATATATTTCGCAGTTGCTGTGTAAATATTCTGTGTAAATATTTTCGATATATACAACAACAACAAAAAAATTATTATTTTTGTATTTTATATTCTGGACAAATGATTTTTTACCTGAGATTATTATGTAGAACAAATAAATGATAATTATCGAGTTTTCTGTATATTTTAAACTTAAACATTTTATAAATTTGAATATTCTTTTTTTGTGCTCCTTTTACTTTATTACTTACACATAATAAAGATTACATATATATAAAAGTTTTCACTTTAAGCTTAATGCCAAATCCGAACGACGCACAGTGGGGCAGGGAGTACCAAAAGTTGACGAAAAGCTCAATTTGTGTTATTTTTAGGAAAATAAGTATGAGGATTGACTTATATTGTATGAAAATTTAATAAAAAAATATTTGTATATATATATATATATATATATATGTTTTCATTTCATATATTATTTTTCTGAGTGTGGTAGCTGCACACATTTTTACATATGTGTAGGGTATTTATAGTCGGCTTAGAACGACTATAATTTTCATAATTCTTACTAACTTCATCACACCAACTATCACACCAACTATAGCCTTCCTTAGTTGTTTTTGTTGTCTTTATATTATTCATACACTCAGAAAAAAATCCTATTCAAATTGGTCAATAGGACAGTTATTAATGCAATAGTATACAAAAACTTATATTTACATATAAACACAAAAACAATTTAATAGTATTTTGTAGTATTTAATGGTATTTACCCATTAAAATAAAAATGTATCCATTGACTAACTTTAATAGCAAAAAACTACACGGATAGAAAAGATTTGTTTGAATATGTTCCAATGTAATTAAAAAGTAATACGAAATTACCATACATGTATTAGGAATGAAGTGTAATTAAATTATAAACGAAATTGAATTTATTTTTGTTCACGTGTAAATATTATTATATTGTCCAGCAGAATCTGTCACATTTACCATTCAGGATTTCTTTCCAAAAATATTTAAATGTTTCTGTTCAAACATACTACTTTTTGAACTGAAACAACTGATATCTTTCACTGGAAACATATTTATATTCAGGTCGTTCAAAATCATGTTTTATTTTGAACATATTTATGTTTCGGTTCAAATATTTATTTTATTTGGATGTAATAATTATTATGTTTCCATTAGAACATACTCCCTTTTAAAGGGCAACATTAAAATATTTCCGGGATATTATAATGTAAGTCAGAGCTCATTACAACACTGTTCAAGTCTCAATACAACCCTGTTTACAAATGATTTATCAGTCAATTATATATTATTTTTACATAAAATTCCAAACATACATGTTAATGCCTGCAAAGTTATGTTTGGGAGAGCCCTTTTCAGCGTGTATTGATTTTATAGTATATTTTTCTAAGTGTAGAAATCGCAACACATAATTTAACCAGTTTTTTTTTTCAAAATATTAGTTGAAGTATCATGAAATAAAAAGAAATGCAAATAGAAAATTTCAATTGATAAAAAGTCGAAGTCCAAAATATATAGAAAAACACTAGAATTGCAATTTATTTGTTTGATGTAATTATTCAAAAACATTTGATAAAATTCTAAATCTAAGTATGAGGTCTACACCATCTGCAAATGTAATTCAGAAAAGATCAAATGTAATTCAGAAAAGATCAATTGAAATACAAAAGACATAATTTGAAATTCAGAAATTCCACTTGGAATTCAAAAGCTAGTACTTGAAAATCAGTAATTTCATTTGAAATTCAATAGACATCACTTAAAATTCAGAAATTTAATTTGAAATACAAAAGACATCACTTGAAATTCAGAAATTCCATTTGAAAAATCAAAAGACATCATTTGAAATACAGAAATTTCCATTTGTTGCATTTGTAAATGGTGTAGATTAGAATCAGTATTCAGTCAATCGGATTATCATACTGAAATCACGACTAAAAATTGGTTGTTGTTGTGTGTTATCGAAAACGATAATTTAGTTCCAAAAATTATATTGTGATGGGTGGTAACATCAAAATTTTATAAAGTAATGATGCATGTTCATGTTGTATTTTTTTCTACCAGCTCATTGCCCAATGCTTTACCTACAACAACAAGAACAACAAATAATTCAAAAAAGTACCAACAATCGCAGTCAGCCGCCTAACGAAAATTTTGGCAGGGTGAATGACCCAATGAATCTGTATGCGAAAGAATTTAATGATATTCGCAGCATTTGATTTTGCAGTACTTTTGCAATATGCAATCAAAACAACAAAAGCAAACACAAGCGCAAAAAATCATTAAAAAAAAGCTGTATAAAATACATAAACGATATTTTTTCTAATTTTTTCGTATCTTTAAAATGCGCAGCAAACCAATTTTTCGAAATATGTATCTGATAATCTTAACTGATTATGATGCGTGTTTCTTATTATTTTTGTTGTTGTCCAATATGACAAATGCTGGAAGAGCTTTTGCTGCGTCATACAACAGAAACCAGACGCTAGACATCGTTATTAGTTGGGGACAATCGACTTATGTCATATACCGCATGCAGCTTGAAATTATTTTTTTTATTTGGTGCACTTCCGGTTCTGGGTTCCAGTTGAAATTGAGGTTAGGGTTAAATTGGCGTCACTGTTGCTGGTGACAGTTTTTGAGTTGGGGTTGGTGGAGTTTATGCTGCATCAAATTGCAAGGGTCAAAGATTTTTCGTGCAGCTTATATTCTACGGTATATGGCGGATGAAAAAAAAAATCAAATGCTCCAAGGTTTAAAGAAAAAACTTTTTTATTTTTTGAAAGAGGGTGCATTAAAGGTCTGTCACTCTGGTGTGCAAATATTGAAAAAATCGAGAAAACACTTACATTTTTATACCCTACACTAAGAGTGAAAGGGTATATTCAGTTTGATATGCTGCACAGTGGTTCAGAAACGTTTTTCATCGGTCAATACGCTGTTTTTTTTTAGGTAGTGAACATTTTTTAATGCGGTTAATATGATTTTAAAATTTTAAAAACAAAAATCGATCGATTAGATTTTTCTGTATAATAAGCCAACGTTTAACTATTTTTGTGTTTAGATTTTAATGCATAAAAACATTTTTATTTTTTTTAATAAGTTTTTTTTTATTAATATTTGGCATGATTGATAATATTAGATAATCAAAAATAATTTTTTTGTTTGGAATTTTGAACCTCTGAAAAGTGTGATTTTTTTTTGAATTAGTTTTTTTTTAATTTGAGTTCTAATATCTCCGTTTTAAAGATATTGCACTCATTTACATTTTCTTAATACTGAATATGTTTGTATTTTTACGAAAGAATCGATTGTTTCATTTTTAGTTTTGGAAGATATATGTAAAAGAAGTATTGTTTTTTCAAAATTTTGATTTTGAACGTTCATAAGTAAAATGCCTTAAAAGTCTTCAAGCCAGAATTGATTTAGCCGAATAAATAACCTTTAACCTCATACCCACTTTTGGAGCCGAATACCAAAGAACCTGGCCGCTGGAGGCGTAATAGTTGAATTAAGTCAAAATTTTTGATTTTGAACGTTCACAACTAAAATAGCTGAATTCTCTTTCACCCGAACACTCTTTGACCGTTTTTGCTGCCAAATAGAGAAAACTTGAACGCTGGAGGCCCTATAACTGAATTAATCCGAATTTTTGACTTTGAACGTTCACACCTAAAAATTTTTAATAGTTTTAAAGCTGAAATTAATTTTAACTTATAGCTGAATGAATAACCTTTCACTGCCAAATAGTCCCAAGCGTTTAAAATCATATTTCATCAATTTCCAATCAAACAAAAAAAAATCGTATTCAAAAATATTCACTACATCAAAAGATACAGAGTTTTGGACGATGAAAAACGTTTCTGAACTACTGTGCGCCGTTTGCAACACCAAGAAGGAGGCATATCCGGTATGGAAAAGTATATATATTCTTGATCAGCCTTACTTCCTGGGTCGATTTAGTTGAAATCACGATAATAGAAAAACTAGAAGAGTTAGATCAATGAAACTTCCAATTTAGATTACTACGGTGTTTCAACAAGCAAATTGGCATGATCATTGTGACCTGTGTGACCTGTGAACCGACCACTTTTGTTCAAAAAACACATATAAAATTTACTTCTACAGATGAATACGGGCTTAAGTGAACTTTTTTGGTCAAATATATATTGACTTTATGCTCATATATATGAAAATAATATTATCCCGTGAACTGATTTGTGGTTCACAAAAAAAAACGGAATTCGGTACACCATGTACATATGTGTATCAAATAAAAGGTAATTCTTCAGCGATTATATAGTTATTTTCAGGATTTGTATACCATGCTGACCAATGTTGCACATTAACTTTCATAATTCCTACTAATTTCATCACTTTCCTTACTGGTTTTTATGTATTTGATTTTTGTTTAATTTCAATAATTTTTTATGTTAGAATTTTAAAAAGGCAGTGTTTGGACGCTTTGCTGCAAAACAGCAAAAATCGGGTTTTTAGAGTTCATAAAGGGTGTGCAATAAAAAATTGAAATGTATTTAATGTTTATAAAAAATAATTTCGAACCTTGGTTCCGTAAAACAAAATATTTTATACACAATGCATTAATTTTCTCAGATGTGTGAACCTTGAAAAACATGTTCACTATAGACGATGTTGGACTCATTAATGACATTTTGTATTTTTAAAAAGAGAAACATCTCCGAAAATATAGTAATTGAGGAGTCTAAATAGTCTCAAAAATATTAATGTTTGGGAGTATTTAAAATTATCATAAAAATGACCAAGTTTCGGCAAACATTTTTGGATCTAAAGTGCACAAATAGTAATGGTTTTGGAGTATGAAGGTCTCATTAATATGAGTGTTTTAGGGCACATGTTTCAGAGGCATTTGGAATTTTTTACTAAGTGCTCACATATGATCGTCATATCTGTGTTAAAAACATAACTTGAATAAAGTGAACATTTATTTTTAAAATAATTATAAAATAATTTGAAGTGTGTTAAATGTTCTAAGGACTGCGTCGTATAAAATTGTCCGTTACATATCTTCCCATAATGTGCTATTGCAAGATTCAAATTAAAAAAATTTGATCATAGTAGCTCTGAATTAAATGGCAGAAAATAATTTGTGTCAGTTACAGTCAATACAAAATTTATTTAACGCGAAAATGGCAAACGAGAAAAAATGGAAGTGCGAAAAAATATAATTAAAATTTTTCAAAAACAACCTAGTTGGTCTTTTAAAAAAATTGCCAAGGAGGTAGGGGCTAACCCTAAGACCATTTCTCGCGTTATCAACCGCTTTAAGGAAGACCTGAGTATTGATCGGAAGAAAGGTTCTGGTAAAAAAAGGCCCACATGATCGTGAAAAGTCGAATAATATTTTAAAGAAGGATCCAAGAATATCCGGAAGGAAATTGGCGAGAAAGGCGGATTGCTCAGAATCTTTCGTGCGCAGAACTAAGAAAGAAGCTGGGCTGAAGACGTACAAGATCCAAAAAGTTCCGGATAGAAATGCCGTCAAGAATGAAACCGCAAAACAACGAGCTAAAAAGCTGAACCAAGATTTTTTTTTTAAAATTCAATTGCTGCATAATAGACGACGAAACTTATGTTTTAGCGGACTTTTCTCAGCTACCTGGGCAGGAATCTTATACAGCCGATTCTCGAGGAAATGTC
This sequence comes from Dryomyza anilis, assembly GCA_951804985.1. Taxonomy (NCBI): domain Eukaryota; kingdom Metazoa; phylum Arthropoda; class Insecta; order Diptera; family Dryomyzidae; genus Dryomyza; species Dryomyza anilis. The sequence goes on from OX638132.1 coordinate 67,574,967, forward strand.
GCTGAAAAATTCAAATCAAAAAAAATTACAAAATTCCCAAAGAAATTCCTTGTTTGGCAGGCAATTTGCAGTTGTGGAAAAAGGAGCAGCTCATTCGTGACATCGGGTACAATTAATAGCGAAATATATGTGAAGGAATGCTTGCAAAAGAGATTGCTTCAATTTTTACGTCAACATGAAGTGTCCACATTTTTTTGGCCTAACCTCGCTTCATGTCACTACAGCAAAACGGCCTTAGAGTGGATCCAACAAAATGCAGTGATTTTGGTGCCTAGAGAAGCCAATCCACCAAACTGTCCAGAACTCAGGCCGATTGAGAGATACTGGGCTTTAGTAAAAAGGGAGATGAAGACAACAAAAAAAGTGGCCAAAGACCTTCAAGACTTTAAAAGAAAGTGGTCTTCAGCAGCTGTGAGGGTGTCGGACACTACCATTACAACATTAATGGAAGGGGTTCCGGAAAAATTAAAACTTTTTATTAAAAAATATTAATTTCTGGTTTTTTATATTTTTTTTTTTAAATCTAAAAATAATTTGCAAAATAAAATATTTTATTCTATAAAAATTCGAATACTAGATTTCTAATTTTTTTCATTTTCGTAGCGGACAATTTTATTCGACGCAGTCTTTAGTATCATGTAGTAAAGAATTTTAAAATATATCGCGATGCAGAAGTGAATAATTCAGAAATTCTGATATATATACTTTTTTTCAACAATTTCATAATTGTATAATGGCATTGCCCTATTATTAAAAAAAACTTAATATATATATTTCATAATACAAAAAAAATGTTTTTAACTATTTTTCTGCTCCAACAACGATTCGATAGTGATCTATTTTTTTTTATACATCTACCTTCTTAACATATGTTCAAAGAAGCTCTATTGACTTAAAGGGTTTCCTTTTATTAAAAAAGGAACAAATTCAAAGCACAATAGGCACTCATTTGACGAACATATTACAAAGAAACAAAATGCAAATTAAACGAAATAACCAACAGCAAAAAATATGAATTAAAAATACCCTATGTCACCTAATTTCCGTTCTGGTGCAGGTTCGTCCTTTGCACGACACAATGTCCTGGTCCTGTTTTGCTATTTTATGTTATTTCAATAGAATACGTCGTAGCCACAACAGGGTCGATCTATAATAGAAACAGACGTGGCAGGACAAAGCAGACCGGGACCAGGTCATATCAGACCAGTTCCCAAACACAATATTTCAACACATGGCACAGTATATGTTGCATGCGTTTTGCAGGTTTCTTTTCTTTTTATTTTTTTTTGTTTAGTGTCTGCGTCCCTAGAGGAAGCGTTTCGTGTAGATTCTTTTGCTTAGGATAACAATTCTTACAAATGGCAAAATAATAGCAGAAGCACCGACCAGATGCCTTCTTTGGCAAAGTGCAAAGTGGCAGCGACCTACGACGACGACGACGACGAAGACAGTCGAAATGTAAACAAGGACGCGCAGGATATCCAAAAGGATACTTTTGAGGTAGGTTTTTGGTGCGCAGCCAGTGCAAACAACTGCTTGGTATGAATTCAGAGTAACTGGTTTGTGAAATTCTTGTTTTGAAGGGTCAGAAGGTGGTACCTATTTCCATTTGCATTGTAATTAAAAATGAAGATAAGCAGCCGGTTTATTTATTTTTTGTTGATGAAAATAATAAATATGCAGGTGATTTTTGTTTCTAGCTTTGAACTTTTGAACTATTTTTCGAAGAAAACTGGTTCTAATTTGCGATAAGCTATCTAAGATATTAGAATATTAACACTACCCAACATGTTTTTTCCCATGGACATCCCATACATTAATTCCATATAATAATATGCGGTAGTTTTAATTGCATACTCAGATTTTCCCTATTACGTAACATTTTTATAAATTGATGTATGGGATGTTCATGGGTAACATTTTTCACGTTTTGTTTTAGTGTAGTTTGATTTCGTCGTATAAAAAATTAGCAGGTGTATATAAAATGTAAAATGTATTTATTTATCGATCCTTTAGGCATGGGAATAATGCTGGCATCATTTGAGTTTTTTTTTTTGTATTGTTGATTCTCTTTTGCTCCCCTCTATTGGAATCCTGCCATACATAAAAATCTCGCTAAGTTCCGACAACAACGCCATCTTCCCGCTTTAATGTTACCGTTACTACTACCGCCACAAAGCGATGCCAGATATTGTCAGAGATTGACACTTGGCGATAATGCTGCCAGGAAATGCTGTTGTTGTCGTTGCAGTAAATTTTTTGTTAGTTTCAAATGTAGCCAAAATAATTGACCCCATTCTGTTGCCGCTGCTGCAGTTGGTTTGGAGTTGTTGTATTTTTTTGCATTTTTCTTTTTTTACTACACCCAAAAGCTGTGATAATTGACGTCTATAAATTGTTATGAAAATCGCGGTCGCTTTAAAAAAAAAAAGGAAATCACAAAATGTTGACTTTGATTTATGAAAATGAAATGGTTTGTTTTTGGTTTCCTTTTTTTCAGTTTTTAAACAGATTTGCAATGTGTTAACTTTTATTGCAGAACCGTGAATTTTTGACAAGCAGCCAGTGATATGTTGTTCGCTGTGAACAGTTGGTTGGTTGACTAGTCTGGTAAAATTGTTAATAATGTGTTAATAATTGAGTTTCTAAAAAAAAATATATTCATTTATAATCGATTTCCAAAACAATAGAATTTTAGGAAGATATTTATTAATCGGTTGTTAATGTATTTTTTGTGTATAGGTCTACCGAATATTATTGTTATAATCATGTTCCCCAGTTGTCAGAGTGATTTTTTTTAGTTCTTGGGCCGGTAAAGTGAACTTTTTTTCAAAAAAACAAAGACCAGGTCGTGTTAGGTTGTGATAGAGTCGACAGAAAAAGTAGAATCAATAGAATACAATGACTCTAACTGAAACTAGACCTCATGCCTTCAACTGTAAAATCTCACAAATATCGGAAACGCATCAGCAACACAAAAAATAGAGCTACTCCGTTTGACATTTTCCTAATAATCGTTATTTCAAAGAATTTAGTTTCCTTAAAAAAAAATATTTGAACATTACGAAAAAATTGAGACGAAATGCAACCGTAACGGAAGCTAAGTTGCGATTCGAAAAGTGTGATTCGAAAGTTGTGTGATTTGAAAGTTGTGCGAACAAAGATCGTAACGTCTCAGCAAGACATAGCCAAAGTCAACATACGATTTGACCTTAAATATTCAATATCCACATTACCAATTGAATTTAATAGGAACGTTTTTTTTTTTGCAATTTACGCATATCGACATTCTTTACAGAAATTTAAACGTTTACATTTTTCGTATGAATATATTCCTATAAAAATTTCACTAGTTTTACTTTTCGTAAGGGCGTAGGTATAATGCATATTATCAAAATAATATTTATTATAAACTATTTATTGTTTTTAAATACTTCATTTACAACAATGCTCCACTGTAGCATCTTGTTTTGAATTTCGGACACTACCTATCCGATACACAAACCATCTGAATGAAAATTGAAACTCTTTGAACGAAACTAATTGAATCGTTAAACTTTTCAAATGTATTAAAACACATTAAAATAATTAAAACACAAATTACTATGTGTACCTTATCACTTCAGCAAAGTAAAACAACTTTTCTAACAATTGAATTGCAATAATATGTATATGCAAGTCTACGTTCGTGTATAGAACATAAAAGAAAACACAATTTATTTAAACGACTTTCACTGATTAAAGACTTATTAAACACAGCTATCTACTTTGACACTTGTTCGTTGCACAGTTGGAACAAATTGATCATGAAACTGACGCCCGACGCCACCAACAAATTTGTTTCATTGTCACCTGTTCTACAATGTGACGTCAGAGCAAAGTTTTATAAACAAAGGGAAATAAAAGTGTTGCATATCAAATGAAAGTTTCAACATAAAAGGGAATTATTTAACTTTATGGTATTTCTGTTTTTCTTACATAAATAATAAATCGAAATTGCGCATAATCAATAATAAATCATTTATGTTAATAAAATGTTTGTTTTATTTTTCACATAACTAATGGTTGAACTTTAATATTAATAAAAAAAGTTCAAGTTGACATAATTTTGAACATATGGAAAACATTATACTTATAAAGGCAACAAAACGTTAAAGATATGTTTTGCCAATTTTAGATTAAGATAAATAAAAATGAAACGCTGTTAAACGACAACGAAAAGGCGTGGTTTTGTGGTTTATTACTAACTGCGACGACAGTTTAGTTTTAAAATTTGGATGTCTATGAAATAAATTGATACAGTTTTATTAATACGTTAACGTGCAACGATTTTTTAAATAATTAATTTATTTCTTTTACAGAATTTGCTGAAAAGACTTTTTAATCATTAAATAAATTTGGAATAAAAAAATTGTTTAATACAATATCATTTCATTATTCAAAATTTTTGAATAAAAAACTAAAACTGTATTTTTTAATTCTGAAAAAACAAATAAAAAATTTTCATTATTTTAAATAAGGATTAAAATTATGTGTTATTTATTAGTATTTATTTGCAATAATATTGCCGTACACTGCAATAATGGTCTTTATTTTAATTATCGAATAAATTTGATTTATATTACATTTTATTTTTCATTTCAAATTTAATAAAATAACGAATAAATCATTGAACGTGTTTTTTTCAATAACAATTCAAAAACTTTAAATACAATATTATTTGAGTTATTTTAATAAAAATGTATGTATTTGAATAATGCCATACACTGATACAACATAACCAATGGATTAAATAAACAAGATTTCAAAAATAATATTACATTTTAAGAAAATTTACATATATGTATATACATACTTGTCAAAAAGCTGATACTATTTGCCCTGTTGACTTTATTTCAATTATTGCTTAGATTATAAGGTGCAAAAAAATGAATTTATTGAATATGTCTGGAACTAGAGGGTTTTAAATAACTTCAGGCAACGGAATTGCAAATTTGTTCAAAGTAATTTTTAAAATTAAAACAATTTAGAGTAATGTTGTTTTAAAGAATAAAAAAATATTTATTTTTAAAATCTAAAACGGCTAATTTGCAATGCAGTTCGAAGTCCCAACAAAATTTTAAAATTTATAGTAAATAAACTAATAATTGTCAATTACACTGAAATAGTTAAAAGTTCTATTAAACGAATTCCTTTCGATATTTATTGTCAAATTTTTTAGTACAAAAATGAATTGCTAAAAAATATAACTCAACAGTTGAGTAATTTGTAATGTGTTTCAAAATGGATTGTTACCCGCAACACGTCATTTATAACATTCAAAAATGATTACGCTACATTAGCGCCGCCTTTGTTATTTTAATATTTACAAACATGAATTGATTTATATTGGAAAAATGTGTTTTCAATAAACTAAAGAGATGTATGAACTTTAATATAATATTAAATTATACTGCAAATTAAAGTTGGCGTATCGGTGTATTCAGTAGTAGTGGCCGATTAAATTATGTGAATATTGAATAAATTTTCAAAATTAGCGTAATTTTTTTCCACAAAAATGCAACATTGTTTTATACATTGTTTGTCGGCCCAATTCCCAAGCATTCCGTAAGCCAGGCTTTTTGCTAAAATTGGGCGTAGTTTACGACGACAAGTGGTCGATTACTAATCGTGGCTTTGAAAATTTATTTAAGTTTGGTTTTTATTTAATTAATACTTAAATTCCATTGTACAATTTGTGTTATTGCGTTGCTGCAGAAAATAACAACCAAAGTGTGCTGCGTCGGCGGCACCTGAAACCAAAGCCAACAAACAAAAATACTGGAAAATGTTTTGCTCCACAATTCTAGGGCGCAGCTATGTATTTTTTCTGCTGCTGCTTGCCGTAGGTGTGCTCGCCCAATACGAGTGGCAGGCACGCGACACCTTCGACGAGATCAAAATCAAATACGACAAAGTAAATGCGGACAATTGTCCCATACAACATGTCAGCGATCTGTACCTGCCAGAGGACACGGTCTCACACAAGCCGGACATCAAGGAGATCAACATCAATCCCATCTTTCCGAATCGTACAGCGCTGTTGCATTTGCATAATATGGCAATGAGTCGCAGTTTCTACTGGAGCTACATACTACAGTCGCGATTCATACGACCCGCCATCAATGACACCTACGATCCGGGCATGATGTACTACTTTTTGTCCACAGTCGCTGATGTTTCAGCCAATCCGTACATTAACGCATCTGCAATTTATTTTGCACCAAACTCTTCTTATTCGTCGTCGTATCGTGGTTACTTTAACAAGACTTTTCCACGTTTTGGACCGCGAACCTTCCGACTTGATGATTTCAACGACCCCATACATCTACAGAAGATCTCCACGTGGAACACGTTCGATGTGCGTGATTTGGGCGCTCATCCACCCGAGTCTATCTCTAAAGACTACACTTCCGATTTGTATAAAATCAATGAGTGGTATAAGACATGGCTGCCCGACGATGTTGAGGGACGTCACGACACCAAGACCACATACCAGGTAGAAATACGCTATGCGAACAACACCAACGAGACGTTTACGTTCCATGGACCGCCGGGCGCGGATGAAGTGCCCGGCCCTATTAAGTGGACGCGACCATACTTTGATTGTGGACGTTCGAACAAGTGGCTGGTCTCGGCAGTGGTGCCCATCGCCGATATTTATCCGCGGCACACGCAATTCAGACATATAGAGTATCCGAAGTAAGTGTTTGAAACATTTTTGAATATTGGTTGATGATAAATTTTAATTTAAAATTAAAATAATTCAAAATTAGTCTAAACAATGTATATAATTCCTTATAATATTAACATTTTCCATATAAATTAAAATAATAATTCAACTGAAAACCTTTTTTTAATTTTTAATTTTGTAAAGTGGCTAAAAAGGGTTTGAGTATTTCTTTGGAATTTTCTTTAAAACATTTCGTTATATAAAAAAGTATGCAGGCAAAATCTGCACCGTTTTTGAAGTAAAATGAATTTTTAAAAAACTTTAAAAACGTTTTAAAATAAACTCTCTTTCTCCTCACACAGATACACCGCCATTGCTGTGCTGGAAATGGACTTCGAACGCCTCGATATCAATCAGTGTCCCAAAGGCGAGGGCAACAAGGGCCCCAATCATTTTGCGGACACGGCGCGCTGTAAAAAAGAAACCACCGAATGTGAACCGTTGCACGGTTGGGGCTTTCGACGTGGTGGCTATCAGTGTCGCTGTAAACCAGGCCATCGGTTGCCTAACGTCGTGCGGCGCCCCTACTTGGGCGAGGTTATTGAACGCGCATCTGCGGAACAATATTACAATGATTATGATTGCTTGAAAATTGGCTGTAAGTGGTGGCTTTATTTTATAATTAAATGCACAAAAGCAAATCTAATAATTATTTTCTTTAAAAAAAAGGGGTACAAAAGATGCCGATACAGTGGGAGAAGGCACCCTACCATGTGCGCGAGAAATATTTGGATATGCATCCGGAATATCGTAACTTTTCGACGGGTTCGCGCGCACTGCACGAGGAGCACATTAATATTGATCAGGTTTTGAAGTTTATACATGGCGTCAATGCGCGCACATGCAAGAAGTAAGTAAAGCATTTATTTAATATTATTATTAAATGGAATTTACGAACAATTTATAGAAGATTTTTAAAATTATTGTTACAAAATTGTTTAATGTATTAAACCATAATTTAGTTGTTGTATTAAATTTTATTTCAAATTAAAGTTTATTTTTAGATTTTTTTATGTTACTTTTTATAATAAAAATATTTGTGATTCGCAGCTTCCATCCACAAGATTTAATACTACGCGGCGATGTGAGCTTTGGTGCACATGAGCAATTCGAAAACGAGGCCAAGATGGCTGTGCGTTTAGCTAACTTTATCAGCGCTTTTCTGCAGGTGAGTTTTTAATAGTTGAAGTGAGTTAAAAATGAAAAATTAGTTCCATTGGAATTTGACAAGAATAAAAAAAAACGCACACTCTGTTGGATGAGAAAATTAATGTGCAGAATTTTCATTCAAATCTGAATATGGGAAATGGACCTTAAAGTAAACGTTTCGGTAACCAAATCGACAGTTTAAAAATTAAATAGAAAAACGGCACACTCAAAAAGAATACTCATTTTATCCAAGAAAAAAAGCATAGAATAGAATCACATTTATATTTTATCTACGAACAAAAGCACATTTTTAATTTTACCACGAATAAAAGCATATATGATATCCCAATCGAAAGCATTGTGGTTAAGAAATCACAAAATGGTAATGATGATAAGGTAGTGTATTATGACCAAATTTGTTGATTTTTCATTGATGACATGGTTTCCAGGTGTGTCATTATCATTTGTTGATGAAACTGTTCCAATGAGTAATAGATTCACATCCAGGTGTGTCATTGGAACTTCTTTTTATGAAGTTGTTCCAATGGGCATAGATTACACCTACTTGCATCATTGGATATTTTTTTTTTGGAAAAATGTGTTTCATAGGGATTTGGTCAATCAATAGCCAATGAATGAATAACAACACAAGCGGGTTCTGGCCAAATTCTAAAGGAACACAATTTTCCAAAAAAAAAATGTCCAATGACACAAGTGGGTTCTGGCGAAATCCCAAAGGAACAAATTGTTCCAAAAAAATGTTCAACGACGCAAGTGGGTTGTGGCCAAATCCCAAAGGAACAAATTGTTCCAAAAAAATGTCCAACGACGCAAGTGGGTTGTGGCCAAATCCCAAAGGAACAAATTTTCCAAACAAATCCCAAAGGAACAACATTTTTCAAAAAAATGTCCAAGTCTATCCCAAAATGGGTTCTGGCCAAATTCCAATAGAACAAATTTTTACAAAAAAATGTCATATGACACAAGTGTGTTCTGGCCAAATCCCGAAGGAACACTTTTTTCCAACTATGTTTGCTCCTGTGCATAAAACAGTCTACTGGTATAACTTTCTTGAAGAAATATATATGCTTTTATTCTTGGCGAAATGATAAATGTGCTGTTTTTTGTAGCTAAATGTAAAAGTGTTTCTTTTCGTGGCGAAAATAAAATAATACTTCGTTTCGTGGCTAAAAAACATATATGCTTCTTTTCTTGGATATTAAAAAGATGTCATTGTTTTCGTAGTAAAATTGAACCTATGCTTCTTTTCGTAGTTACGAAATACGTGTTGTTTTTCGTAAGCAAATTGAAACGTGTGAGTTTTCGTAAGAGACGTCGAAATATACTAATTGATTTAACAAAAAGTTTTTCAAAATGTATAAAAAATATGTAGCAAAAACAATAACATCGAAAATATTTTATAAAACATTTGGCTGTATAAACAAATATTTTTTATTAAACATTTAACAAAATTGATATTTCAATTATTTTATTTGATGAATTTACTGATTGTGTTCACTTAATATGTTACATCTATACAGCAAATTTTGTTAAATTTAACATTTATCTTTAATACAACAAATAAATTATTTAATATAACAAATATGTTTGCTAAATGTATTCAAATAATATTTTTTAATTATTTGTTATTTTTACAAATTTATTAGTTAATATAGCAAAATCTATTGCATTTGAATATTGATTTTAATACCAAAAGGAACACATTTTGCTGCAGTTATGAAAATATTTGTAGTATAAAAATTTATTGTATGCTTTTATACATATTTAACTGAATTTATCAATGATTAACTATCAACCACTTCAACATCGTCTATTCGAGTATTCGTACTTTTGAATATATTTAATGCCTTCCGCCCTGTACAACCAACTTAAGAAAACCCTTTAAATACGCCACAGTTGACAACTGACACCTATGCTTCTGCCTACTGCCACACCACCAGTTTATTAAAATAACAAAATTCATTGACAGCGACATTTATTAATGATCACTCATTGAAACAGGATTTGCAAGCTTCAAAATTATTCTAGTTTCTATGAAACTTTTTTTTTTTTTTGTGTTGCCACAGTAAAATTATATATTCAGTGTCAAGCAATTGCCAACTGTTAAATTCATTAGTTAAAAAGAAGGACACGAAAAACAGGCTCTCGCCGTTAAGTTTATTTGCACAAGTAGTTAAACGACAAAACCTGTCGCATTTTGAATGCATTCGTTATATTATTAAATGCCAAACTCAACATCTACATGTTATGCAAATTAATGTTTTGCAACTGGTTTTTAATTTAAGTAGTTCTTTTTGATAAAACTATTAAATAATCTATGTTCACAGGTCTCCGATCCCAATGAAGTCTATTCGGGCAGACGCGTTGCCGACAAACCTCTGACCGAGGATCAAATGATCGGCGAAACATTGGCCATTGTGCTGGGCGACACAAAGATCTGGTCTGCGGGCACCTATTGGGAGCGCAACAAATTCACCAATCGTACCTATTTTGCGCCCTACGCCTACAAGAATGAATTGAACACGCGCAAATTTAAGGTCGAAGACTTGGCACGTCTCAACAAGACACACGAACTGTACACGGAGAAAAAGTATTTCCGCTTTTTGAAACAACGCTGGTCGACCAACTTTGATGATCTCGAAACCTTTTACATGAAAATGAAAATACGTCACAATGAGACCGGCGAATATATGCAAAACTATGAACATTATCCGAATTCCTATCGTGCTGCCAATCTGAAGCACGGCTACTGGACGCAGCCGCAGTTTGATTGCAATGGCTATGTGAAGAAGTGGCTGATCACGTATGCGGCGCCCTTCTTTGGTTGGGACAGTCTCAAAGTGAAACTGGAATTCAAGTAAGTGTTTTTTTTTGTTGTTATCAATTGTCTCTGCAATGAAATTAAACGCTAGATAATTGTTTGATTGTGCAAAGTAGACAAAAGTTGTTGAGCTCAAAAGTCAGTCACCCCTTTTATTTTAACAAAAAGTGTGCGCATTGTACAGATAGGGGTCGGTCGGTTGCGCATTAAATTCGAAATTATGACTTCTATTTTTTTGGGCTGCGTGTCCGCATTTATGTTTAATTTGTATTTATAACACTTTCGGGCACAAGAGCCAACCATTAATTATGCACTAAGCATGGGTCATAGAAGAGCAGCAGCGGACAGTTTTAATTGAACAATTAGGGAGAACAAGTAGCGCAACAATGAGCATTAATAATTATATACACTTTTTAATTCTGTATTTACTAAAGAGATAATATATCCGACATGTTTCCGCACTATTTCGGCATTAGAATTAGATTTTTTAATAACAAATTGTTATTTTTCAATCGAGATTTTAATTAAATCGAGATTTTAGTTAAATTTTATCGAAAGAATGCAATTAATTTTTTTCAGATTTCGATCAAATTTCTATAGTTTTGTGTGAAAATTTGTTCAAAATTCGTTATTTCAATAGAAAAAACTCTTTTTTCGAAAAAAAATCGATATCCTATTAATATAAATCTGAATTTGTTGGTTTGTTCCGCGTCTCCGTCTGAACGGCTGATCCGATTTTCTTGAAATTTTTACCACAAATGCGGTATGGTCTGGAAGGAATGATAGGCTATATATGGGTGCGATTGGACAAAGAGGCGTGGCACCTCCCATACAACCTAAACTTTCAAAACGATATAACTCGGCATACAAACTTTCAATCGCTGAAGAATTTGCTTTCATTTGAAACCCATATTTACAAATGGGTAGGTGTACCGAATTTCGATTCTTATTTTGGGAACCACAAGTCGTTTCGTGGGAAAACATTATTTTCATGTATTTGAGCATAATGTCAATATATATTGGACCAAAAAAAATTACGTATACAGTAAAATTGATTTGTAGATGTAAATTTTATATGAAGTATTTGAACATAAGTGGTCGGTTCACAGGTCATAATAGACCGATCATGCCAATTTTCTTGTCCCGACAGCTTAGATATATAAGTTATCTAAATCTAAAGTTTCATTGCTCTTGCTCTTCAACTTTTTCTGTAATAGTGATTTCAACAGAGGGACAGACAGACGGACATCGCTAAATCGACTCAGGAGGTCATGCTGATCAAGAATATATATACTTTTCCATACATACGGAGATACTTCCTTCTGGGTGTTACAAACGTCGTATACCCTTTGAATATACCCTTTCACTCTTAGTGTAGGGTATAAATACCATTTGAAGCGGTCCAAACGACACAAGAGGGTACTCATCCTGCAACATAACTGCAAAGTTATTACCGTAAAAGAATGTTCCCTTACATGAGTAGCCACAACTGTTATCATGAGGTTGTGGCAATCTCCAAGTTAGTAGATATGAGGTTGTTGCAACCTCCAAGCTGGGGAACATTTTTTCGACTTGTGAACATTTTTGATGTTTCTTTATTTCTGTCTCCAGAATAATTAAGCAAGATTATGGCAACCGAACTGCTGTTAGACATGAGATTGTCTTTTGTCATTTATTTTGTTGACAAAACACCTTCCTCAGTTGGTGTAACAAAATGAAAATGCAATCATTGCGTTACGCCTACCAAATGTGCAGTTGCGCAGACTAACAGTTCGATTATAGTTAAATAATATATTTTCATTTTAATGACACGAGGTTACAATAAGTTAATTTTGGTTGCAACAATGAAACGTTAATTCGATAATGTTGTACCGTATATTTTTTTTTGCTTATAATTATGCGCAATTATTCTTTAATATTTATTTTACCTTTTCCGACTTCTTTTCACAGAGGCGTAGTAGCCGTCTCCATGGACATGATGCAGCTGGACATCAACCAATGCCCCGACTGGTACTACGAACCGAATGCGTACAAAAATACGCACAAATGCGATGACAGCACCTCATATGTGCGTAAATTAAAACCATTTAAATTTTAAACTATTTTTAAAATAATATTAAAAAAAAACTTTACAGTGTGTGCCCATCATGGGACGTGGCTATGACACCGGGGGCTACAAGTGCGAATGTCTGCAGGGCTATGAATATCCATTCGAGGATATGATCACCTACTACGATGGCCAACTGGTGGAGGCCGAATATGTGAATATTGTCGAAGACACGCAGACGCGCTTCGATATGTTCAAGTGTCGGCTGGCGGGTGCATCAGCCATACAGGCAGCGACATCTCTTATAGTATCGCTGCTCGGGTTTGTGCTTATTTTAGTCTATAAGTTTAGATAGAAGTGTAATGTGTAAATGTTACACTAATTTTAAGTTGCAATTAACAGAAAAAAAGAACGCCGTCCATTCCAAAAACAAAAAAAAAAAGAAACTACAAAAAAGAACTGCTGTGTGTTTCGCATAACAAACAATATTAAGTCTTGAATAGAAGAAAAAAAAAAAAAAGTTATACAAAAGCAACAAACGCACAAAAAGCGCAAGCCAACCAACCAGCCAGCGGTCGTTTTAATGAAAGTGCCAGCCAGCCATCTCACATGCACATTGTCATCATTTATCCAAGGCGATTAAGTTGTAGACATAATCTATTACAATGAATCTAGTTATTTGTCATTTGAAGAATAGGAAGAAGCTGCCGGAAAAAAGCACAAATAAACTCGAAAGAAATAAAAAAAAGGCTGCCGCCGCCTCTCGCAGTGGCTCCTATTACGCTTCATCATCGTTTTTGGAAAACTACAAACAGTTTTAATGTGCGTGAAGCAACAACAGCTGTAGCGAGATCGAAAAACAAGTCACGACAGCAACAACGACGTTACTACAAACGTCGGCGACTGACTACAATGCGTCTTTTGAAACCTGTTCATATTAAAAAATAGGCACTCAGCTCAGCTGGTCAGCGAGCGCTCATCAATATAATTGTCTCTCGCTCGTCGCACCCTCTGTGTGCATTGGACAGACGTTGATGATGACGATGATGACGACGACGCACGAGGGTTGCAAGCATCTTATTACACGACCGTTTGTTTTTTTTTATGGGCAGCTCTTTCAATGAAGATAGAATTTTCTTTTGAGAAATAGGTTTTTTTATTTTGCATGCATGCATTAAATTCATTTTTTCATAGTTGATTATTGAAATTTTTATTATCTTACCCTGAGAACTTTTTTGAGAAGTTGCTTTTTGCGCATACGTTTCATGTGGATGATGATGATGATGCCGATGATTATGTTGCAGAAAAAAACGAGTTTTTATATATTTTAATATAAAGTTTTTTCGAGATTGTTTTTTTTTTTTGTAATTTTTTATGGCATCTTTGCGCAGGCAGTCCTTTGCATTATTTTAGCGGCTGTTGTTTTTGCTAAAATATTTTCACACATTTTTCATAGTCAGCCATGACCAACAGCACAACACGGCACAATATATAGAAAAAAAAGACTGTGCGCTGCAGGATGTTCTATCTGTCAGTCTGGCAGTGTCTTAAGTTTGGCTGCCCGATTATGATAGTGACTGCTTTGTGTGTTTGTTTTTTTTTAAATGCTTTTTGTTTTTTTTCCTTTTGCAAAATTTATGACCACACGTTAAAATTTATATTATATTATTTTTTTATATACACTGCGTTTAGTTCAAAAAAAAGTGTCGGTTATAAAATTTGCATTTTTTTCATAGCTTTTATTGTGCGTTTGCGCCGCTGCACACACTCGAAACCCAATCCGTCCAAGAGTGTCCGTCCACGAGTGATCAGTTTAGTTGTTCAAATTTTGTATATTTGATGTTTTAATTATTAAAAAGTGTTATTTGTAACATATGTTATTTATATTTGTGCCTTTTTATAGAGATTTTGTTTACAATTTGGTAAACAAAACCAAAACAAACGTAAGAAAAATCATATATAACAATAGTATTTAAAAAAAAAACCTTTATACACCAAGCTTATTTATAATTGTAATAAAATATTTAAAATTTATTAATATATTCTTTTATTTAATATGTATAATATATATAAACATAACGTCGATGCAGTCACAAAAAATGTTTTTACCAAAAATCGACTTTCAAATTTATGGAGTTTCATCAAATAAAAAAATCAGCGTTAAAAATATATTCAAGAATTGTTTACTGTAAAAAAAAACATTTTTTTTCCATACAAAAAATACATAAAAATTTAGAAAATGAATTTTGTAATTACGATGCCATCAAAATACCACCTTGTAACTTGGCATGCACGCACATTTATATTAAATCACAATATTTTCAGAATTTTAACAAGGTTCATTTTTAAGGACATCAATTTTGATGTGCTAGAATAATGACTCCGATGCATTTGTTCAAGTATAGAAGTTTCGACTTCATTTTTCTAAAAGCTTTATTAGCTTTAAAACGTGAACTCGAAGGAGTTTTTACTATTTCTCGTTCAAGAGATATTTAAACAATCATACAAAAATGATTTTGGCACATTTTTCTAACTTTGAACCACAGTATCTCTGGAACTACCCAGTAGTAAATTTGTCCAGGCCTTGCCAGTAGAAGCACTGCTATAACAACTTCTTAGCATGCTCAATACACATTCTGCCATCACTGAAGCTAATGTACTTCCAGCACACCTTCTAGAGAACCAGCGCCAATCGATTTGGTGACTTTTTGTAATATTTTTCAAATAGAAAATCGAAGCGCTGCTGGCTCACATTCTAAAGGAATGCTAACAGTAATGAGTCAAACTATTTTGTGAGACCTTCTGAGAGCCGTTCTCTGAGAAACGAATGTGGAAGTCCTGCAAAAATGTCCATTTCATATAAAAAAGAAGAAAGGAAATCATTTAGTCGGGAAGGAGTTCTATCTGCTTGAGAATCAGTGCGAGCATAGCTTCTTACGCCTCAAATTTACTACTGGGTAGTGGTCGAAAAAAAAAATTGGTCAATACATATCTCTTTATCATTTGCCCAAATTTCATTGAAATCAAAAAGGTGAAATCTATTCTTTGACTTTTTTGGTCGATTTGGTGTGGAATGGCCCTTATACAACGACTTTATGATTTCATTTTCAAATGTTCATAAATTTTTTGTAATAAAGATTTATATATTTTAGAAATTTTGATTGATGGATTCCATATTGTTGATAATTGTTGAGAACCTGTTAATTTATCGATGTATTTGCCGTTTTATAATATTAATGAACTGCAAGAATAGTTTTTTTTTTCTTTCTTAAAATATATTTGAAAATTTTTCTAGGAAAACGTTTCAAATTGTAATCTACATTCACAAAATTATCTTTTCGATCAAGATTTTGTATTAATACATAT
This sequence comes from Dryomyza anilis, assembly GCA_951804985.1. Classification (NCBI taxonomy): domain Eukaryota; kingdom Metazoa; phylum Arthropoda; class Insecta; order Diptera; family Dryomyzidae; genus Dryomyza; species Dryomyza anilis. Next base: position 67,591,143 of record OX638132.1, read on the forward strand.
TTTTTTACTTTAAAAGAATTACAAATTAACATATTTTATATAAAATGACCGGGCAGTTTTAGCATTCAAAAATAATCAATAAATTTCAATTAGATTCATTCGAAAAAATGATATTGTTTAGATAAATTCAAAAAGTTCTGAATAGAAATTTTCTTACAAATTCCATTGAAATATGATCGATCGAAATTATGATATTGAAATTTTTACTGTAACTTAATATGAAGAAGAATTCTCAAAATTCATTAAAAATTGATTTTCAAAATTATTTATTATATATTGTTGTTAATTACAAATTGATAATTCTAATCCAATTTATTCATCTGTCAATAGATTTTGTATTGAAAATTTCTTATCAAAAATTTTGAATTCGAAATCTAAATAAAAATGGTTTTATAAACAAATTTAAATTGTTTAGTTAAAGCAAACGTTTTGAAGTCATTCAAATAATATAATTTTGTTTTGAGAAAACGTTTGAACTCATTTTAAATATAATTTACATACAAAATCAATCGGTTTTTTTTCGAAAGCTAAAAAATGATTCCCTATAAATCATACTGCGTTAAAATATTTGAGGAATTCTCAATATCGTGAACTATTTTGTTAAAACAGAAATTTAATATATTTTAAAAAAGTTTTTTTTTTATTATACATTTATATAATACCTAGACGCCAATACCAGCACTGATTTGCGTGCAGGTAGAATCCATTCCAGACAAAATAAATTTCATTCATCTAATTTTTATATGAAATTAATATATTTGCAAGACTTCCTTATTTGTTACTCAATAAATAAAGGGTTTTTCAACAGGGATTTTATTATTTTAAGAAGGGTCTCAAGTGACGTAAAGCGAGTAAGGTTTGCCATTTCATGATATTTTTAACAAAACGAAAATCTATTGATAACATCAGACATTTTTTTTTTTACTGAAATTTGTCGTCGTTATTCTATTTTTCAATACTAAACGTTAGTTGTCGAAGGTTTTGAATTCGATTAAGTCATTTTTTTTTTTAAATATACTCCCATATTTTCAGCAAGGAAACTGTAACATCGTAAAATTGGACATCGTTTTTACAAAAATAAAAATATGTCCAAAATCGATATTCAACAGGGACGCTACACAAGTAGATCGACTGGGACAGCAAACGACGCCATATTTCTTGCCGCTCTTTTGATATTTCTCTTCAGTAAGGTTTGCCATTTCATGATGGAAAGATATACGAGCCAACAACGAGTCGAAATTATTAAAATTTACTACCGAAATTCGGTAGTAAAAATTCGAAAAATCATCTTCAGTGATGAGGCTCATTTCTGGCTGAATGGCTTCGTCAATAAACAAAATATGCGTTATTGGTCAGACAGCAATCCACACGTACTCCATGAGTCATCATTGCATCCCGAAAAAATTACGGTTTGGTGCGGTTTATGGGCCGGCGGCGTCATTGGGCCGTACTTCTTCCGCGATGATCAAGACCGGCACGTTACTGTGAATGGGAATCGCTACCGTTCAATGATAACCGAATATTTTTGGCACCAATTGGATGATATGGACTTGGAGGACATGTGGTTCCAACAGGACGGCGCCACAAGCCACACAGCGAATTCCACAATCAATTTATTGGAAACCAAGTTTGGAGAACGTGTTATCTCACGAAATGTTCCAGTCGATTGGCCGCCTCGGTCGTGCGATTTGACGCCGTTAGACTATTTCATGTGGGGCTACGTCAAGTCTATGGTCTATGCAAACAAGACAGCGACGATTGAGGAACTTCGTACGAATATCGAACGTGAAATTGTAGCAGTATCGGCCGATTTATGCTTGAAAACCATCGAAAATTGGGTTCAAAGTCTGGACTTCTGCAAGCGTGCCCGTGGTGGCCATGCAAAAGAAATCGAGTTCCCTACATAATGGCAACGAACGTACTTAGATAAAACTAAATTGTCAGTAATGCTGTTTTAACAATTCAATTTAGTATTTTTTTGAATAATCTTAATTGAGCTAAATTGGATGAGAGAAAATACACACTTTTCTATAAATTACCGTTTTTACAGAATTCCGATTATCGGATAGCGATGAATGCCACCCCGAACAATTAAGTTTAGTCTTCAAATTTAGACAAACTCGCAGGCACCCTTAATACAAAAACCGAAAGCGAAACCGTTTCGAAAAAAACATTAAAACCGCAACGAGGAATACCACCGAAATCAAAACCATTGTTGGTTTAGATTTCAAACTTTGATTTTGTTCTTGAAAGTCATTGATTTAAATGATTTAAATAAATGAGAAATTGAAAACATAAACATTGATAGGGACATACTTAAAAAATTACAAAATATTTACAATAAAAAAATAAACACTTTTTTTTTCACTCAAAAATTACAACCTTTTTACAATAAAAAAAAACTTTTTTTCAACACTGAGAAATACTTCAAAAAAACTTCACAAAAAATTCAAACAATTGTCAAACTAAAATAGAAAATTGCATCATAAAGCACTTACCGTATTTATTCATCTTGCCAGCGTGTAATGCTCCGTATATCGCTGAAATCTTAATTGGTTGAAGAACAAAAAGAGACTTCTTTTGTTTTTATTAATTTTTATAGCTGATTGGTGCAAAAGAAGAGATTTTCAATTTTTTTTTATCGTTTATCGTTTGTTTTATTTTTGCGCTAAACAATGATGAATGAACACAATGCGCAAAGACAGGAAATTAAAAAAAAAACGTTCAAAACAACAACACCAAAGAAACTGCACAAAAAAAATCGTTTTCAAATTGGATCCTTTTTTCGATTCGTTGTTTTATATTTTATCCATTTAATTTGTTTTCTTTTATTTTTAGTGTTTAAAGGTTTATAAAAATTTTGGCAAATTTTGATATATTTTTATATTTTAAAAGCGTTTTTGAATTTTATTTTTAATTAAATTTTTGCTTTTGAATTTATGAATAATTTTTTCTCAAATGAAACATTTTTCATAGGTTTACTTTGTTTATGATGTTTTGTTGATTTCGTTTTTACGCTCTGAGTGTTTGTAATTGTAAAGTAGTTTTGTTGTAATTCATTTTTTTAAATGGTTTTGAATTTGTAAAGTTTTCTAAAATTATTATTTCTGTTTTATGTGTTTTAGTTGATTAAGTTTAGTTTAGATAAAGGACCCGTTTTTACAATAATACGCAAAGTATTTCAATTCCATATATTCTATGGGTAACTATTAATCAAAATGCTGATTAATCAATTAATCACAATTTTGATTTAACAGAATCCTGAGACATTGATTAATCAATGTTGTAATAAATCGAAAATTTTGATTAATCAATCAGAAATCAGAAATTTAATCAATTTCAATCATAATTTTTAAGATATTTGAATCTAGACTTGAAAAATTTGGAATTTTTGAAGACTCTTTTTTGTTGATTTTCTTAGCATTTCGGAGAAAATGATTTATGGTTATACAAAGCATGATTCAAATTATTGATCAAATTTACTAAGTTTTTTCATTTATAAAATTATAAGATTTTTTTTATTGAAAAACATTTTTATATAAGAGTAACAACTCAATAGGAAATATCATCATTTCGCAGTCGGTTACTGCCTAATTACCCAAGAAACAATTCGTTCCTTTTATGTGCCGTTATCGGTACAGCAAAACGGATTCATATTCCGGAAACGTGCCGATTTCTGAATCCGGAAACGTGTTGGAGAGTGGGTTTTAAGTAACCCAAAGGAGTGTTAACGGAAAGAAAACGGTGTAGTCCGTATGCAACGGCATCATCGAAATGGAGTGAAAACGTATTATTTTCGAAATACGGAAAATGTCGGCATACAACCGGAGTCGTGCAATTTGACGGTACGTTTTCGTGCTGTTTTAGTATCTACATCGACGGATACTAACGGCAATGACGGAATTGTGATTCCAATTATGCCGAAGCTCCGTATAAATGTTTCTTGGGTATGTTTCAAACATTCAGGCAATAACGGAAGAAAATCGGTACCGGCATGACGGAGTATTAACGGAAAGAAAACGGTGTAGTCCGTATCCAACGGCACGAAAACGGCATTATCGAAATGGAGTGAAAACGTATTAGTTTCGAAATACGGAAAATGCCGACATACAAACGGAGTCGTGCAATTTGACGGTACGTTTTCGTGCCGTTTTAGTATGTGCATCGACGGATACTTACTCAATGTTCCGTGAACGTACCGGCAATGACGGAATTGTGATTCCGTTTATGCCGCAGCTCCGTATAAATGTTTCTTGGGAATTATCGAATCGTAATGCGTCAAAGATGGCCTTACACAAGATGGCCTAGAGCAAGTATGCATTCACTGTAGATTACGAAGTAATGCTATGAAGGAGCTACCACCCATTACACACCGCATCTAAAGTAAAAAGGATTCGAATGTTACCTCAAGTATATATAGATTTCTATTTAGAAGTATCGTAATATGGGGTCAATCATACATCATTATTTCGTAACCAAACAATCGCAAGGGGTGCTTCCATTTCAGCATTACTTTTCACGCAATCGTAATGAAGATTGGTCGCTTTACACATTACTTTGTACGCAGTAGTAATGAGGGGTGGTACCATTTTTGCATTACTTTGTACGCAGTAGTAACGAGGGGTGGTACCATTTTTGCATTACTTTGTACGCAGTAGTAATGAGCGGTGGTTCCAATTGTGCATTATTTTGTGCACTGTAGTAATGAGGGGTGGTTTCAATTGTGCATTACTTTGTACGCTGTAGTAATGGGGGGTGGTTTCAATTGTGCATTACTTTGGACGCTGTAGTAATGAGGGGCGGTTGCATTTTTAAAGTACTTCTTGCGAAGTTATAATGGGTATTTGGTAACTATTACGCATAAATAACAGTATATTAAAATAGTATGCAAACAAAATATAATAACATTTAATACAAAGACTTCAGCATGTTTTCGCTTTTCGATAATGAAGAACTATTGCAATTGCCACAAAATCTAAATTGAAAAAACAGCAATATGTAAGATAAATTCAACAATAACCAACATAATACCCACCAAAAATGTATTTTGAATGACTCCTTTCTATTTTTATCATTTATAAATAATAAATATAAGCACGTACATTTCAATAACTTTTAAATTTAATTAACTTTTTGAATTTTTATACCCTACACCTATGAGGTACAGGGTATATTAACTTTGTGCATATATTGTCACGCCCCTTAGGAGGCGTGTCCGGTATGGAAAAGTATATATATTCTTGATCAGCATCACTACCCGAGTCCGTTTAGCCATGTCCGTCTGTCTGTCTGTCTGTCCGTCTTGCTGTCTTGCTGTCCGAATACAGAATAACTTGAGAAATACTGATCAGAATGCGATGAAATTTCGTCTCAATATATTTTAGCCAAAAGTAGGAACTGAGTTTGAAAATGAGCCAAATCGGTCAACGGACACGCCCACCTCCCATACAAGTCACTTTTATATAACTCTTTCGGAACTAATAACTCGAAAAGTATTCAAGGTATAGTTATGAAATTTAAAACGTATTGTTAGAATTCACCTAAAAATAAATGGGCGTGATCCGCCCACATTTTTTTTTCATTATTTCCCGGGTTTTCATAGTCGAAAATTGATCCGTAAATTATTAAAATCAAATCTATGAAATATTAGCCTTTCAAAATTTTAAATATAGGCGTGGTCCGCCCAATTATATTTTTTAATTTTTTTTTTAAGTTTTTTATACTTTATATAAATTTTTAATTTATGGGGATATAAGACGTAAATTTCTGATATATGAATAATTATCTGAGGGTAAGCATTCCCACCAAAGGTGTAGGGTAATCCGCCCCATGTGACCGAACTAACCCATGTGACCTAACTTTCCCAACTCGTTATAATTTAAAATCAATGACATCAGATAAATACAAAAAAGTAACAAGTATCTGTTCCATTTTCACATTATTTAGTAATCAGTGGGTAAGGGAGGGTAGTTTAGTTTATAGATTACTTCGTAAGTGGAACATGGAACTAGTTATGTTTGTAAATTACTGCTACATTATAAATGATCTAATACAAAATTAGTAGAGCATGTTTTGATGAAAACTATGTGGGAATATTTCCGATTGGGAAACTTTAGTTACAGGGCATATTAAAAAAAAAACAATTAGAATAAAAGTTAGTAAGTGTTATTATGGTTGTATAGTGGTATTGTATAAACAAAAGTTAAGTATTTTTTACTCGAACAAAAAGGTATGAGAAACAGAGTCCAATATCTCCGAACTTAGTATTACAAAAAAGAAACACTTTTCATTATTGGTTATATATATATTTTTTTGATGTTTTATTATATAACGACGTTGATGTTTCTATTAAATAATTAATATTTTTTTTATATTTTGAATTTGAGACAAAATATAAATGATCACTAAGTATTTTTAAATACAATTTACACACACACACATCAATTGTATAACATATTTAAACTCAGTTTTAAACTAAATAACAATATCTGTCTTATTTGGGTTTCCTTGTAAAACTAGGCAATTACTAATGCATAATCTGTACAAAAAAAATACTTTTTAAAATATTTCTCTTCAATTATAATTCGCATTACTTTATGTTAAAAATGTATTTACGGGATCTTAGTGACTAGGTTTAGTTTTAAAATTTAAATACCCTTTAATAATTGTTTGCAATCTTTGCTAATTATTGGGTTTACGAATATAGATTTTGCTTTATTTATAATTAATTCATTTATTCAAACAAATTATAGATAATAATTAGTCTAATTAACTTATTATGTGTCGTAGTGATTAAACAAATGCTCTATTTCAAAATCGGTTACTAATTAAAATTAAATATAAACTAGTATTTTGTAATAAAATGTTAATTAAAAAGAATATCATTCAAGCTTTACTTGTAACATAAATATTGAGCATTTTTTAATTAATAAATGCTTCTCTTTTTGTTTCGTAAATCTCAGAACATATAGCATATATATAAAAACTAAACTTTTGTAAAAAAAAATACTTCAAAACATTATAAGGCAACATTTTATTGGATAGTTATTTAAATTGGCAATCAATTGAGTTTTTTTTCTGGTTTACTAAAATGTTCCACTATATATGTTTGCTAATTTCTTTAACTGATTGTGATTATAGTTTTTTTTTTTAATTAAATATATTGTTTTTTTTATTATATATGTATAGTACTTAATTATCTTAAATATTGATTGAGCATGACCGACACAACTGAGTACACTATAACAAATTTTCCATAGGCTTTCTGTTCTGTTCATCAAAACCATTCCATTTTCGCTGTATGTTATTAATATTTATATGTTATATATTTCATATCAGTGTTGAAAAATATTTGGTTCATCGATGTCAATAATTCAAGGCGTCATTCTACGACTCAAAAAATGAGAAAATGTAAAATAAAAAATGTCTATATTTGCACCCAGTTTCATATAAAGGGTGTTTAAGAAATGCATATTACTGACAAATCTAGTCAAGAAAATATGTTATCAAGTATAATTCAGATCTTTAAAAATTAAATTACCTTTCCAATGGTATATCACATCTTCGAACCCCATAATTTCTTCCTTTTTCAAAAGGTACGTAAAGTTGAAATTTACAAAAATAAAAAACAAATTTTTACTTTGTCATTGATTATCTCAAAATTTCGTTCGTAACCCCATTTTTTAATTTATAATGATAGACCAATTCATTCCCAGTACTTTCTAATCAATTACACTGATATTAAACTGGCAAGTTATGCTGCAGAAACAATTAAACATTTCCGGGTCTTGGATTAGGTGGTTGAAATTAAAAAATAAATCAAAATAACCGAGAAATATTTTTAAACATTTATTAAAATTATAATTATTATCATATTACTTCACTGATCCGATTTTCTGATCATATTTGCAAACATAATCATTTTTTCTTTCATTTCAATCACCAAATCACAAGACCAGTTTAATTATTTCTGCAGCATAACTTACCAGTTTAAAATCCCTGTGATTGGAAAGAAAATACTGGAAATGAACTGGTCTAACATTATAAATTTTAATGTCAAAATTTGTACTTCTATTCTTGTAATTTTCAACTTTACGTACAATTTAGAATAGGAAGAAATCAGGTGGTTCGAAGATGTGATATATCGAAGATATATCACATGATATTAATTGTCTAATTTATTAATCTGCTGACTTTATAATCAATTTTATTGACTAGGTGTCAGTAATATGCATCACTTAAACACCCTGTATCTTAAACAAAATTGGACATTTTTTATTTTATATTTTCTTATTTTGGACGCCATGAATTATTGACATTGATGAACCATTGGTTTAGAAGATTAAAGGCTTTAACTCATTCATACAATTTATACAGAACAGATGTAGTTAAGCAGATTTAGATTTCATCTGATCCGGAAAGGTTGTAAAGTTTTGAATTTGTGATATAAAATATTATAAATATGTTGTTCAAATTTGTATTTAGTAGGTATACCTTATAGTATACGTATAACACGAATAACTTTCATTTCTGAGTACACTTTGTAGGCTTTCACATATAATTTGTAAAATTTTACTTAAGTATAATTTGATACAATATTTAACTAGTTTACTAAGAATTCAATTGGTGGGATATTTCCATTACAATTACAATTTTTAATTATTAGATGTGGTTCTGTTGAGGTGTCGGGATCAAAACGGAACTGATATAGAGAAATTGCTTATCGGAAATGTATAGATTTTGGATTCCTATAATGTAAGTTAACTTTAAGAACTAAATACAGGTATTGAAAATGGTATTATTCATTTTATTTGCGTGGTGGTTTCATTTACCACTTTCTACATAGAATTAAAAAATCCCATGGATTAGTTAATAGGGTATTTATTAAATTAATAATAATTTTAAAAAATTAACAGAATCTCAGAAATTATTTAATAGAATACAGTATCTTTAAATAATATTTTGTATTATTAAAACGGTATTTTAAAAATTGACTAATATACTATCCTATTGACTAATAGCAAAAACAATCCGGAATTGTACAAACATTTTCGGAAATGAGTTTTTTTTCCCATGATCCCAGGGTTGGAAGCCTTAGTACCGACGATTTTAAAACAGAAGGTTAGGTTAGCTTGAAATGGCTGCTACATGCACACTTAGACCAAAAGAGGTCCATTGTGATACCACATATCTAATCCTGTTTCCACCCGTTGAACCAATCGGCTCTTTTTACAAAGCTACGTATAAATTTTATTTCAATGCCGGCAATATCGTTTAGGTTACCTAAGAAGTAATGGCCGAAGCATTTGTTCCTTTTGTGTGCGAGGGATGGGCAAGTATAGAGGAGAAGCAGAGTGGTTTCCTCCTCCTCCTCGTCCATACAGCTCCTACAGATGTCAGGAGCTTGCACACCTAACCTTTTTACGTGTCTGCCTATTATATAAGTCTAACTTGTTTAGTGGTGGAGCAGGTTGTATTACCCGCCCACCTCTTGTTTGTTTTCGTTAATGTGTCTTGCTCCAGAATGAGTTTACAAGTTGATAAGGGAATACCCAGATTACTCATCTCAGGCTGAATGTTCAGTGTGGTCCCCTTCCTAGCTAGTTCGTCGGCCTTCTCATTTCATTCGATGTCCCTGTGCCCTGGCACCCAAAACAGAAACGATATCTTAATTCTGGATAGAACCAGAATTAATATCTGAATGGTTTGATTATAAACTGTGAAATTACGGATAGTAAAAAATAAACAGATCATATAATCATAGGGGTTTAAATGCAATAACAACTTCTGCTAGATTTGAAATTGAAATCTTGCTTCACCCTAATTTGTGTGAAGAATTATTATATATATTTGAATTGTGCAACCATGGAATTACAAGTAGTGAAGTTATGTAAAAACGAATATGACTGGCAAAAACAGATCGTCTAAACATACCTGGTTCTGTTAGGGTTCAAATATAAATTATACTTTACTAACATTTTTCTGGAGAATAATTACAAATATTTTGTAATGAATAACGACTGGACTATTATCAGTGCCCAGTTAACGCCCGTACCAAGGGCGGCAAAATTTAAGAGGTGGCACATTTTGGAATCAACAATTATTAAAAATTTTATTTGAATCTTTTACCTTATTGCATACGATTTTTTAATCTTTGCAAGACTTAAAATTCAATAAACCGTTGTTAGTCCCTACCATTTTCGAATAGAGCAAAAACGAATATGAAAATCATGGAACTAGAAATAAGAACCCAGGTATTTATTACAGAATTTGTAAATGTACAATATATAATATGATATCGGAACAGGGACCTAAGTAAATACAATTTCATCGCTTAGTAGTTTTAAATTCTTTATTCTTGGGATTCCTCAACCAATTGAATTCCTTTGCACCTAGTCGGTGCCCGCATAATAGACCACCGTCGATTTGCGTCTGAAACCTAAATTGAAAAATGATGTTTCGGACTTTTTGCGTTCACGTTCGTGTTCATTTCCAAAATAAGAGAACAAACGACCACCACCACTGCCAATGGGTGGGGCACGTGCATTACTGCCGCTACTATAGCTGCTGGTGTTACCGGTCGTATGATGACCCGAGGAAATGGAATAATTTGAATGATGTGCCTGTTGGTGTTGCTGCTGCTGCTGCTGTTGCTGCGGATTGTTGTGTAGAAATCCAGTTGGCGATAGGTCGGTCATCTCACACGGCCAGAGGGTGATCGAAGATGGGACCTTATGTATCCCGTCCGTGTGTCGATACGGTTGACTTGCTGACCCGCCGATGTACCTTTGCGTGGACCTCGACCCCATCTACATATATAATGCATGGTTGTGGTGATGTCGTATATAGAGTAGGTACGGGCGTTAGTTGTGTCAGAAGTGTGCGTTTTGAAAGAATATATAGTGAAAGAGCATGGTATTAGTAAAGGAAGGCTGGGGGAGCGAAAAAAAAGTGTTGTTAAGTGTAATGAATTCAAATACTATGCAAAGCCCTCATTATTATAGGTGTTTTTTTTATTGTAAATATTGTAAAATTTGTTTGAATTTGTAATATTTCGGTCAGTTCCAATAAACGATCAAAAATATCAATTTCCCTTGTAGAAATTTACCGATTAAGGTTGACATGATCAAGCATAGATCATGTTGTTCATATAACTGTTTTTTTTTTTAATATATATCAAATTTTTGTAAGAAGGAAACCTCGTTACTTATATAATTTCAATTGAAAATATCTGTCTGTCAATTACTAATAAAGCAATTAAAATATTTTAATAAATATTTATTATCGATTGCTTAGGATCGTAAATATTAATTAAATCTTATGATATTTAAACTTTTTCAATATATGTTAAATTCATTATGTAATTAATAAAATTTATAAGCTGGTTCTCTGCAGCTTTTGATCGAACTTTGATCGATTTCGAATCAAATGTTTTGATTGTTTGTTTTGCAAATGAATTTAAATCTTTTCATTCAAAGTAAAATCAATTAATATTAAAGCGAAGACTGGAATATGGGCCAATATCACATATTTTAACAATTTAAATTCAATATTTTCAACTGTATTTCGATTATGTAAAAATTATCTACTTCAACATATTATCTCTGCCACTAGACGTCTTTAATTTTTGGTGTAAACAGCATATGTGACTTTTTTTGTTTAGGTAGTTGTTTTAAATATAATACAGAATTTTTACTGATTACTGATAAATACGCACAGAAAAAATTAGGTAGTTTTTTTTGGAAAAAATAGTACTTAATTCAATAACTTAGGTATTAAAAGCAAGTATGGAATATAATTACAAAAGCAACTTTAGTAGTGTTAAAAATAGTAGTATTAGTAAAACAAGTAGTATAAGCATTACTTTAAGTAGAAAGTGCAAAAAAGCGTTTAGATAGTTAAGGATCAAAGAGAGTGGGGTTAGCAGAAACTGTACAATATGCAAAAACTATTAGTTCCAAAAAAATGCAGCACACATGCTTTTGAATGTGCTTTACGGTGGTGATGACAGTGGCATAAAAGCGTAATTAGTAGTAGAAAAATAAAACTAAAAGTAGTTTACGAAAGCGTGTGCCTCAGACAAATGCATTAATATTACACACAAATTACGTATAATAGTGATTCTAAATATCGAATAATATCGAGCATTATGAAGTGGTTCTATCTATAACTTATTTTTTATACTATTATATTTTATATCTATTATATTGCACTTCATCTGTTAAAACTTATCAAAAATCCTAGTCAGAAAGTAATATGAAAATTAAAATCTGATTGATGCATGATTTATGTAAAATTTTGTATAACGAGGGTTATATTCAATACTGCCTACCTATTCAATTTTGGCGAAAATGAGTTTTTTTTTTTAATTATACTAAATTTAAACCAACAAAAAAAACCTATTTTATACCCTAAATGGATATAATTTTGGTCCTGACGTATTATGTATGGAAAAGTATATATTCCTAATCAACGTCATCTCCCGAGTCAATTTTCCGTTACTCTGTCCATCTGAAGAAACAAGTAGAGTTAGTAGATTATATTTCTTGTATACCTTGTCTGGTATTGTGATTTTAATTTATCGATAGCAATTATAATTTTTTGTACTAGGCCTCTTTACTTTAGACCAGTGGTTCAATTTCAAAGTGCGACCCCTTTGAAATCATAAAATAGAGTTCTTTTGATTAAACTGTTCTACAAATTGGGGGTTGTTGGATTCCACCGAAATGAAACTCGTCAATTCTAGTAGCTTTCGGTCTCCTGATTCTTGCTGCCTACTCAAAATTTGCCTACCACGTCGAATTTTTGAAAATTTGACATAAAAAAAACAGTTGGGAAGGTTAGATCACATGGGAAATTTTAAAGTAGAGACATTATATAGTAGGTGTTATTATGATCGTTAGGATTATCCAAATTATAGTCATTATAGTCGGTCTAAGCTTACTATAAATACCCTACACATATGTGTGGTTACCATTCAGAGTTGTATATGGGTCACCAGGGTATACGAGTCCTGAAAATAACTACAAACTTTCAATCGCTGAAGAATTTCCATTCATTTGATACCCATATTTACATATGGGTAGGTGCACCGAATTTCGATTTTTTTTGTTGGGAACCACAAGTCGTTTCGGGGGAGAACATTATTTTCATGTATTTGAGCATGAAGTCAATATATAATTGACCAAAAAAGTTTACCTAAAAATTGATCTGTAGATGTAAATTTTATGTGAGTTATTTGAATATAAATGGTCAGATCACAGGTCACAATGAACCGATCTTGTCAATTTTTTCGCACATAAAGCGTAGGTATATAAGTAATATACAGACGGAAATCGACTCAGGAATTCATGCTGATTAAGTATATATATACTTTTCCATACCGGAGATGCTTCCTTCTGAGTGTTACAAACATCCCTTTCACTCTTAGTGTAGGGTATAAAAACTGAATTGAGAAATATATACTGCATATTTAGTATGGATATATATTTTCGTTGATATTGAAAAAAATTTAAATAAAAGTAAGATTTTCCATTTAAAATTGAGAAAATTCCAAAAAGTATCGAGATTTTTTGATTTCATATTGAAAAAATTCCAAATTGAATTGAAATTAAGAACTTTGCAAAAGATATTAACTTTTACTTATGAAATTTGTAACAAATAAAATGGAAATAATGAAAATATTTTTTATCACGACGGTACATACATTAATCGTTAAATAACGAGGAACATAAATTCGAACCGGTTTCGGTTTTATGTTCGGAATCGGAACACTTCTAAAATGTATATGTGGGACCGGAATAAGAATCCTAATATTTTTTTTGGTTCGAACCGAAATCGCTATTATAAAAAGTCTTGAAACCAGAATCGGAACCGTTACTCCAAAGAGGTTTTGTCACTAAATTCATTTGTAATTTTCTCAATTTTAATTTTAATAAATTACACTCTCGATACACTTTTTAGGTAACACAAATTTTGTAGTCGCCAAATTGTGAGTACGCAGCAAGAATGAGGAATGAGGACACCGAAATTTACCAGAAGTGGGAGTTTTCATTCCATATTTAAATCCTTGTAGAACAGTATAATCATTTGAATGTTTACGAATTTTTACAGAATGTAGTACGGTAGTGTGGACACTTACCCGAGTGGAAATTTAGTTCAGGATGCGATCATTGTCTGATCAGGCAGCCTGATTTCAATAATCAGGCAATAATCAGCGGTTTTGTTCAGTGCCTGATTCAAAACGTGACGCTATTTGAAGTTGCTATCTTGATCAGGTTGCCTCATCAGGCTTCCTGAGCTTACCCTTATATAATTCGACCTTTCAATAACTTTTACATTGACAAAAAGTCAACGTTTTGAGATATTTCAAATTTTTAAAAATGTTGAGAATTTTTATGTCTCTTGCATTTGAGTTTAACATTTATTTATTAGAATATTTTAAAATTGGGTAGCAAAATTATTCCAATAAAATAATGTTGATACCCAATTTTATTATAAAAGGTTTATAAAAAGAGATTTTGATCACATTATATTAATTTCCAATAAGGTATTTTTTCATAAGTGTCACATCAGTTTTCCTCAAGTAGACTTTATATCAGTATTTTTATTTTTTTATGAAGGTTGGATTACGTTGCCTTACGTGGATTTGAAATTAAGATTGCCCTAGTCGGCCCTGATCAGTATCATTTCAGGTGGCCTTTGGTAGTGATGCCTTATCGTACTCTGATCAGGGACGAATGCGAAATAAGGCTAACCTTAACCAATTTCCACTCGGGTAAATAAGTAAGAAATTTAGATATTTTCAATACAAATGTAGTTCAATCTCATACAGAGATGAAGTAAATGTATGTAGTTGTTTTTCTGTGTACCTACTACTATTTTTTATAATAAACGAACGATTAGATTGTGGTATATTAAGATATCTAAGGTCATTTACCACATGAACCTGAGGATATACCCTTTTTAATGTAATTTTTTTATATATATATATATATATATATATATATATATATATATATATATATATATATATATATATATATATATATATATATATATATATATAACAGTTTATTTCAGTACATACTTCTCAAATCATTTTTTGGCACTATATACCCTTTTAAAAATGGTTTTAATGTAAAATAGTTTTTTTTTTTACTTTTAATGTTTTTACCCTCGATATACTCATTTAAAAATTGTTTTTAAGTAGAATGCTAAAATTCTGTAAATTCTAACGTCTATAGTTTAATCCGAAGAAATTGATGAGTTTTAATTTAAAAATTAACAACATAGAAATCAATTTTTTATAACTGCTTTGTGAGTTTACACAAATTTAATCCTACTTATGTATGTAATATAGACTCATGGTGATAAAACTTTAAATTTTATACAATATCTAAAAAAAAAAAACGAAAGCTCACCGAAAAGCGTAAAATGTTCATTACAAAAATCTTTTTATTTGCGATTTGAAGCATTTGTAGAGACGGCAATATATTTGTGTTTGGTTCTAAGATCGGCAAAATAAATTTGCTCAAGTCTGAAAGTTTGTAGAGAAAAATATTTGGTCAGTAGTTAAAAAAAGGAAAGCATTTACTTGTGCAAAAAATACGCGGCAGAGGGCATATAAAATGCATTCGTTGCAATGCATTTAAAAATGTCAAAATAACAAATGTAATTTTGTAAAATTAATAAAAAATTTTGCAAAATAAGAAAAAAAAACCCTATTTTGTATGGTTATTCTCTTCTTGACTAACAGGTCATACTTACCAAATTGACAAAAATACGTTATGGTGTTGGTGAATTTATATATTAGGTGCGTAAATTTACGGCTACGTCATAAAAAAGGCGTGTCCTTAAGCTGCGGTGGCCTACCGCTTTGTGGGGGGCGAGGCTACAACAACATCACGTCTACAAAATACCGGTCGGCTGGTGCAACATTTAAATAAAATGTTTTTCAAATAACGATTTTTTTATTTTTTTTTTATATTTTCAGATTTAAGAAGTTTTTCGGATTTAAGAAGTTTTCGGTAAGAAAAGATTTCGAGAAGCAAAAGTAGAAAAGTTATTAATCAAGTTTCAGTGTATAGCACTAAAAGTGGGGGGTTTGTAAAGTGTGTGTTGTGCATAAACCAGAAAAATAAGTTAAAGATTTTTACAAAAGTTAATAAAATATTCAAAGTAAAGAAATTATTTTAAGTGTAGTTTCAAAATAATATAATTTTATATTTTAGATTAGGAAAAACTGAAGTAAACTTTGGAAAGAGTGTCATTAGAAGTTTAGTAGAACCTACAATTAGGTTCCGTGTAGTGTATTTTTTTATTTTGAAAACACATAGATGAATGTGAAGTTAAAAAAGAAAATTGCAAAAAAGTTCGAATGGAACACAAACGTACAAAGGTGCTGGACTTACCTGCCATGAGATATCAATTGATCTTTTTCGATTCTTTAAAAGATTTAGATGAATACATGCTAAAAGGGTTTTGGGTTTAGGCAAAATAGTAAAAAAAAATAGTTCTTATTTGTTAGATTTAACGGTCACCTAGTGTAAACTATTTACAGAGTAGGTATTGAAAATCTAGGGTGCCCTTAGTTTAAGCTTTCGTGTTAGATTCGGTCATAGCAAAATTGAACGAAAAAAAAATATTTACCTAAAATTTACGAAAACTAATAAGAGCTAATTGTGGAAATTTATTTAAAATAGTTGATTGTACCAGGAGAATAGTCGGTATATCTGCCGTTCCGGATTTATTTTTGGAATGGATGAGTAGTACATAATGTTATAAAAGAAGAAAAACACACACAGTCAAAAACAACTTTATCATTATCATAATCATAATCATCATGAACAGAATACTTAGTAGAGAAAAAAAAGAA
The DNA here is from genome assembly GCA_951804985.1 of Dryomyza anilis. NCBI lineage: Eukaryota > Metazoa > Arthropoda > Insecta > Diptera > Dryomyzidae > Dryomyza > Dryomyza anilis. The sequence goes on from OX638132.1 coordinate 67,608,019, forward strand.
GATGTTAGAAAATTGGAAAATGTACAAACTTTTTTTTTTTTTGTTTTGATTAAGTATTTGGAATTGAAAAAAGTACCAAAGTTTACGTATACGTTAACAACAATGACACTCTTAAAAGGACATTAAAAAATTATTCACAGTATAATTGAGAACAACATGGGTTAAAAAAACAGCGCTAGGAAGTTGTCAAAAAGCAAATTGAAAAATTAAATCAGAACCTAAAATTTAAACTAAAACTTTTGAAAAATAAAATTAAAAATGTATAACTACAATACAAATAATATTTGTATTTATAAAATATATTTTGTTGTAAATAAATAAAAAAAAGTTTATCAAAAAATGTTGAACTTAACAAATTCAAAAAAGTGTTTTTTTTTTATTCTTACAACAAAATACCAATAAAAAAAATCAAAATAAATAATCAAAAAGTATTTTATGTTTATGTAACGCGTTTCTCAGATGAACTCACCTCGCGTTGTGACCCAACAAGATGATATTTCTGTAAATATAATGAAATATCGAGATAGCGTTTTTATAAAAAGGCTTTAGAGAAGAAGTCAACCAAAAACAATAGCAACGAAAAATTCAAATCGAACTTGTAACTAAATCATAAATTTAAGTTTTTTGTTTTTTTTTTTTGGCTATATTTAAATCTTTTTACAATTTAGAGCATGCTAAATAACAAAAATTTGGTACTAACTGAAAATATATTAAAGGTTTTTTAAAATTTATATTTTTTAATATTTTTATTAATTTTTGTAAATTGCCACAATCTAACAATCTAATTCTGGTTACATCTTAACCTGTATTTAAATTAATTGGAATTTTTATATTTAGTTAACGATCTGTAAAACTGTTTCCTAGGTTATGTTTTCTAAAGTAATCATAAAGCTATTCTTCGAATATCGTTTGTCTGGTTGGGTTTCCACAGAACATTCAAAATTCTAATACCAAATTTAATTTCACTAAAAATTTAAATGTATTCTAAAAATTTCAATTCTCATATCGTCACTGTCATGCCAAAGGGACGAATGTGCAATTTTTGACATTTGCGTTTTTTTTTACATTTTTTAATGTAGATTATCTTCAAGTATGCTGTGCCAAAATCGCGTGTCATTTTATTGGGTATTTTTAGCCACAAAAGACAAAACCAAAAGGGCGAATTTGAAAAATTGAAAATCTTGTCATGCCAAAAGGGCGAATCTTTTCATTTTTTAGCCATAACTTTTTATTGGTATAAGATAAAATAGTGGTGTAAGGGCATTTATTATTTGTTTTCAAAGCACCTATCGAACTGCATCACTATTTAAAAATATTTTGCCAAACATTTTTTCCTGCAAATAACAAATGGCAAATTAATGTTAGACAAAATATTTCAAATTAATGATGTAGATCGATAGGTGCTTTAAAAATAAACAAAAAATGCCTCTACATCACTATTTTATCTTGTACCATTAAAGAGTTGCAGCAAAAAATTAAAAGATTCGCCCTTTTGGCATGACAAGATTTTCAATTTTTCCAATTTCTTCGTTTTTTTGCCATAATTTTTTATTGGTGCAAGATATAATAGTCGTGTTCAGGTATTAATTGTTTGTTTTTAAAGCACCTATCGAACTGTATCACTATTTAAAAATATTTTGCCAAACATTTTTTTCCTGCAAATAACAAATGGCAAATTAATGTTTGACAAAATATTTTTAATTAATGATGCAGATCGATAGGTGCTTTAAAAACAAACAATTAATGCCTCTACATTACTATTTTATCTTGCGCTAATAAAAAGTTATATTATAAAAAACAAAAATATTTTCGTTTTGATCAGGATATAGCCTCACAAAATCCGTATTTATAATTCAGTAGGTTGTCCAAATCTAAAGATATTTTATATACATAATAATAATTGACGAATAAACTAAAATAACAGAAAGATATACAAGAAAATATACAATTTTCTAATTTTTAAAGCACTTCAAACATTAAAATTTGATTTCCCAACATTTTTAAAATGCACATTCGCCCCTTTGGCATGACAGTGACGATAATTAAAATTCAAATTTTTAGAATTCGAAATTTAAAAAACAAAATTTCACGTTTGAAAATAATAGTTAATCTATTTCATAAAAAGGCTCAATTTTGTTTTATAATTAAGTGTTTATGATATTGCAAATAAAAATGCCATTAGATATTCAGATTCGTTCTAAAAATGCCAAACGGTGTTCCATAGGCTAAGATGTAACTTTTTAATGCACAAATTTAAAAATTGGAATCTTTCCTAGGTAGTGGAACCTGGGGTAAAGTGGTACATGGTAATGAGGGAAATTGCAATTTGTGGAAATTAATACTTTTTAATTGAATTTCGTTGAAAATTCTAGCATATTCTATATATTTTTAAATACAAACAATTTTTGCAAATGTTCCAAATTATGTTCAAATTGTGAAATTGGAGTACACGGAGAAAAATCATGGCTCGAGAATTGTTTAGAGGTAAATAAGAAATGTTTGCAAAAAAACAATTTTTGATAAATATGCATAAAAATTAGTTTGGAAGGAAATTAATTTTGTTTAGCGTAAATATTATAGATTTAGATTTAACAATATTTATTTGGAATTAATATAAAAAGTTTGTTAAAACAAAATTTGTTTACGGACATCAGTCACTCAGACAGACTATATCCATTGTACTGTGAAATCTATTTAGGCACAACTCAATTTGTTTGCATGATCAATTACACTACACAACAAAATGAGAAAAAAAGTTTTCGCAGTAAATTCCATAATTTTTGTATTATTGGAAATGACTCGCAGAATTTGATTATATGAATTAAAAAATTTTCTTTTGATAGGTTTACGAGATTTCGGGCAATAGCTTTTGTACTGAACTTTCAAAAAGGTGGTCACATATATTTGTAAATATCTCGCGTTTAATAAAACACATACGCTCAATTGTTATATCGAATGAAATGTAATAAAATCTCCCATAAACATTTCCTACAACACTTTGGAATTGGTTCCCTGGTTTAAGAGAACTCTATAGAAAAACTCGAAAAATGTAAATTTTTTTCGACCAAAATTTTATTCCTAAATGCATTTAAAAAATGGCGAAAAATTGAAAACGCAAGATGATGCACAGTTTGTAATTTTTAAAGAAAATGATGTAAAAATAAAAGAAATCTATGGATACACTTAGAGAAAAGAACAAATCATGTAAAAGCATTACAATTGAGTAATATGTGTTATTTACTACGCGAGATATTTACAAATATATGTGTGCACCTTTATAAAAGCTCAGTTCAAAATTTATTGGCCCATATTTTGTAAATCTACCCAAAGAAACATTATTAAACCATATTTTTGGAATCAGAATGTCATTTTACATAATACAAATATAACCTTGACTGCTGCGCATAATGGCTGTTGTTAGTGTTATTCGTAGATAAACCAAGTATATTTGCATATAAAAACTTATTGTTTTTGTATTGAATGAATATTATTTGTGGCAAAACAAGAACACGAGTAAACTTTATTTGTATTTTACAAATTTTTTTTAAATAAAGTTTGTATCCCAATATTAATTATTTGAACAGATATACTTAAATGCAGTGTACTGTCTTACACAAATATAGTTTGTTTGTGTCGAAATCACAATTGCTTTTACATAAAGATGTCAACATAGTTTTTCTTTATCGAAATTACATTTATTAGTACCGAAACAAAAAAATGTTTGCAGGTTTACACTTGTTCTAATTTATTCTACTCTACATTTGTTGTTTAGGAAGTCCTTGCATATATGATTTATTTGCATCCAAACAATATTATATTTATTGAATGGATTTTATTGTCACAAAAATACATTTTATTTGCAAGAAAACCTTTGTTGTTTGGTTAAAAAGTGTTTGAAAATATATTTTATTTGCTTCCAAAAAATATGATATTTTATTATTCAATTATATTGTCACGTAAGTATATTTTATTTGTTGGTAAACATTTGCTGTTTAGGAACTTGCTAAAATGATTTGTTTGCATCCAAACAATATTTTATTTAATGAATGGATTTTCTTGTTCTATTTTCTTGTTCATATTTATTGAATGGATTTTGTTTGGGCAGAGAGTATAGATTTTTAATAGAGATTCCTTCCAAGTTTGCCTGCGTCGCTGCCGAGAACATTGGTTATGTGGAAGTGGAATTTTACAGATTGAAGTTAACAGAGGAAAACAGTGCTCAAAACTGGATCTGTCCGGATCTGCAACTAAATTTACCAAGATATATTGCAATCCAACTCCTTATAAATTTCAATTATTTTTCTGGCCAAAATTGTGGCAGAAAACATCAGAATATTGATTTGAAAATGTGTCTGTTGAAAACATTTTCGTTTCAATTTCCACATAACCCATGTTTGAATTTATTTGACAAAAGTGGCAGCGAAACCACCTGTACGGAAACTCTATATCAAATTTATACTCTCTGGTTTGGGTGAAAAGTGTTTGAAAATATATTTTATTTGCTTCCAAAAAATAGGCCATTTAATTACTCAATTTTATTGCCATGTAATTATATTTTATTTGCAGGAAAACATTTGTTGTTTCGGAAGAAGTGATTGCAAATATATTGTATTTGCATCCAAATATTATTTATATTTTCGCGAATGCATTTTATTACCACGTAAGTATATCTCATTTTCATGGTTACATTTTGTTTTAGGATATCAATGGGATTTATTTGCATCCAAATAAAATTTTTGATTTACATACCAGCCATATAATATAATGCTGATATGTATAATATTATTCATATTATAATATGTTTCACAAACATATTATGTTTGCGAAACAATTGTTTCGATATATGAATTGTTTGAGTTTAAATATTACATATTTGGGAGCAATAAAGCAAACAACTTCATGCAAACAATATTTATTTACAGATTACCCAAATAATACATTGTTTTCAGCATAAGTCGGTACTATTTTTTTTTATAGTGTAGCAAACTTTTTCTGGGGTAAAGTGGGAAACGTAATTAAGGCAATGTTTGCTGAAATTTTAGTGAAAATATTGCGTTATATGAAGTATTTAAACGGTTTAACCTTAAATCGTGGCGACAAACCATATAAAAACAACATTTTGACTTCACATGAGATAAGATAAGTAATGCGATGTGATATTACTCGCATTCTAATAAATGTTACTTTAGTAGTGTGGCTTTTGCGTTCAAATTTGGAACTTTCGTATTCAAATTCACAAAGTAACAACACGGCTACCTTTTCAATTCCGTTAGATTGTATGAATTTGCCTTCTTAACGCTTTGTTCTTCGAATTAAATTGACTTTCGTATCGCATTGACTTTCGAATTGCGATACATAGTAACCCCCCTGAATGTGAGAAGAAAGACGAGAAGCAAACCTCAAACAGTAGAAAAAAGAACACTTCGGTAAATATTCATCAACTTCATCAGAAGAAGAATTTTGTACAATTTGCTTGAATGAAATACAGAGGAAAATTCAGTGAACTGCAATATCTGAAAATTACCTGAACACTTAAAATGTGTGAACTTGGCGACCAGCAATTACACCTATCTCCATTGTCACAGAAAATATACTGAATATTTTTCACATGACTATTATTTTATTCTTTGACTATTTTTTCATTCTTATTTTAAACATTTATTATATTTTTTATCCCTAATATATTTGACTTTGTAATAAAATTAAACAAAACATGAAAAAAGACTAAAATTTAATTTTCCCACCCCAAAATTTTTCAACAAGTACGAAGTTCCCTCAAATCCCATTAAAATTGGTCAATATGACAATTATTGATTTAATAGTATACAAAATATAAATCTTTTCATATAAACTCAATGGCAATGTCATGGTATTTACTAGTTTTTAATGGTATATTCCGATTAAAATAATAATTTATCGTACTGACTATTTTTAATTTTAAAAAAGTATTATTTATGTAGTATTTTATTCTGGGTATATAAATGTTATTCTGTTAATGTGAGAAGTAAGATCATGAACCAGTCTATGTTAATGTCAATGGTAAAATCATGAACCAGTCTATGAATAGACTCTTCAAAAGAATTTAAAAATCTCTTCAAATGTACTTTTTTTGCAGGAGAATAAAAACCTGTCCCACTTTACACCAGACTCCCCTATTTTTTTTTTATTTAATTAACTTAAAATTGTATATAATATGTAAAACAAAAGTTAAACTTAAATAATTCTGTTTAGATGGTTCATGCGTTGAGCTGCGAATAGACGGTGCGATTTTCAGAATAAAATAAAACCTTTAAAAACTTTAAAAGCTTTTAGTGCAAAGTACAATTCGTAAAGGCCCACAACGTCAATCGGTTAACAACAAACTTGAAATTAAGTATTTCTTCAAGGAAAGCGTCAATATTTAGGGATAATGTTAATAACAATGAGACTGTTTTATAGATTTTTTTTAATATTTACAAATAATCATTGAATTAACAAATAAAATATATATATCATCGTTGCTACTGCAATACGGCTTATCTACAATATCGAATACCGCCTACAAAATGAATTTTTGTGCCTCTATTGTGCACTAAATTCATCCAAAATTAAATATCTCATAGTTTATAATGCCATTTATCTAATTTACTGTTCAAAATATCAATTAAAATCGTATTATATATTTTCACATGTAGTTGAGCGGTATTGCAGTATCAACGACGATATGTCATCGTTAAATAGGTAAAACTCTACAACTACTCTTCGGTAAAATTATATTTATAGGTCTTAGTTCTGTCTGTAATAGGAACCCTACGGAAACTATAACATGATGGTGTCCTAAGCAGGCGTAATCAATAACTCATACAGACCTATTACATAACTGTTTTTCAATTGAAGAAATGGATTTTCTAATTGAAAAAATTTTTATAAAAGGTCTAAAGGTCTGTATAAGATGTACATACATTCCTGCTTTACGGTTGGTTTTAGAACTAGGACCGATTAATATAATTTCCCAGTAGAGTATATTTTAAAAATTTCAAATATTGCTTGTCCAAAATCGTAAAGTTCGAGGAGACCAATGTTGTTAATGAGAAAATGTCAATCTATCGCATAGTATTGAAATGTTTGAATTTTATTAACTACCTTTTATAAAAATTAAGCATGAAACATTAAATTTTGGAAAAATATATATTTGGAAAGTTTTACTTTATCAACGATGATATGGTTTTTTTTTTTGGTACAGAAAAAAAAAATGTTTGTGTTGGGTATTTCAAAACACAAAAAACAACGTCAACTGCCATATCGAGTGTGTGTGTGTTGTGGTGGGTGTTTTGTTTGTGTAGAGAAGAATATCCGGTGCGGACATTGAAGACAGCCAGCCAACTTAACACTAAAACTCAAATTCCAATCAAATCAGAACTCAACAAACTACGGGTGAGAATATATTTGATAAATAAAAATGAAAACTCAATTTTTTTCCGCTTACCACGCAGCAGTTGATATAATACGTACAAATATAACAATTTATAAAAGAAAAAAAAAAATATTTGGAAAATGGGCTCAAAAACCGAATTCAAAATTTTATATATAACAACATCGATTTATATAATACAACGCAAAGTATAACAGAGGCCTGCAGAAAATCTGACAGGTGCTGAAATCAAACTGGCCGGAAGACACAGTTATTGACAGAGAGAGAGAGAGACAGATATAGACAGATATAGGAAGAGAGTGACAGAGGAGTAGAGCGCAAGTGAGTAAGGTAGACATTTTGAAGGCATTTTAAAATAAATATAAAAAATATATTAAATTCAGTTATTCAGTAAAAAGTTTGTGAAAATCAAAAGCTTTGTGAGCTTTTATTCATATATGAAATACGTTTTAAAAAGTTTCTATAAACAGCTTTAAAGTGTTTTTTTTGCTGCTTATAACTGCTAAACTAAAAGCTTTTTTTGTACTATTTAAATATTTTTTTTTGTTGTTGTTAACAGTTGTGGTATTTTTCTCTGTTTGGTTATAAATAATAAAAAAAAAATCAATTAAGGTTTTCGTTCCTACCGAGTGTGGATAGCGAATTTCGGTTAATTCACAACAACATTGGTTACGCAGTATGGCACGCCCACTTTTTCTGAAATTGTTTTTTTTTGTATATAAATTTTGAAAATAAAAAACAAACATAAGGAAAATGGTAAAAAGATTTGGTATTAAATTGTTATACAATTTTAAGTTAAATGTTTTGTTTCAAATATAGTTTTGTTTTACAATAAATTATAATACAAATTATAAAATAATTAGTAAAAAACAAATCATATAGCGAAATAATTTTTAGCATTACATATGCGAATACGCTTCAACATTAAATTTAAAAAATTGTAGCACTTGTATAAACTAATCTAATAAAATAAAAGTTTTTGCTAAATAAATGTATTATATTGAAATATTTTTAAAACTAAATATTTTACGAAAAATATTTAATTAAACATAAAATTTTGGTTTTAGCCAACTAACACATAATAAAAATGAATAAAAAAAAATTTTAGACTTTTTCAAAAGTTTGCAATGAAAATCTTACCTTAGCAGACGCGTTATATAGTCTGGCCAATTTTCGGGAAACATGACCAGAAAGAAACCCACCGCTATTAGTATGACGCCAGCCAATTTCATGCCGGCAAATGTGACACCATACAGAACAACATCCAATGCTAAAAGCAGTACAAAAACAGCTGATTATAATGACTAATGCCAGAAAGCTTAATAAAGCTTTTTAGTTAAACTTTAAGCATGACCAAAGGGAAAGTACACCCAATTTGGCATTACCTCCTGACACCGGCACCGATGTAATCAGACCCAATGTGACAAACATATTGTAGGTGACCGCGGCGCTGAATTGCATTAGTATATGAAATACTGCAGAAGACATGAATTTAGTATAACTTACTATGAATTATATTGCATAGACTTACACAACAATAAAATGCTCGCTATTAATAATAGTATCCAAGGCATACGATCCGACGGCATGACCTCGGTGCCAGTTAAGTACAGCGCTAAGCAAATGGGCCACATGAGAGCCGCATTCAGAAAACCCAACGTCGTAAAGGCGAATGCAATCTGACCAATAGGCGGATCACCCATCACCTTGCGAAACATCACCTAGTGAAATACACAAAGAGAATGTTTTAAACTCTTTTTAAGAAAAATTTGCATAAAGATTAGGTTACTCTAAAAACCGCATAACCAGCTGCAGACAGTGTGGCCAACACTACGCCGCTCAGTGTATGACTCTCTGTGATGCCGTCCATGTAGGCCAGCAGGGCAATACCCGTATCGCACAGGATGACGGCGACAATCTGATGAGAGGATATAAACTTTATGTAAATATAGAATAATTTAGAACGTTGGCGAATTTGGTTTGTATAACTGTATTTACAAATACACGCTTGATTTTTTTTTATCCAATTAGACACTGCAACGTATCATTTACAAATTAAATTTCATTTTTAAAATAGTTAAATTAAATTCAACCCGCACTGACTCCTGGACTATGAGCCATAATCGAACAATAAAAAATCGGAAATGTTTCAATACGCAGACGTCGTGAAATAAAAGATTGCTTTCTAAATCAACTCAACTTGCCGTTCGAATTCAGCCATTGACTCTATTCTAGACTCTTCTGAATTCAATTCGACCTTTTATAGCATGGGTCGGCAAAAGGCGGACCGCGGAAGGCCGAACTATGGACCGCCAAATATTTTTCATAAACCGTCGGTGTTTTTTCGCAATAATTATGAGGCTAAATAAAAACTAGGGCTTAACTTTATTTTATAACCCGGTCGTAATTCTCAACAAAAAACATGTCATGCACTTCTTAATGGGGGGGAGAATGACGAAAGTTAGCTAATCTAACACCCAAATCTGACGGGAAAGAAAAAACAGAAATTGTCACACTATGCAAATACTTAAATATTAAAAAAAGTGACGTGGTACTACTTAAAAATCTAAGATTTCATTTGGAAAAATGCCAATAATAAAAAATTCAAAATCCTTTACAAAATTTTAAACAAGCCACGTAAATTATTCTTTGCTTTTTCAGACAATCTTAATTAATTTTTGTAAAGCTTAAAAATAACACGGCACTGTGAGACAGATGTCAATTCTAGCTCTCCGTAAATACAGTTTTGGACCAATCTTAACAAAACTTTACACTAAGCATACATGGACTATGAATAGATTTCAGTTGGAAAATGAACAAGATTGGTCATTGCCACGCCCACCTGTCATGTAATTAAAATGTTAAAATGTCTGTAACTTTTGTCTGGAATGAGATGTTTTGTTTATTATCATGAAACTATATAACTTGACCATCGTAAGAGATATACTGATACTATTAGGTACTATGGTACATATCACAATTCTTAACTACCATACCAAATATGAACCAGTTTTGTCAAATATTATGACAGAAAAACTGATATATTATAATAACAAAATTTAGTTAAATTTTTTTACGATTTTCGTATATTTCTCATCACTTAAACTCATTTTAAATGACGTGTGGTAAACTAATGCAAGCATGTTTAACAAAGTTAGAATGAAGACATATCAGACATTATGCCTGTAAAAAGATTTATGAGAGCATTTGGAAGCTTCATGTCTACTTTTGTATAAAAAATATGTAATTCTTGTTTAATGTTTTTGGAAAATAATCAGGAAAAACCTGAATAGCCATTTGAAATTATTGAAACACAAGATGATAGTTCTCTCAATTCCCATTAATATAAAACTAACACTCTGCATGTGGAGTATATATTGAAAGAGTTATGACAGTTTTAATGTAACCCATATTTATTTTTTATAAAACACTTGTTTTAATTTTTTGACTTTAAGCAAGCCTACAGAAAGATTTTTTCACTACGGTGTATCATTTTTTGTTTATTCTCTAGGTTCTCATAAATTATTAATAAAATGACATATTTTTCAACTTTCTGCAACAAACTTTAATTTCCGATTTTAACGAGCTAGACTGTGCTTCTGACCCATAGTGCACATAGTGTTCGGCACAAAATTTTCTCTGTTTTCATTCATATCTTTTCTATATAATTTGAGTGTGCTGATTCGAACTGCGTTTTTAGTTTTTTTCCCCATACGTAACGTTTTTGAGAAAAAAGCGTTTTATGTTATTTGCATTTTTCATTGCATTTTACAAACAAAATTTTATATCTAAGACAGAAATCTAGTAAAGTTATTATAATAACAATACTATAATAACTAAATACCAGGTAGGTGACAGACATAACTTTGTATATTTTGCCTAAAAAATCAAACTATACAAAACAAATATTGCAGAATATTAAGTTGATTTAATACGGTTATTAGCCAGGAATAAATCAAGGAATGTTGTGGCATTAAGTCAACTTGAATATCGTTTATGGTTTGATATGTTAAATTTGAATGTTAAATTTGAAAAATTTAGGAATTATTTATGGTGAAGAATTATTATTAATTATGGTAAGAATTATTTTCCAGGAAGAATTGAGTCGGGGAAGACTTGTCTCGGGAAAGACTTGTCTCGACAAATACTAGTTTCTGAGAACAATGGGAGAAAAAATGCCGGTGAACAATGTTCCAGCTCTCCAATTTAACTATTCATAATTCTTTTGCACTTTTTTCAAGTTCACTATTATGAAATAACCAACGGATTAACTCGGATAAACTAGATATGTCGTTGTGGGCCAAGGGGTTTACCATCATAAAATCTTGTGCAATAAAATATTTAGTTATTGTAGATTCCAAAATTTGTCGCCTCTAAAACTGAGCACTGAGTATGATACTTTCTGTTTTCAACTTGGAAATGGTGAAAATGGTTGTTACAATCAATTATTTTATGTGTTCAAACGTGAAATTACGATGGTTGTATGAAATTTTATTCTGCAGTTAAGAGGAGTTTCCATGAGATTTAAATATATAATTTACCCGTACGCCGACAAATTGCTCATGCAATATGACCCACGAAAGCAGATAAACACAGGCCACATTGGTGGCGAACAGAGCCATCGCCTCGGTTGCGAAGAGCACACGTAACGAAAGAGTATAGAGATAGGTCGTGACGAGCCACAAAATGCCAAATGAGAGACATCGATTTAGAAAACGTGCTAAGAAAAATTTAATATAGAAAATATGACTTTTTTTAATTAATCAAATACCCACCTACTGTAAATCCACGTTCGCGAAAACCGCGCAACACATCGCCAAGTATTTCGCCAGGCTTGTCACACTTTCCCATCGAAACTCTCCCCAATACATAAATCGGAAAAAATAGAAATGAGAAATTTGTGAAAAACCACGCCGCGAAAAATGGCGCACTAAAGATCGTCGGCGGTGGCGGTTCGGGTATCTGAAAGATTTTTGTTGGATCCCCGATTTCGGTGACGCCCAAAGCATTGCCAATCAAATCGATTTCATCGATACTCGAGACCAGCTCTAGTTCGGCGGCACGATTTACAGTGATTTGATCCAGATCATCAATGGTAATGGTCGGATAACTGCGATTCAGATACAAGAACTTGATGCAGTGCGTTGCACCGACCCAGGAGGCGGTCACCAGTATGGTGACACAGACACCAAAGTACATCTGGAAAAGTAAATGAATTGTAAAATGATGGTATCTATGTTCTCCATTACCTTTTGAGCCAGTTCAGAACAGCAGGACTCTTTGCATGCCTTAAGTCTTTTGAATCGTGAATTCGCCGGATCCGGTAATTCTATAATCGGCGTATCCGATTCAATGCCCCCGCTGCTACTCATATAACCACCCCCACCACCACCAGCAGCGGGAGCAGGTACAGTAACAGCAACAGTACCCGCATTGCTTCTGCACGGATCGCCTCGCGGATCAGGTTGTATGGTAATGATTTCAGTCGGATCCTGTTGACTCGATGAGATCGAATCCTGGTGGGCTATTTGCGGGTTGCTTGCGTTGAGTATGTTTGTGAAACCACCACTGCCACCGCCTCCACCACTATAGGGTCCGTTAGGTGAGTCGCCCGTGACCACGACTGAGGGTGCACGCACCCTTTTCGGATTGAAGATGGCCGGTATTTCACCGTCACGCGTCATGCTATCGGATTGTGTTGCGATTCATAGCGTGCCCAAAATGATGGAAAGCCTGTGTCTGGCTTCAGGAAGTTTTTTCAAGTGACAGGCTGCTGAAAATAAAATAGATTAGTTGTAGGTTTAACAATGTTTATAAGTTGGGAATACTGAAAATAAAAAGGATTTTATTGATTTTTAGTATTTAATGATTTTAATTTTAATTCATATTGAATTTGTATATCAGGATTACGATGATATTAATAACTCAATTTGAGCATATCTCGAGTTATGTTGTTAATTCATATGACCACAGAATTTAGTTCGAACCTACACACAACATATGTATCATTTACAAATCTATAATTCAGTAGCTAATAATTTGCTAAGTAAACACATATATTTACACCATGTAAATAAATTCAGAATCAACCAATCGATATTAATCACTATATTATGAAGCTAACACAAATAAACGAAATTTTGATTGTAAATACGAATTCAATATGGTATCATACTAAAGTGTTATCCATTAGTGAAGTGGATTACTGAAAAAATGAGTTCATACTTCAAGGATATGCAGATTTCTCCGAATACAGATTTCCATGAATGGACACTCTTCGAAATGTATACTTCGGGTAAATTCTAATTGGCGAAATATCTATTTAGGTGAAATGTCCGTTTTAGGCAATAACTCTTTGGGGGAGCTTCTATTGTGGTAAACATTCATACGAACAATGTCAATTTGAGGATGTTTCTTTTTCGGAAACTGTCCGCATTTGCCAACAGTACCCGAAGAATCCGAAATGTATACTTCAAGTAAATCTTAATCGAAGAAATATCAATTCATGTGAAATATCTATTCGAGGGAAAGTCCATTTCAGGAAACAATTTGTTTACAAATTATGGAGGAACTTTCATTGTGGGAAACGTTCAAACGGATAAATGGCAATTTGGGGATGTGTTCACTATGGGGAAAAGTCCATGATGTCTTGTCTATTTTTTAACAAAACTTTTCATAATTAAATACATTTATTCTAATGTAAAGTTAATTTGCTATATTAATTATAAACATTTATAAGGTTCTTCACACTCTTTTCCAAGTATTAGCAACCATGTAAGCTCTGCCCATTGTTGTATATGTAATGGAACATATACAATAATGTGCAGAATATATGAATATTATGTATATCACATCATTGTGACTTATTACTGTGTATGTTCCACACATGTTCTTGGTCACCGCTTTGAAACTAAAGAACATTGGTTTTGCAACACTGGTGTCTGAGGTAACTTAATTGATACACATATCGTCGGTGATACTGCAAAACCGCCTATCTACATTTTCGAATACCTCTTACAAAATGAATTTTACAGAAGAAACAAAACTATTTTCAGTCTCAATTTTGCAAATAATTCATACAAAATTAAGTATGTCATAACTTATAATGACATTTTTCCAATTTATCCGATCAACATATCATTAAAAACCAATTAATAACACAAAATTAGGCGTAATTTTCACATGCAGTTAGGCGGTTTTGCAGTACCACCGACGATATGCTACAAATATTTGTTTGAATTGTCGAACCGTAGTTATTTGGGTTGTACGACCATAGATTTTATGGTTTATTAATTACCCGGGCTGCGTTTTTTTAATCCATTTTTTAAGATAGCTGTTCATTTGGTTTTTGTTTATTTTTATTTAGTTTGTTTGTTTGTTTCTGTTTTTGTCTTTGTGTTTTAAATTTTGTTTTTTTGCGTTTTTGTATTTTTGCGTTTTTTGCTTTCATTTCTATTTTTGCTTCTGCTTTTTTTTTGAATTTTGCTTTTTTCTGTTTTGTGTTTTTTCTTTTGTTTTTGGAATTTTGATTTTGTGTTTTTGCTTTTGATTTTGCGTTTTTGCTTTTGTATTTTCCTATTTTTGTTTTTGTATTTTTCTTTTGTTTTTGTGATTGTATTTTGGATTTTGTTTTTGTTTGGTTTTGCTTTTGTTTTCTTTTTTTGTGTTTTTGATTTTGTGTTTGTTTTTTCGTTTATTTTTGTGATTTTGATTTTGTCTTTGTGTATTTTCTTTTGTTTTTACTTTAGTTTTTGTGTTTTTGATGTAGCTTTTGTTTTTTTTTTCTTTTGTTTCATACTTTTACTTTTACTTTGGCTTTTGTGTTTTTGCTTTTGATTTTGCGTTTTTACTTTTGTATTTTTCTATATTTTTTTTTGTATTTTACCTTGGATTTTGTTTTTGTTTGGTTTTGCTTTTGTTTTTTTGTGTTTTTGATTTTGTGTTTGTTTTTGCGTTTACTTTTGTGATTTTGATTTTGTAATTGTGTATTAGCTTTTGTTTTTACTTTAGTTTTTGTGTTTTTGATGTATCTTTTGTTTTTTTTTTGCTTTTGCTTCATGCTTTTACTTTGGCTTTTGTGTTTTTGTTTTTGAGTTTAGGTTTTTGATATTGTATTTTTTTTTTGTATTTTCGTTTTTTGTTTCATCTTTTTAGCTAGCGTAAGTGCCGAGTTATATCGTTTTGAAAGTTTAGATTATATGGGAGGTGAGTAATAAAATATTTTGAAATTTTAATTCGTCTAGCCCTAAAATTAATATAATTTATTTATACGTAATCAATAAATATTTATTGGTCATACTATTTAATTAATTTATCAAAAAACACCAGCCTTCCTGCAACAGAATTTACGCATAAATCTTCCACGGCAGAAATTATGAATTGTAGCAGGATATCAAAAGACATTTGTCAATCCGAGATAAAATTTCCGGCTTATTTAGAGTAGATTAGATTATTTTGTACATATCTTTGGTAACCAAAGTTTTTAAGAAGGGTATATCATGTTTTCAATATAAATTCCCCATACGGTCGACGACAGATATAAAATTTATTATGAACATTTTTTGAAATGACTATCAAGCAAATGGTTTTTGTGGCATGATATTTAGCTGCCGTAATCTCCGCTTACATTCCATATATCTTCCTTTAATAACTGCAGTGATCTGTCGCCTTCCTAAACAGACAGATTCTGAAACAAACTCTCGCTTTTTCTGCCAAAAGCCTGCCGAAAATCTTATAATTTTTCTGCTTTCAAAGTACTGTAGCCTATCTGTTACCTTCCACATTTTTTCTAGCAGTTTTTATTTTGTGGTATACAATTGGCCTCAAATGGTAATTATAAAATATTAAAAAGTGTATTTAAGAATTCCCTACCACAACTCAAGAACTCGCCTTAAAAATTCTACTTTAATCACACAAATAACGGTATTTAATTTAAAAAGTCGCCACAGTTGCTGACATGCCGCTGATATAATATATTCGTCCTGCATTAAGGACACTTAAAATGAAATATTTATTGGATACAGTTGACGCACACAAACACAAAATTGACGTTGACAATAAATGTCTGTCAAAAGGATGACATAAATTGCTGCATTTGCAACCAGATCCACCTGTTGTTGACAATGTGCGTTACATGACACCGACAACAACAACATAAAGGATAACAACAACAAAAAAAAAAAGCATCCGTGGTGATTCTAGTGATAGGACAAAAGTAGCCTTCGGCACGTTCACAAGCATTACAACGTTTTTAATGGTTGTCTCGCAGTCGGTCGGTCGATTGGACTGTCGTCTGCCTGTCGGTACGTAATGTGAACTCTGTCTTTCGCTCGTGCGTCGCAGCATTTGCGAGAGTAGCAGCAGCAATGCCGAAAGGACCTTCATTGCTTTGTCACAGTGACGTTGTTGGTTGGCGTAGTACGTTGTAGTTGTTAAAGTAGACAAACAACTTGGGAATAACAAAGTGCTTTACCTTGAAATTGAGTGCATATTTTTGAACGTTGGTAAATGTGTTGACTGTCAAGGAAGTCATTACCATGTAATGATGCCGCAGTGAGCGCAATTATTATGAAACCATTAAATGGATTGCTTAATTTTTAATGCAAAACTTTGCAAAACTACTCTCAGCAGGCTTGACCTAAATTTCGTTCTGCGAACACACGTTGAAATAATCGATGAATATATCACACATAAAAAAAACCACGTATATGACATGGTGTTTTTTGGGCTTGCATGAAAATGGCTAAAATATGCTCAACATGATTTGCGTTTAATTAACCAAAAAGCACACTTGACATTGACCAGTAGATGTAGATATTTAAGTCGACATTCGGAATTTACAAAAATATCCTTCAGTCGTTATCTGAGATTTTAGCATTTCGTAAGTGCTTTAGTCAAAGACAAATTGAAACATATCAGGGACAGAAACCGAAAAGAATTAGCTTAATACAAAATTCTCTAATTATTTCAAATTCAAATTTAAATTTTTGTGAAAGTGTATGTTATATTTTGAATTTATAGTAAAATTCCAATATTTTATTTTAATATAATTATATTTTAGTGCAGATTGAATTTTTTTTTAGAAAAAATTAAATGTTATGTAATATTTAAAAACATTTTAATTTTTATGAAAATTCGTATTTTGAGATACATTTTTATTTCAAATAAAAATTGAATTTTAACGACTTATAATGGAAATAGAAAGTGAATTCGTCAAATTAACGTCAGAAATTCGAGTGACAAAATTTTTTTGTATTGAAATAAAATTAAAACGACGATGATGTGAACAAATAAAAATATTATAAAATTTTTAAAATTAATTATACCGAAATATTTGTAAAATTTTATTAGTAATTGTGTTTAAAATATGTCGCAGAAAAGTAAAATTGAACAAATGCTACGAAAGTATGTATAGGTTAAGTTTTAAGGATGGCAGTCACACGGTTCGTTTTATGTTATAAGGTCGTTAGGTAAAAGTTAAAATTTTTATTGAAAACTAGCAGGAACCCGTGCTTCGCTGCGGACAAATGTTGTTTATCGGTCTTATAAATGCAATAATCAAAAGAAATATAATTCTCCGCGAAAATAACTTTTCTTAAAGACAATTTTTCCCCGGACTGTTCTTTCCCGTATAGTTCTTCCCCGCAACATTATTCCCCATATAATGCTTCCCGTAGAGTTCTTACCCATAGAATGCTTCCCATTCCAATTCTCAATTCAATTCTCAATTTTAATCGTAGAATTTGTCCTTAGAATTATTCCCAGTAGAATTTAAATCGTAGAATTCTTTATCGTATAATTCCTTCCCGTACAATTCTTCCCGTAGAATTACTTATTCACTGTAGAATTTTATCCCGCAGAAGTGGTAAGATTTATTTTATAAGTTTTAGTGATTAAGTACACCCTGAGCATAGTCCAAACTAAGAGGCCACCCGCCATTTCTTGCACTCAGAAGGGTTTGTGAAGAAATCTCCCCCCACCCCCAATCCTATTCAGATCTACAATTGAACAAACCGGACTTAAGCAGTCCACCCAACTTGATTCAGAAGACGTTTCCAGATAATTTTTCTTCTTTTATGGGAAATATTTATTTTTGTAGTGGGTTTTATTAAAAAAAAATTACATTTAATATAAATTTTAAAATAAAACGGTAGGGCATAATAAAAGGTAAGTGCATTATAATTATGTCGTATAATAGAAAAATTATATTAAAATATATTAGTGATGTTTCTCGTAGATTTTAAACCCAACCAAGTTACAATCCTTACCGTATATTATGATACGTTTTTAGTCCCTGATTCTAACGTAATTACCGCCAACTTCCATATATCGTGTGAATTAATTCTTAAAACACGCACATACATTTTGCCTCCATACCTACTACCCTATCAGACAAACTACCACATGAGTTATGGTTTTGGTAACATGAAAGCATTTTAAGCACGTAAGTGCTGCTAGAAAATACGCGCAATTATCGTCTAAACCAAAGTTTCTGTTAGTTTTATGTTTATATTGTTTAATTAAAAATAGTTTCAATAGTAAAAATTAATAAGAATTTTTTCTTAATTATTTTTTTAATTATGCTATTTGTGTTTGGTAATAATATGGTCCATAATATTTTGTCATGCCATGGATTTCAAAATTTCATTTCAAAATTTATATTTTTGTATTTTTTTTTTAGGTAATTAATTTAAACACGTAAACTAGCATTTTGCATAGAATATAATTAACGAGTACATAGCACGATAAGTGTTAATTTCATTCTTTTCATTTTTATTTTTAGAAAATTCATAATTTTATGTTTTGTGATTTAGTATTCAGAATAAGAATTATATTTATTATAATTAATTAGTGTGACAACTTTATTATACTTTGAATGAGCTAGATACTTAATTATGAAAATTCGTTCCAGAAATGTAGGTACTTTAATAACATTACAAAACAGGATAATTCTATACATTTCGTAGGTGCTGATTTTAACTCATTTTTTTCCTATTTCGTAACGTTTTAAAGTATATTGCAATCATAATTTTTAGGGCGTTTGAGCCCAGTACTTAGAATTAAAAAATATAGTACTGTTGAAAATAGTTTTTCAAATACCTTAAACGCAAATTTTTCTAAGACTAATTTTAATATTAACATACTAATGAATGGTATTACGTTTTTAAGATTTTTGTCTCTAAACTTGGAAATATTTGCTTTATTCAGTCTATTTTTATACCCTACACTAAGAGTGAAAAGGTATATTCAGTTTGGTACGCCGTTTATAACACCCAGAGGTTACGAAAAGGTATATTTCCTTATGAGTCGATTTAGCGATGTCCGTCTGTCTGTTGAAATCACGATTACAGAAAAACTAGATGAGCTAGATCAATTAAACTCCTAATTTAGATTACTTATAAATCTACGCTGTATCAGCCAGAAACATGATCGGTTCATGATAACCGGTGAACCGACCACTTATGTACAAATAATTCATAAAAATGTTCATCAACAAATTAATTTTACTTTATACGGGCTGAAGTGATCTTTTTTTATGCTTATTTATATGAAAATAATGTTTTCCCGTGAAACGACTTGTGGTTACCAAATGGGTACACATATCCATTTGTACATATGGGTATCAAATGAAAGGAAATTCTTGAGCGATTGCAAGATTGTAGTTATTTTCTGGATTCGTAAACTCCGGTGAGCTATGAATACTTTAAATGGTAACCGCAGACATTAGCACATATGTGTAGGGTATTTATAGTCGGCTTAGACCAACTGCAACTTTCATAATTCTTACTAACTACATCACACCAATTATCACAATTTCCTTACTTCAAAATTTCTCATGTGACCTAACTTTCATTACTGGTTTTTTATTATTTTAACCATTATATAATTCAACATATTATTACGAAAACTTTCTCATATTTTATAAATTAAAACAGGTGAAAATATCATAAATAATAATCTAATAATCATAAATTCGTTTCTTATTTATCATTATATCCAAAATGATAAAAAATCATCCAATAATAGTATAAAATTTCAAAACTTTTTTGTTTACAGTTTTTTGGAAAACTAGTTGTATAAGGTTGCCGCGGTAGCTCAGTGGTATGTGCGTTGGACTGCGAGCCGAAAGGTCCCCGGTTCAAGCCTGGACTGGGGCTAACAACATCTTTTCATAGAAACATTTTTCTATACCGCGCTACCTCTCGGCAGTAAATGGCAAACCTCCGAGAGTAAAAACATTGCCTATGAAAAAGCTCTCACCCGCCGTTCGGATTCGGCAATAAACTGTAGGTCCCACCACTTAGAGTACAAATATAACACGCACATCTGAAAATGGTGAGAGAGCTCGGCCTAAGTTCTTATAGAACTGTAGTGCCAAACTATTATTATTATTAGTTGTGTAAGGAACTGTATATTTTTTTATTTATAACTAGCTGGACCCGTGCACGACTCGTGCACAAATTTTGTGAATGTAAGGATATGGAGTGATTTAATTAATGTAAGGAATATATATACCCTACACCTATGTGGTACAGGGAATATTAAGTTTGTGCAGATATTGTAACGCGCCTTAGGAGGCGTGTCCGGTATAGAAAAGTATATATATTTTTGATCAGCATCACTACACGAGTCCGTTTAGCTATATCCGTCCGTCCGTCTGTCTGTCTGTCCGTTTGTCTGTCTGTCTTGCTGTCCGAATACAGACAAACTTGAGAAATACTGATCATAATGCTATGAAATTTCGTGTCTATATGTTTGAGCCTAAAGTAGGGACTGAGTTTGGAAATGAGCCAAATCGGTCGACGACCACGCCCACCTCCTATAGAAATTACTTTTATATAACTCTTCTCGTGATCCGCATCATTTTTTTTTCATTATTTCCCGGGTTTTCATAGTGGACATTTTTAGCCGTAAATGATTAAAATCAAATCTATGAAATATTTGCCTTAGAAAATTTTAATTATAGGCGTGTTCCGCCCACTTTTATTTTTTTAAATAAACTTTTATATAAAATTTATTATTCATGGGAATATAAGACGTACAATTCTGATGTGTGAATAATATTCTGAGGGTGGGGGTTCAGCATAATTAAGAACTTTAAAATTAAGGTATACAATTAAATATTTCTCATTAAGGTGTAGGGTATTCATAGTCGGGCCCGACCGACTATAAAAGGCCGTCCCATGTGACTATAAAAGGCCGTCCCATGTGACCGAACTTACCCATGTGACCGAACTTACCCATGTGACCTAACTTTCCTAACTCGTTTTATTTTTGCTAGTCTTATTGCGCTTGTTAACTTTTTTTGGGTTTCTACGATATTTATTCCAAATTTAAAGGAAAGGTGAATTTTGATAAGTAACATCAGAATTTAAAGTTTAATTGAAATCAATA
This sequence comes from Dryomyza anilis, assembly GCA_951804985.1. Taxonomy (NCBI): domain Eukaryota; kingdom Metazoa; phylum Arthropoda; class Insecta; order Diptera; family Dryomyzidae; genus Dryomyza; species Dryomyza anilis. The sequence continues at coordinate 67,629,824 of OX638132.1, forward strand.
ACATTTGTACTGAGCTACAGCATTTTGAATTTTTGGCGTGTATGGGACATGCCACTCCCCTCTGTACAATCTGGTTAATTTATAGTTTGGATACTCATGGATCCATATAGTAAACATAGTAATAACAATTTTCAGAAAAATACTTTCAGCGATTTTGCAGTGAATCTTAAACTTACACCCTCATTAAAAATGGGCGTAAAAGTGGGTGTGATTGACGAAATCTATACAGTGATCTTCTTCTGGATCTGTAGGATGTTTATTCCAAATCTTAACGAAACCCGAGCAGAGGATTCATATTTAGTTTTGGTGTGGTGAATTTTGATTTGGTGAGTTTTGGTGTGGTGAGTTTGGCGTATTGGGATTAAGTAAGCTTAGTATCATCCAAATTTAAAGTTTGGTGGAAATCGATAACATTAGGGTTGAGATATGCGTACAAAAAAAATGGCTCTCCCAAACATAATTTTGCAGGCATTAACATGTATGTTTGGAATTTTATGTAAACATAATATATAATTGCTTGATAAATCATTTGTAAACAGGATTGTCTTGAGACTTGAACAGTGTTGTAATGAGCTCTGGTTTACATTATGATATCACGGAAATATTTTGATGTTGCCCCTTAAAATGGTATATGTTCTAATAGAAACATAATAATTACTACATCCAAACAAAATAAATATTAAAACGGAAACATAAATATGTTTAAAATACAACATGATTTGAAACGACCTGAATATAAATATGTTTCCAGAGAAACATATCAGTTGTTTCAGTTCAACATATCTAAATTTTGTTCAAAAGGAATCCTGAAAATAAAATAAAATAATATTGTTTTTTTTATTAATTTTTATTAAATATCATTAAACATGCACAATGGGAATTAATAATATTTCAATTCATATACAAATTTTTAAATGCATAAATAAATAATTGAATTAAAACTGCAAGTCTCAGTGCAGCACATAGCGTTGGCAAGGAATTCGCAGAGCCTGTTGTAAGAAACCATGCCGAATTCTGTTTGAAAATAGAAGCACTGATTTTTCAGTTGTGGTTTTTTTGATGAAATATCCGTGTCGGCTTTTCACTATATTTTTAGAAAAACATTTAGGAACAATTAAATTATATACTGAACTATTAAATGATATTATTTGTTACTATTTGTTACTATTTTGTACCTTTTGTACCACAATTTGTATATTTTTAAAATTTACAAATGACATCGTATTACCGATACGAATACGTTTCTCAACAACCATCAAAAGACACGTATGCAGAAAATGGCGGTCACCGAGCGTAAACTTCATATACAAGAATAATATTGCAAGAATACTTTTATTTACATCTAATTTCATTTATTTTGTTTCTTTTCAAACATCAGTATGTTTAAAAGGACCATTACATAATTCAAACAATGACAAAAGAGACGTAGATAGAAAACTCTGCCCAACGAGTGCCAACTTCGTATACAAGAAGAATGTTGCAAGAATACACTTATTTAAATACAATTTATTTTTTGTTTGTTTTTAAACATCAATATGTTCAAGCAATGGCAAAAGATGGCGTAAGTAGAAAATGCTGCACAACGTTACCAACTTCGTTTGTCGATAACTAATCGAATGAAGACGAGCGTTGCGAACATACGTTATAGTTAGATTTGAATAGCATTTTCTGTTTGTTTTGAAACATAGTTATAACCAAGAAAACTGCCAAGAAATAGTATATTCAAA